>JAFIDM010009631.1:52432302-52445945 GCA_023159025.1 Thereuonema tuberculata
CAGCAGTTTTGGTATAGATTTTTTTTTTTTAATAGTACTCGTTTATTACTTGCAGATTCTTAATGTATAAGAAATGTGTGGTGTTATATTTATTTTTAGCTGATTTGTGAAGAATTAAATAGAGGCTTTAAGAAGTCAATAGAGTTGTTTATTATTATTATTATTATTATTTATTTATTAATTTATTTTAACTTTTTTTTTAAAAAAAGGACTTGCAGTACAGATTACTACTTATATTGGAATTTGAATTTCGTTGTATTTGTAGATTAATAGTACTGCTGGGTCACTTTGATTGAAAATTGCCTTTTGGCACTTTATTTCACAAGAACTTATAAATTACTATTTAATTACAGATGGCTTGTAGTTATTAAATTGAACTGGAAATGTTTAGATAAATACTGGAAAACCTGCAATAATTAAAAGTTTCCCGTTTGGCTAGACACTGTAATGTTTTTGTGCAAATTATTATTGAATATGATAATGTTATATATCTAATTTGAAACTGGCTGAAAGATAAAGGTTTCATTATTCATTGGCTGCTTTAATATTTGTTTTTCAAAGTTGCTTTTAAGTAGAAAAGTTAGGATTTGTATGTTAAAATAATGGAATGTTAAAATTAATTGAATTGGCAATTCAGATGCACAAAATTTACACTACCAAAAAATGTATAAAATAAGTAACTAAAAAAAAAATAATGATCATAATAGCAAAATAAGCAAAGAGCCATCTGTTACTTTACCTTTCAAAATCATTGCTGATTTTAGCAGTGATTATCTCTTTAAGACAGCTGATACTAATTGTTTGGTGGCCATCTTTCCTTAATAGCTAAAATACAGTGAAATCTTTTTATGATGTATGCTTATAGAACATCCAATTCTTTTACCTTTATAATAATTGCTTATAAGAACATGTATGATAATCGGCCAGTATTGACAATTCTATAGTTGGCATAAAGTGAACTTTGATACAGTTTCACAATCTTCTTTCAGTCTTTAATAACTATAGATGAATGGCACAATTCCTAATGTTCTTTCAATAATTGCTTATTTTTTTTTTTTTTTTTCACCATCTGCATTAATTTATCATAAATAAGGATTTTGAAAAATAATTGAATTAAATAGTTGAAAAATAGCTAAGAACATGAAGAGTATTACAAAGCAGTGTGTTTGGACATCGTGTAACAGGAAAAAAGGGTATGAAAAAAGCAAAAATGTATGCAAGAATATCTTTTTTTTTTTGTATGGGTTTGTACATTACATGCATCACAGCAGGTATCAATGTTAGGTCATTCAATTATATTTATTGTTTGGCTTTTCAAATACTACATTGAAAAAAATATGGTACAGGGACCACTTGAATTTCTAAGCAATGTTAAAAAATATGTCACAATGAAATATATTGCTTACATTATTTAATAGGATGTTTTTATTGAAATAAGAAAGTACATTATAATGAGATTTCACTGTTGTAATATCTTGAATACCTTATTGACCTTGTGAAATGTTTTGTGTCCCGTTATAAAAGGCTCACATTCCTCTGATGTAACAAAAAGAATATACTCTATCTTGGTTTGATACAAAAAGTTGCAGTATTTAATTTAAATATTCTGCTTAATTTACAACACCTTTTATACATACTTCCATCTAATAATATTTTGGATGTAGCAGTCATTGACTTTCATTTAAATTGATCATTACAAAATAATAATGGTAGATCATATAATTATATTTTTATCTCAAAATTGTTTATTTGTGAAATTCCAAAGGTATATTATGGCTAATCATATCAGAAAGTAAACTTTAGAAATGATTTCTTTGTAAAAGTGTGGCTTCAGAAATAGAAAATCCAAGTAGAAACAGTAATTGTGTGTTGGAAGCTATAACTGTAGTTTTTCTGAAATGCATTCTGAGAATCCATTCTAAGCACAGTATTATTTGATGCTGGTTGTAATTTAGTGACAGTATTTTATACTGTTGTACTTCAAGCTAATGTTATTTTAAGCAGGACTGTACCCAGAAATTGCAAAAGAATTTATTTTATTTTGTCATTAATTATATATATACATTTAACAAAACTTAATAAAAGAATGTTAGTCAAGTGATGCAGGATAGTTTCAGTGTCAGTCTATGAAGTCCAGAAGAGCTTTTATTTGACTTTCATTGAATTCTCTTATCCATTAATGAGCCTCTAAGTCAGTGTTAGGTTGAGTTTTGTTTCCTAAAAGAAATGAAACATTTTGAAAACAAAAAGGATTTGTCAGAATGTACATAAATGTGAACTTTGTTTTTTTTTTCATCAGTGGAAGTAATTTTCTCTTTCTGTCTCAGTTTGTGTGTTTTTTATTAAATTTGTAATTTGGAAATTATATTGACCTCAAATTCTAAATAAATGATAAATAATTATTATTATTATTTTGGACTGAATGAAAATGAAATACTAAAGTTTAAACAAATTCTAATTATTGTGCGATATTTTGTTTAACCATGAACACTGGATGAAAAACACTGCTTTGAGCATTTTGAAATGCAGCAGGAAATTACTAAGTGGCATTCCCTGGAATGTCATTCACAGTATGGTGTATAAATTCTGCTAAATTTCAGATTAAGAGTTGGGAAGTCTGTGGATAAAGCAGTATCCTTCAAAGAAAAAAGCATGTAGCCTATACAGTAAGCTATCTTAATTTCTTGCAGACATGCAAAATGCTATTATTAAATATATCAGCAGACATTATAATCCTTGATAAAGGTATTGTGACCTCTTTAATATCTATTCGAAGAAATGTAATAGTTACTGAATTTTCACAGTGCCTTTCAGTGTTAATACTGCAGATCTACTCCATTGTAACAATAAAGAGAGAAAAAAATCAATACTAATCCCATTATTAATGCATTTGGAAATCTGATTTCAACTATCAGCCATTAATGAAACTAAAATTTAAGTCATTCATAAAAGCCATTATTGAATGAAATGAAAATATGACATGATTTAAATTGCGAGTCAACTTTTTGTTGAATATTTTTATTTTTCAGTGACTGTATAAGACTTGAGACCAGAAGCAATTTTTCATTGTCAAAATAAAATACTAAGACTAAATATAATAACTTAATGGTGTTAAAACATAGAAGCTTTGAATTAACAGCATTTTGTGAAATTTTTTTTGATATAGTAGTCTTGTACTGTTTTGTTAACGGATTAATATAATTTCATTAAAGCATGTGTTGGATAAATAGTTTACTTAAAACGTAAGCATAAATGATTTATTTTTAAGATGTTGATTATCATTGTTTGATATTATATTATTTTATAGTGAAGTACTTTCTTTGTGATCTAAAATTATCATAGACTAAGCTTTATAATTAATTGCACATAAAAAGAAATATGTGCATGTTTATTTTAAACTAGTCTTTTATTGTTTATCTTTTGTTAACCTCTTGTAATCTTCCATTGATGTTCTGGATACAGTTCTGATTTGAAATATATCAAGGGACCCTTTTTTTTTTTTAAATATATGTTAAGAATCTGATTCCTTTTGTAAAATAAAATGTTTAAATTGTATTACTGAAGAAAAAAAAAGCTGCTGCAAATTCAGTTTCATTTGAATTTGTCAACATGGAAGATGTTGTATGAAACTTGCACAATTCAAATAAATAATAAAAAATTCAGGGTCGTATTATTGGCTTTTGTTTGTGAAACTGATAATTTATCATTGAAAATTAATGATTTATTAAATAAACTACTAGGTTACAAACAAATAAAAATGACATTTGATGATTGAAAATTGATTGAGTTTCTAAACTTTCTTTCTTTCTCTTTATTATTATTCTACAGTTAAATCTAGTTTAATGCATTTTTCCATGTTGATATCATCCATTACATATCTCATTATCTATGTAAATAAATATTTAAAAAGCATTATTTTTTAAAGCAAAAATCCTTCGTGTTTTTGCTTCTATTACAGAACTGTAATTGTAAATCATAACTTAACTAATCATACAATTTTTACAATAGTAAATCCCATATTTTTTTATAAGCCTTTCATCTTGTTTCATTCATTATGCAAAATGAAAATAAAAAAAAAAATCATTTTTATAATTATAGTAGCTGTTTAAAGAATTTTTTTTTTATATTCTATTTAAACTTTTGTGCATTAATATATATATTTCCTTCCTCAATTTTTGATTTTGTTCTGCATTCAGATGTCAACAGGTTTTCATATATCGAACAGCCTATTTGATTGCCATTTTTCATTTTGCATAAACAGAAGGTGAAATTACTTTCTAATCAAAATCAAATGAATTGTCATCTCAGAAAATAACATCAAAAGCTTTTTATCTTGCAATTTATAAATATGTAATTTCAAAAATGAGATAAATTTTATAAAAAAATGTATAATAGTGGCATTGTTATTAACTGTGGTATTCCCAATGTACATGTATTTATGTATATTGTTGTAAAATAATTATACTCAGTTATACAATTTTGGTTTTCTTTTCTTTACATATTCTTTATTATAAATATCTTATTATCTTTATAACATAATCTTGAATGCTAAAAGATAAATTAATGCTGAATTTTAAATAAACTTTAAGTTCCATTTCATTTTAAGATGAAAAATTCTATTATAATACAAACAAATAATTTTCTTCCATTCACATATTACAATAAAAATCTATTAAAAATAGCAGAATAGCTTCTTAATGAATCTAAAAAATCAAAAATAATTCTGGGAAAAAAAATAACTTGAAGGCAACAGATTATAATCCTTAAATTTTAAAACTTATCAATTATTCAGCATACTATTTTAATACAGTAATTATCAGGGTAAGATTACACACACACACACATATCCTGATAGTGCCTATATAAAATAAACTTCAATGTTAAATAATCTGAAGCATTGCCATGATCTTAAGAAAAATGTTTAATTGACAGTGGGCAAGATAAAAAAGTTAAATTTAAAATAATACATATCTCAACATGTAAATACTTTATTGAAGTTTGTCAGTCTAGCATGTTTATTTTATTTTATTTTTATTTTATTTTATTTTATTTTAATTTTATTTTATTTTATTTTATTTTATTTTATTTTATTTTATTTTATATCTGGTGGTTTTTTTTAAATTTTTTTTTAGGTCCATATCGAATTTCTGTTTTTAAATATGTTAAGGATTTTTTTCTTTCTTTTTTTAATGATTACACAAATATTTAATATTTTTTCATCATCATTTGTCAAATTGATTAAGGTTTATATTGCTGCTTTTTCTAGATTAATTTTAAAGAAATTTATTAAAAATGTCTCTTAAGTTAAAGAAGAATTTCAATACTCATGGTAAAATAATTTGGAAAGCACAAAGTGTCTTTATTGTTTGGAAAATGAGAAATTGACTATCTAAATACAATTGCGAAATTATCATCCAATTATTTTTTTTTACCTCATTTTAGAATTGTTTTTAAAATTTCCTTTTTTTTTTTAATCTACAAAAATTTAGTTACATATTTGAAAATTTTTTAAATTGTCTTAATTTTCTGATCGTAACATATAACAAATTTTAAACATAAGGATAAGGTCATTAATAATTTGCCTATGAAAACATACTTTGTTTTGAATATCTTAAAACCTGAATACAGAATACTTAACCCACTGGTTTATAGCTGTTTTAAATAGGATTTGATCAACTATGAATTGGCTGGGCATTGAACTGATTTGAATAAACTTCATTGTACGATAATCTGATATGACACTTCCAAATCTAAATTTTTAAATAATTAAGTATTATTAGAAAATTTAATGGGCTACATAAAGCCCCCTCTTGATTTGTATATGAAAAATTTAATTTACTTTTCAGGGAGCCCTGAAATAAGTCTTAGCCTGCTGCTTCAAATTGTCTTCAGTTGCTTGTTGTTCATTTGAAGATTTTATTTAGATTGCAGTAAAATATCTTAAACAAAAAAAATATGCTAGATTTGAATGTGGTAGATGCTATGGTATATTTGTTTGCAATTTAAGCTTTAGTTTGAAATAAAAGTTGAAAAATTAAAGAAAAAGAAAGAATCACTATTAAGAAATGAGTAAATTATGATTCAATTTTTGCATGTCAGTTTAAGATTTATGTTAAAATGTTTTATTTGATATCATGCACATTGGAAATGCATAAGGTGAAAAAGATAGAAAATGAAACTAAAATACCAAGACAAACCCTGAAAATATAGAAAAAAATAATCTTAGATGAAACAAAAAATATGTATCATTAAAAAAGATGAAAAATAATACACAATAACTAAACTTAAAACGATGACTTTTGTACAGGCAAATGCATAAAACATGAATAAGTGATATGTCATTAGTCTTGTTCTGGCTTCATTAAGCTACTTTTGTGCATTTTTTTACATTTTTGTTTTTGCTTTGGTTATTGTGTACTACTATTATTATTTTTAGGATAAACACTTTAGCATAGTTTTTAGTTTGATTCTTTATTTTTATCTTTTATTTTTTTTTTTACCCATTTGCTTTTTGTCTTCGGCTTTGAGTTAATGAAGATGATGTGTTTTGTATGATTTAATTTTTATTTATGTTTCATTCTTTTAAGGTTTAGTTTTGGCATTTTTATTTTAAATTTTTCTGATTACTGCTTTTAACAGTGTGCCTGAATAATATGATATATATGAATGTTGACAAAGCCTATGATGTCTTCACTGATCAAGCTTTGTCTCAGAAATTATTAGCAGAATCTATTCCTCCTTCTATCAAGGCAGTTGCATATTTTTACCAGTGTGGAAAAACTTTCATATGAATAAAAGTTTCAGTGTGGAGAACACACACACACACACACAAAGACTTACAAGATTGCTTCTGTGAATTTCTCAGAAGGAAAAACATTTTTTTTTTTTTTTTTTTAATTGTTACAGATACAAGTTGAATTCAGCATCCCATGTCAGAAATGAAATGAAATCACACCTTTTTCCAGAGATGAGGGAAATACTTCATGAGTGTTGACAAAGTGAAGGATTATTTGTTTCATCTGGATGAAAACTTTTTTTTTTTAAATGCCCGGCCTCTTGGCATTTACTCCTTTGGCATCGACAAGAGGCAAAAACTACGAACTATTTATCAAAGCATTGTTGCCCCATATACACCATCAGAAGCAGTTCTTATTACATCCTAGAAACAGATAA
The DNA here is from genome assembly GCA_023159025.1 of Thereuonema tuberculata. Classification (NCBI taxonomy): domain Eukaryota; kingdom Metazoa; phylum Arthropoda; class Chilopoda; order Scutigeromorpha; family Scutigeridae; genus Thereuonema; species Thereuonema tuberculata. Next base: position 52,439,476 of record JAFIDM010009631.1, read on the forward strand.
CACAAAAGAAGAAAGTCGCATCCATGCTGGCACCAGGATTTGAATCCATGTTCAGATGTATCAGCCTCTTGGCAGGTCGTCACCTTGATCACAAGGCTTTGGCTGGATGGAAACTTCTACCATAGAGTTAGAAAAAGTGATACATACTGGCAAAACTGTAATATCTTTGCTGATTAAGTTGAAAAATAGATAAGGCTTTTGCTAATAAGTTTGAGATTAGATGTTTTTCATGTTACATTTCATGCATGTTAAACCTTAAGGGCTAAATGCACTACTCTGTCTTCCGTTATGTTTCCACAATGTAATTGCTTTAGTGACGTAGTTATGTCTTCAGAGTCACAAGAATGGGGAATAATCACCTGAAATAAAAATCACATTTGACCATATATTTCTATTAATCTATATTCAAAAATTTACCATCCTAAAAATTTCAGATAATTGTTCCCCATTCTTGTGACCCTGAAGACATAACACGTCACTAAAGCAATTACGTTGCGGAAACAGATTAGGGCGTTTAGCCCTTTACTGTATTATCCTTACTGGATTAAGCAATCCAGGTTGCTTCATTGATAACAATAATAATAATAAATAATCTTATAATCAATTCTATAATAGAATATAATTTATATAAATTTTACTGTTGATTAAAATTCTTTGCAGATTTAGAGATTATTAGGAAATACTTCGTAATTAAAAAACTGATGAAGAAAAAAATAGCAAAGAAAAAAGTATTTTATATTTTTGCAACAAGTAAGCTAGCAATAATGAAGGGATAAACAAATTTAGTGAAAATTATGTTATATGCTATCGATGCTTACAAATGTGAAAAAATATAGATTTCTGCTGATATCGCTTTGGATAGCTTGGAAAATCAGCCTTTATGCCTTTAATATTGAATGAGATAAAAGATTGGAGAATGGAATATTTTAAATAAGAAAATTAATGTTCAATATTTTTGAATTATAAATTTGTTTAAAAATCCACTCAACTACATAATTGCGGTATTAGATACAATCAAAAGTCATTTTCTTCGAAGGCAAAATATTCTTAGTCATTATTCTGCCTAGCAGTTTATAAATATTCTAAATATGTAATTGCTCAAATAGCCAGATACTTTTAAAGGGGTGAAAGATGTCTAATCATAGTTTGGCAAACTTAAAAGAACAAGAACTTGAAGAGTACTTTCATTAAAATATTGCTGGTTTTTTTTTTTCTTTAGATTTTTAAAACTGTACAAATAACAAAAGCTTTCATTTATTTTTAGATTATAATATCTGTTGAAAATATTGCTTTGGTTCTGTTGTACAAACAGTACAAAATTTCCATAAAAAAACAAAACAACCACAAAATTATTTATTGAAGTTCTTTAAATCTAATTAATTTTAATCTTATCAGAGCACAGGAAAATTAGTGAACTGCTAAAAAGATACATTATTTTAAGACATGGTAGAAATTCATTGTTTTGGTTCTAAAGCTTTTGTATGGGAGTTTTTGTCACTTTCCCATGTTAATTTCTTGGAAAGGACCTAAAAGGAAATATTTTCAAACAACAAATCATCTGTTGCCGAAAAAGTTCGTTCATTTTTTTTTTTTTTCGTACTTTGGCTCTAGTAGCACTTGGGTGTCTTTAACTTCATTCAACACAATTTTATTAGATTGTATTGTGATAGCTGTCATACCAGATTGCATTTAAAACACAAATTGGTCAAAATTGGTGAATTTTGTGTCGTCAATTTAATATTGAAGATGGATGACAATAAGCATGCAAGACCACATTTTTCTTTGATGACCATGCAAAAACTGTTACAGCTTGGCTGGGAAGTTCTGTTTCATCCACCATATTCGCCAGACATTGCACCTTTGAATTTCCAATTATTTTGGTCTTTACATAATTCCCTTAATGGAAAAAATTCAATTCCCTGGAAGACACCAAAGGCACCTGGAACATTTTTTTACTCAAAAAGACAAAAAGTTTTGGGAAGATAGAATTATGAAGTTGCCTGAAAGATGGCAGAAGATAGTGAAACAAACTATTGAAGACATTATTCAATAAAATTATTGGTGACAATGAAAAATGTGTCTTTTATTTTTACTTAAAAACCGAATGAACTTTTTGGCCAACCCAATATATATGCCAAATTTCAAATAAGATCTATCCAATGGTTCAAAGTGTTTTTTTTTTTTATTATTATTTTTGATGGAGGGGGGGGGGAAGACACACTAATTGAATTGATCAACCTCAGTAGTCTTAAAAATGGTATCTTTAATTGTTTCAGTAGATTCACTCAAATAATTTGCCATTTTATAAAATGCTGTAGCAATTGTATTTACCTTCCTGTGTTCTTATGTTGTTAAGATGGATAGAAACAACCCATTAAATAATAATAAAGAAACTATAAAAATACTTCATCTTAAAACTTTCTTAACTATGCATGTAAAATTTTTAAAACTTCATCAATTAGATTTATGGAAACCCGACCTAATGGTTTAAAAAGCAGCTAATAAAAATAAAATGAGCACATAAAACTCGGGCATTGTTACCATTGAGAATAATTTATTATCTGTTCTAAAAGCACTGATGTTATAAATTTTATTAGTTTTTCGTGTGTGTTTTTTGTTACGAAGGAAAGATGTCAAAACAAATGAAAACAACAACAAAAAAAAGTAATATATACCCTTAGTTCTACTAATTAAGCATTCCAAGTATGTTTAGGTTTCTTGGTGTTCCAGTTATTTATGTGATGCTATTTAAAAAAGATATGTGTTGGGAACATTTTTGACAGTAAAAAATTCTCTGTGGATTAGCTATGTTTTATTGGGATTATATTTGTTCAAAATAATTTTTTTCTTAACAGTTTCTTATTATTTGTTGCAAGGTAATCCCTCATTGCCATCTTAACTTTAAATGTGCCCAAAATTTTAAGGTCTCCAAATTAGAGCCTTTGGAATCATCTTAATTTACTTAAAGGGATTTCATTTATTACTATTTACTTGTCTTTATTTAGTATAGTGGTCACTTTGCCTAATAATTTATTCTTATATTCATCTATGTAATTTAAACTTTCAATTAATGTGCACCAGAAATGTCAAAATGTCTACAAAAAACAAAAAATATTTGCTTTTGACTAAATATTAACCTTGTCAGTTAGACAACTTCTCTTAATTAATAATAGTTTTAATTATTTTAGTTTTCTTATATCACAAAAGGGGGGATATACTGAATGAACCATAGTAATAAGATGACAGTAATATAGTTAATGCAGTGGAAACAATTCCCTGGAAGAATTTGTAACAAGTAGATGATATGAAAGACATTATTTAAAAAAGAAAAGAAATGAAACAGAATTCTTGAAATGCATTTTAACCCTGGAAAGCTAATCCTCGTAAATTTTACAACCGTAAATCTTTTTTATGTTTATAATTCTTCACTCCTCTGTTAGATTGCAGCAAGAGTCACGTGTGAATAGCCATTGTCGTGAGATCTTTGTTGCTTCTGTTACACAAGCGTGATTGTAATTTTTATGAAGGATTAGTCTTTGTGTAAATTTGACTAGAGAGTGCTATGAACTTACAATTAATGTGTATCTATATGTATCATTTGTATTCATCATTTAGTCCTAAGTGATGGCTTCCTTTAGGAAGAGAGGTCTCACGTATAATGAAATTGCAGGAATTCTTGAGAATATGATGGTAGTTGTCTAGCACAACGACAAAAATATTTCAAGGGTCCGCTTTGTGAAAATGCAATTACCTAAGAAAACATTGGTATAATTCGTTTTTAGATTGGTAACCACTTTAATTATTGAAAAACATATCCTATAAACGTAATAAATCATTGATATCTAGTCTTCATTCTTGTCCCAAAATTACCATTGTTTAAAAAGTAGTAAAATTTACTAAGGATTAGCCTTAATATGTGTTGAATAAGGATTAGTCTTCTAGGGTTAAGAAAAAAATTTAATAAAATGACCTAGATTTTGTTACAAAACAGGATATGGCTTTGGTAAATCATGTAATTCTTATAGGCTTGGAAGGGGTATTTTGATTCACATCTGATGGCTAGGGACCATTTCTGAATGACTAATTTTTCTAATTTCTTTGAAAAGACCATTGTGTTATCAGATTGGTATTGGGTCGAAAGGTTGATTGCAGTTGAACTAACTATGCAATTAATATAAAAAAATAAATACATACTGAGATTTTAAATATATTAATTATTATTATTATTATTATTATTATTATTATTCTAATTTGAACATTGGATAGCATTCTCATACTGGCAATGATTAATTTTAATTTTAGTTCCTTGATCTTCAAGGGAAGACAAAAAACAGAGCAATATTGATTATCCTTCATGGTTGGCCGTAGTGGACTTTTCATAATTCTTCAAGTAAAAAGAATCTTCAAACTATCTTAATCCTTTTTACCAATACATGATTAGAAAACACAAAGTACATTTTCAGGTTAATTAATTAATTTTATTCATTAATAACATTACAAATATCAGTAAAATAAATTTTAAGTATTCTTTCTTCAACAATTATAAACTTGACGTTTACTAAAATTTTGTTTTCCAACTTCAAATATATTGTGTAAAACAATACTTTAAATCATTTTAATTTTATTTAAGAAATCTGCATTAATTTACAACAAAGTTTAACAATTTATTTTCATTTTATGTTAAAAACAAATGATTAAACATATGATGAATTTTACATTCTCCCATTTAAGGAATTTTTCAAACGCTCCATTATCTGCTTTAATTTTTTATACAAAAAGTTTATTAATTTGATAGATTGTTGTGGATGATATTCATAAGAAATTGGTTGAGGTTAATTCGTGTTAGTCACTTATTATTGAACCCGAATTCCTCTGAATGGTAAAGTAAGCCAATTTATTTCACCTGGTTTCCTGTGTATATTACTAATTAAATATCTTGTGTTTTTAAATAAATCTTGTAATTGATAAATGGTTTAGATAAAGAAATTAGGCAAAGTAATATAAGATTCATAATTTTGTACATTTCTTGCTCTTCTGATCTCTATAGCAAGTAATTTGTTGTTGTCTTGTATCAAAACTTAGGCCTAATTATCAAAAGTTGACTGAATGAATTTTTTATAGAATATGCAAATCGTATTATTACACTATAATACATAAGACTGAGTACCAACAGCATTTGCTTTCTTTGAAATTCCTTTACATAGGAGACTTTACAATTTGGTTTAAATATCATACATATCAAATTTTCTTAAACTAACCTTACAAGAACAGAAAAAAATCACTATTGCTTGATAATGAAAACATTATACTTCTTCTTGATAACTTTCTTCTTTATTAAACACAATATTTCAAAAGGCATTTCCAATCTTCTTCAGGTTAAATTTTACTCAACCTTTTTTTTTACAAAATGTAACACAAATCCAAAAGGGGAAATCAAAACAAGATGGAAAGTTATAAGAATGAACTCTTGGTACAATCAGAAGAAGAAAATATATTCTGAAATGTTATTGCTGTTTTTTATCTCTTGAATAGAAAATAAAACTTAAAAAATCTACAGAATCATACCTGTCACAATTTCTTAGAAAAGAACACTTCATTTTTGAGACTAACTTTTTTAACACTAATAATTGCTGCAGTTATTGCAGTATATATAATATACTGCAGCAATGAAATTTGTAAATTTTTATAATTTAAATTTCCATTATAGAAATGAGTGTTTAAATATCAATCTCTTCCATTCACCTTCCAGATATTTCAAATATCCTAGTGACATCAATACAAGAAAGGGAAAGTTTTCATATTCATGTAACAAGATATTTTCTAGCAGTCTCATCCTTTTCACAAATATTGGATTAGATGACTCATGTACATTTTAGGAGGTTGGTAATTTTTCATTCGTAAATTGGCTCTATTTGAACCGCATTTATTCTTACAAATTATGAAAATTAAATCTTTATGGTATTTAATCTAGAATATCTTAAGTGAAAACATAAACAAAGAACAATGAATAGTAATTTGAAAGTATTAATAAAAGCCTAATTATAAAGGATTTATGAGTAAAGAAGGTAAAAGGCAGTACTAACATTTCTGAATACATTCATTCATTCTTCCATCATGTTTTGATTGCCCTTTTTGGATTTACTAAGCATTGGATACAGGAGATTTTGTAGAGTGCTTAGCAACCATTATTTTTGTTTACTGAAACTAAGCAATATGATTTGTTTTGTCTTATTGCAAGCTTAATTTAAGTAAATTAATATGTAGGCTATTTATATCAAATTGTAATTTTTTTCCCAAGTTAGAGCTCCTGTGTAAAGAATTTCAAAGACACTTAATTCTGTCAGTGCTCATTATACATTAAGGTATTTATTAGAATTTGTTTAATTAATTTTTAATAATTAGGCTTATTGTTTTAAATATTCAATTTCACATGGTAAAGTTGAAAACAGTAAAAGATCAATATCTGCTTA
>JAFIDM010009631.1:52456786-52468518 GCA_023159025.1 Thereuonema tuberculata
CTGAAACTCCTTTTTCAAGTTTTTCTATCACTGACAGTTTATCATGAAGACTAAGAGTTTTACGTTTACTTTTCTGTCCTACACTAGGTTTACTTAACGACATGACTCAAAGTTTACTGAATAAAAACTGATGAGTGTGTGCGGCAATTTGTGGAATTTCAGACAATAACGAAATTAAATGATCGATAGAATTGAGAAAGGAAATGAAGGAACAATGCTACAAAGTTGCGAATCCTTCCTTGTAGCGTTGTGCCTTCGTTTGCTTACTCAATTCTTTGAATCATCGGGCACGTTAAATTTTTTTTTTCATTAAATGATCGATGTTTAATCGCTTGCTTGGAAATGTAAAACTCGTCAGATAAACATATGCATCCTTTATTATTATTATAATTTTTTAAAAAACTGTCCGTTATAAGCGATGTCCGTTATAATGGGGTCCGTTATAATGAGGTTCTACTGTATCTGCAAAGGCACGATCCTTCAATCATATATGAAAATTTTTAAATAAAATAAAAAGAGAAAGTTAGAAATTCTATTTCATCATATGTAGATTCTTTATGGAGAAAAGACCTGAAAAATATTATGCAAGTACAAGATTCAGTAAACACACTATTTGGTATTCTAAACGATGATTTACAATGGTACCCTCCCCGAACAAACCTATATCTTTGATACGAAAATCATGAATTCTGACAATGAAGAACACTTGAACATTCACATTGATATTTAATTTTGCTTATGTTAGCAAACTTAAGCCAATTCATTCTAACCTGCCCCCCCCCCCCTCCAATAATAAAACACACACTTGCATAAAAGTATTAGCAAAATAAATAAATAAATTTTACAAGAAATTGGCAGCAGCAGCAAGATATAATCTTGGCTATATCAAGATAAAAAGTTACAAAATTTTGTCTTCATTTTCATTAATTGATTAAAAAAAAAAATATTAAAAAATAAAGTTCATTCTCAAAAAAAAAAAAAAAAAAAATCATGACTATTGAAATATTTTTTTTTTATTAAAAAGCAATGAAAATATCAAAATGTTACAATTATCAATTTAAAAAAATAAATAAATAAATATTTCACCGTAAATTGGATATTATTTTTGCATATATTTCTAGTATCTTTCTTTTTTTATTAACAAAAAATATTTTTTAATTAGTCACATATACAAACAAAACTTTCAATTCAGACTGCTATTTAGTAGATTTATCCCTAATAACTATTTCAGGTTATCAAGGATGAATCTAAATAATTAAATTGTTTATTTTGCTTCAATGGAAAGAGTCATGAAAGAATGGTAGAATGATTGAAGAGGGGAAAAAAATACAACTCCTTTGGAAACTTCCTTCCAGCTTAGCCTCATCCATGTTTTAATGATTAAAATGTGTTGCTTGCCTAAAATCTTGATTCTTATGATGTTGCTATTTATGTGTTGGCATATAATTAATCACCTTACACTGGAGAACAGTGATTTTGGTGCCTTACAATTTTAACCTATTTTTGGGTATATTTGGGTCACTGATTCCAAAAATGCTTTCAGTTTTGTTCTATCAGCTCTAGTTTTTGAGATAGAGCTTATTCACATTATACCAGTCTAACCATACTGGTCCACATATACAAGTACAGTCAGACCTCTATTTAACGAAGTCGCTAAATCCCGAAAAAAAGTTTGTTATATAGAAAATTCGTTAAATAGAGATTCACCTTTTAAAATTACTTTAAACTATATAAAACAGATTTGAAACAATAAATATTATTAAAAAAAGTAATAATTTTAATGACATAAAGCATACATTACCATATGTGTACTTAAATTTTACTAATAAAGTCTGTTAATTTTGTCTGAGTTTTTTTTTTGAAAAAGTGTTTTCGTTCATAGTACATCTCGCATCTTTGCAATGCACCAAAAACCCTTCAGTATTTTCTTAAAATTGTAATCCGCGTCGCATTGTTTCAAATGATTTTTGCATTTCATCATACGAAGGTTTTTTGATTTCTGCATCATGATCCTTACCATTTTCGTCATCTTCATCTTCATCGCAATTCATAGTTGTATTGTTTTTATTTTTCACACTGTCCGAAATATCCGATTCAGTTAGTGTTTCCGAGGTCTCAACTTCAAAATCAAGTGAAAGATAATCATCAAACAGCACATCATCAACAATTTCTTCTTTTTCCCTCAGCTGTATCCGTATTTCTTTCATTTCCTCTAAGGCGAAGCGTTTTGGTGCGGCCCGCGGGGCGTCTTAAGATTTTCCTTTTTTTTTTGGTTGTTAAAATAAGATTTTGGCCCTTTTTGGCCCAAGTAATCACAACATAAACTATTTGGCCCTCTTACAACAAAAGGTTGCAAACCCCTGCTCTAAGGGAATATTAATAATAAAAACATTTCAAGGATAAAAAAAAAGAGATACCACAAAAAAGTTCGTTAAATAGAAAATGCACTTCGCTATTTGGAGGTTATTTTACGAAGAAATTAGCAAAATGTTCTTGGTTCCAAAGAAAAGTTCGCAAAATAGAGGTTCGTTAAATAGAGGTTCAACTGTATATCACTCGCATACAATTAAATACAAAGACATTTGGATGGATCAAGCACTGTATTTTCATGAAGCAACTGTATCTATCTAACCACCATTATTTATTTATACATTGGTCGCATTAGGTTCATTAATTTTTATCCATAAGGTCGCTCAATCCTTGTTTCTGTGATTTCCTCCGATGCAATGATCTTGCATCGCGAGCACATTCTCGCGAGATGCTCCAACAGTAGTCCGCCATCATATGTATATCCCATCATTGCTAACAGACATTGTTTCTCTGCCAGCCTGGAAGTTAACAATTCAGATGACTTCTTTGGAAGATTTAGATCTCTTATGAGGTCGTTCAATTCCACTTGATTAAAACCGGATGCAACTGATGAAGGTCCTGTGAAATCACTGTCATTTTGCTCAGCACAGCTTTCAGCTGATTCATCCTCTTCTTCTGATGACTTGGAAGACTGATAAATATAGGAACAGGTATCTCCTCTGAATGTGGAACTCCCGGGGCGTCTTGCAGAGCAGGATATACCAAAATATACCTATTCCGGTTATTGCTATTGATGCCTTTACATTAACTGAACAAAAGTAACAGTCATCACTGTGGTTTATTTGTTCTCGCCATATCAGTGGTTCCCAAATTTCAAGCATTTCCGTTTCCTATTTGTCCACTGTCACAGATGCTCTGTGCACGCATTGTTATATACAATGTGGGGTGCCCAAGCCTTATCTTGGTTTCCCAGTTTTACCTTGAAATAGGCCAAATAAGCTCTTTTTACAAAGTCAGCTATGGGTTTTCTTTGCTGAATGAATGTGTACGCCCCAGAGATGAAACATAACACATCAGGATTATTCACACATTTTCTTCATGATGAAGCCATGTCAGTGGCTATAAAAAGGATAAATAAAGGTCAGAATAGTTAAAGTACACATGCAAATAACAACATGAATAAAGCTTGGATAAAATAAATTAGTATTATGCACACAATCGATTTACAAATGGTGATGTAAAAACAAAGTAGTCATAAGAGCAATGTATAATGATATCATGAATATCTTATAAACTAGAGCTGCTAGAACAAAATAGTTGGCATTTTCGGAATCAGCAGCGCCAAAATACCCAGAATCAGGTGAAAAATTCCAGGCACCACGAAAAAAATTTTTTTTTTGTTTCCCAGTGATAATTAATTCAGGAAGAATGTTTGTGAAACATCTGATGATGCAGAAAATAGATTAATCTTATAAGATTTTACAAAAGTCAAGACTGGAGACCAATGACATCTGAAATTGCCTTTGTGCTTTTCTGAATACTTTCCTTAAGTTTTTTGCATTTATGTTTCAATAATAAAGATGGTGCAAGAAATTGTAGACCGCACAGCTCGCAGATATAAGGTTTAACACCTGAATGGACAAATTTGTGCCGCAACAGTGTACCAGTTTGACAAAATGCCTTTCCACAAACATCACATGCATATGGTCGTTCTCCTGTATGAGTTCGTCTATGTGCAACCAAAAGTCTGGATGCACTAAAGGTTTTCCCACACATCTCGCAAAGCAGTGGTTTGGCAACTGGAGAAGGAGAATGACTAATCATATGTTTTCTTAATGTACTTTTGTATTTGTAAACTTTATTACATATTTCACAAGTAAAGACTCTATTTAGTCTGGGATTTTCATGCACTCTTGTTTTATGAGTTTTCACATCAATCACAAGTGCAGCTCTGAAATCACATTCATCGCAATGAAATGGTTTGGTTGTTTTGTGAACTCTTGAATGTTGAATTAAACCAGCTTGTTGCGTAAAGCATTTACCACATTCTACACACTGATGAGGTTTTTCTCCGGTATGGATGCGCTCATGATTTTGAAGACCACTCATATACACAAATGTTTTCTCGCAAACTCTGCACTTATAGGCTCGCTCTGGATTATGGCACTTTTTATGAAGATAAAGGACACTTCGACTAGCAAATTTTTTTCTACAGACTTGGCATTCATATGGCCTCACCCCAGTATGAATATTAAAATGGTCTTTTAGCGCAGTTAGTTTATCAAAAACTTTTCCGCATATTTCACAAGTTTTAAGTTTACGGTTTGGTTTTTTCTTTGGTTTTTTTACCTTCGGAATGTTTTCAAGAACTTTCCAAGCACCGGTTTCTAAGTTTTTCGGATCGGATTCCCCGATTTTTTGTTTACCATCTTTCATTACTGCCAAAAATTTGGCCTGAATGTTCTGAGTGAGATTTCGATCCATCGCTTCACTAATGTCATTTTCTGCTTCTAAAATCGGTAGGTTTTCGTCTGTCATTTTTAATAAAAAAAAAAAAAAAAAGTATTTTGGAAACAAGGCACAGATTCGAAAGCTAAAATTCTAAAATCGGTAAAACCATGTTGTGAATGAATTGCATTCTGGGTACCGGAAGTACATCATAAAAGCAGTTTTTTTTTTCTCAAAAATGTTCTCGCTTTTTAAAAAGGCATAATATAAGAAAGAATACTGCAAATCTAACGAATGACTTGATTTCAAGCTAATTTAATTCATTAGCTTCAACAAATAAGCCTGCCCTGAAAAAAAATACACTGGATAGAAAAAGTATTTGCACAGCTTCATATTTAATTCGCATCGCATATAAATGAACACAAACTAAATTTTAGGTGAAGAATAAGGAAAGAAAATAAGTGACGAGAAAGCAAATTTAAAATTTGTCACTATATATACATAAAAATAATAAAATGACAACCAAAATAACATTTTAATGTCAAAAAAGTATCTGCACATTAGTGAAGATATTCGAAATTAAAAACTGGGTAAAACTGCATTTTACGGTAAACGAAAATGGCGGACATGAGTTATCGTTGAACTTGCAATGGGTGGAATTCGCGGGGTTATTTTCCAAGACATACATCCTGCAGCTAAGCGAACCTAATCTAACCTAACCTAATGCAAATGTGCCTTATGGGAGTTAATTTGAGCTAACCTAATTCTAACTGTATTTGGTTGAAAATGTGCCTTAGGGTTCGTACGCGAAGTGAAGGTTTACTTAGTTTTAGTTTCGATTACCGTATACTGCAGTTGAACCAAAAACTGTTCTAGGACATAACATGCATTCCTTTTGCTTCAATTACAGCTTATAATCGGTTGGGTATGGATTCCACTAATTTTCTATTTGTTTCTACTCCAATTTTCAGCCGTTCTTCGTTGAGTGCTTGCCTAAGTTCTGTTTTGTTAGAAATTTTTCTTTTTCTCACTTGCAAATCCAACAAATTCTCAATAGGGTTGAGGTCTGGCGATTGTGGGGTGTTTTCAGTTGATTTTTCACATTATAAAGCAACCACAACCTCGTTTCGTTGGCTGTATGTTTAGGATCGTTGTCCTATTGAAAATAGTATCTATCTGCAATTCCCAATTTCGATGAGCTGGCCAATAAATTACCTCGCAATATTTCAATACAATGTCTAGCATTCATATAAAAATAAAGGCCATATTGCCAACTCCATTAAAAGCCATACATCCCCAAATCAGTACATGACCACCGTTTTACAGTTGCTCTTATTTTTTATTTTTTTTCAAGGGAAGTGTTTGGCTTTCGCCACCCACATTTTTTCATCCGAACCGAAAATTTTAAACTTGCTTTCGTTGGAAAATATCACATTTTGCCAAAGCACTCCTGGTTTGCTGACATAAGCTTTGGCAAACTCCAGTCTTTTCTGACTATTTGTTTCACCAATATAATTTTTTTATAAAGTTTTATAAAGTGTTTTCCATTGCAATGCGGGAGTGAGGGGTTTTTCGATACTTGCTTCAGGATTTCTCTCCATTGCCTTGAATTGAGCTTCTTCGGACGCCTAGATCGCGATTTTATTCTCTGTACTACCACACTCTTTTTTTTATTAGGTACCACACATTAGAAAAGTTTAAATTTAACTTCTCACCAAATTCATGATAACAAAACCACAGTCGAAGAGCTATAATCCGCTCCCTCTGTAATGGAAAACTCACTTTTTCGGAGGCATGACAGCTGAAACTAATCAAATTGCCGAAAAAAAGGTATTATAATGTATTTTTTAAAAAGTACAGGAATGTCATTCGTTGTAAATTTGCAGAATGCAATGTTGTAACTGCTTCACGACTGGGTGTTGTTATGCGTGCAAATACTTTTTTGAGATGAAAAATATAAGATTTTAATTTTTTATATATATAGTTCTTCTGATTTCTTAAAAAAGAAACAAGTGTACATGTGTTTATTGCAAAAGTAATCAAAAATAATTTTTTTTTATTCTGTTTCATTTTATAGCTAATTCTTCAAGCACCTGAATAGACACACTGAAATACCAGTCAAACACACAGTTGAAACTTGACTTGGTCATAATTAAAATAGACCTTTGACATACCAAAACTAGATAATTTATAGACAAATGATCGATGTAGCTTATTCTCTTGTTTTGGGTTGATCTACTTTCTAATGATCCAAACGTTTTTGAATAAGACTCCTGAAGTTGTAACTGTCAAGTCCCTACCAGGAAGATTAGAAAAAGATTTCAACACAGCCATTGCTCAAAAATGTTTTTTAAGAATTGGTGTTTGGTGAATTCCAGCAGATAAAAATGTATGAAGAAATTGGGCTGTTGTAAAAAGAAAAAAATATACTGCCACTGGACTTCCTCAGTCAATGGCACTGTGGCCCCATTAGTAAGGAATCACATGATATAAATATGGCATTTATTTAATTTTATAATCATCTTCTGCAGTCTGTGATAACATCCTGATATGTTGGCTAGGTTTTTGTAAGATTGATTACTGCACTTATGGCCAGTTTCACTAAATAGTATTGGTATTGTTCATGTCGCAAATTAATTGGATTCAATTGGACTTAATCCAGTTAATAGCTTAAAACTATTTGGAGAAAGTGGCCATTAGAGAACTATTTTACAAACTTGGTAATAATATACTTGCCCTTGATTTCCAACATTTGACAGGTAGCACTTGGTTTGGCATTTCTTCACTCATGTGGCTTTTCAAATAAAGGACTGCTGTAAATTACTCATCAGACTTTCCAAATAGACACATAATTTATTACAGAACTTAGTTGATCAGTATGTGAAATAGCAGATTTACAGTTGAAAAACAAAGGAAATACCTAGTAGTACTTATTTCATCCATCCATAAAGCTAAATGAGCTTCATCACTCTTTAAATTCATAAATTTGTCATTATGATGTTGGATAAGTATGTCTTTGCTACTTTAAAATTTGACCTGCTAAAAAAGTGTTAGATTGAATTACGTTGGATAAGTATGTCTTTGCTACTTTAAAATTTGACCTGCTAAAAAAGTGTTAGATTGAATTACGTTGGATAAGTATGTCTTTGCTACTTTAAAATTTGACCTGCTAAAAGTGTCAGATTGAATTACAAATTTCAATATTCCCTAGAAATTTGCATTGTAAATGATCCAAATATCTCTTTTGATCGCAGAAAGGCAGACCACATTCAGCCAATGTCTAAATAATAGCTACAACATTCTCATAGATGTTTCCCTTTCATTCATTCTTTTAACTTTCCCAAGTAAAATGTATCAACATATTACTATTACATTAAAATGGGAATCTCAAACTTCAACAAATAAGAATGCCATTCAAACTCAACTCAGTGAAGACAAATAACATCCAGTAGCATCTAATTATTATTTATTATTAATTATTTTCTTGATCGTCTTTGACACATGCAGACACATATTATAAGAGAACATCAGGATATCAACCTTTTAACCATGTTCTGATGCTCTTCCATCAGCTGCTTATATACTGACTCCGAAAATGAGCAGCAGAAGACAATCGTGATGATCTGATTTAGTTCGATTAAGGTGTGTTGATGTTGACTAATTGTGATCCTGGTTTTTGAGAATCTCATGATTCTGGAACGTTAAGGACTAGTGGTATATAATGTTTTTGGGATGTTTCTCTGTACACAATCAATGTTGATCTTATTTGTGTTGCTGCACATTTTCCATTAATAAAGGCAAATGACACAGATATCACCACTCGCCATCCTTGATCACACCATTGACCTTAGGAACAGCTGAGGTGCTTGGACACAATTGACAGCTTTTGTACCAAACTTCACGAAGATCCTAGACTGATTGGGACAATATTTGATTGCTCCATATTCTGCTGTGAGTAGAGAATGTTCCACATTCTCTTTTCATATGTAACAATTTCATACAGAATCTTCTAGTCTTCAGGTTTTTTGTACTTCCTCATAGAAAACATTCTTTGGCATCAGCATCCTTCACATCGATAATGTCTAGTTTTTGCATGGCAATTTCTTTTTCTTCCATAATAATCTTTGAGATTTTTGATTCTCTAATGGCTGCTATACACGCTCTGAAAAACTTGCTTTTTCCCAGTTGCAGCTTGGGGAAAATGCACATGCTTAACATGTGTGAGCAGCAATTGCATTTTGCTATCATTGAGATTGCAATTAAAAATACCAGTCAGTGAAGTGATAGACAAGTTGATTTCGCAGCTTAATTTAGCTCTTAATTCTCAACTCATTTCATAGCAGAGATAAGGAAAAAGGGAAAAAAAAGTTCCCGGAGGAACAGAATGTGTTGAATAAAGCTGTGGATTGAAACCACGAGCAAAGAATATCCAGATTTCAATGTAGAAGTTAACACTGTCGTAGTTTTTAAATAATTTTTCTCGCCGCCAAGGGCACTGTGTTGACTTGCTTCTAATATTTGCCTGAATTTAGAACTTGGTGTATTTAGAGCAACTGGCAGATTTTTCAAGCAAGTGGGACTTTTCGAGCCACTTGTCGGTTTGAGCAAGTTTTTGAGAGCGTGAAAAAGCAGCCATTAGATCAAATCTCTATAGCAATAGACTTGTATTAAAAAAAAATTATGACAATTTCATCTTGACTCCATATGAATCGCTAACTGCAGAAAGGCATCATGTCCAAGTTTTACGATTTTTTTTTTTTATATTAAAATTGTGGCTAGGAACAAGACGCAACGTTTAATATAGAAAGGAAACACGTCCGCACAGTAGTATTGGCATGACAACGACTTCAATATTCTATTTACCGCAGAAGTGTATTAGGGTTTACTACGTTTTTTGCCTCTCCTGTGAAATTGGCAAAATTGGACTTGTTTCCTTTCTGCAGTTAGCGATTCATATGTTCTTTGAATACCTTTCTAGTAATAATTAGAGAAGTCAAATTAATATTTCGTGGGCCCAGTGGTCAGTCACTGGGCTGCAGGCTGGTTTCAATTCTTGGCAGAGGTCGGGAATTTTTCTTGTGGTATTTCTCCTCCAGGCAGATCCTAGGGTTCACTCAGCTTTCTGTAGAATGAGGGCTGGGTTTCTTTCCTGGGGGATTAAAGTCTGGCCAGTATGGGACTGACCACTTAACCTTAATTTAGTCTCCTTGGACAGGAAATGCTGGGAGCCTAATTTTATAACATTTTCCAGACTGCTTTAGAAATGGTAACATTTTAATTGAAAGGATTGCTGGTGAGAAATAAAGAATTCTGTGAGAGGCTAAATGCCCACACATAATGTCACAACAATGCTGAATTTCATTACATGATTTTATTAGATGCTAATCAGGGTGCAGCAGATTCTAATAAATTAATTAGGAATCCATCTGTAAAATTATTAAGGCAAAATTATGTTAAAAAGTTTGGTATTATAGTGTTACAACAATAGCTCAAATCCTTTTATATAGATACTAGCCGACTACCATCACTTCACTCCGAAAGCCTTGCATATGTAAAAAAAAAAAAGCTCTATTTATTTAGCAAATTAATATTGAGATCGGAGAATATATGACTTCCCAGCCCTTTGTGGCTTTCTCCACACCCCTATCACTTGAAATCTTCCCCAGTTGGTAAAAAATCATGTGATCATTACCAATTAATGTTATATTCTAAATTACAAATTAATGTTAAATTCGTATTTTGTAACTCGAAAACAGCTAAAATATCAAATTAATATGGAGATAGGAGAATATAAGACCTTTTATATTATAGATAAAGCATAAAACCTCAATTTTGATTCACAGGTCTTCAGGCTGTCTTCTTAGACAATCAGGTGCTTATTACCACCAATGAAATTACATCATCATTTTCTCACTCAAAATATTAAGATTTTTTTTTTCTTCTATACCATTCGTATTTTCTTCAGATTATTCATAAATGATTATTTTTGTTGGACATGTATTTAAGTCACAGAATAATATATCAGGTATTTGGCCATATTTTATAATCCATAAAATGACCAGATCCAGTTACAGATCTTTGATGAGCAAAAAAGATAAAAATTGAATAGAATCTTGTTTTCGTTCTAACTTCTAATCCTGCAGAAGCATTCAATGTTATTTTAATTATAAGCAGCTTTTTTTAAAAAGTTTACTTTTACAAAAGAACATTATTGAGTTCTACACGGGTGTTGGTCCAATGATTCCTCTTCACTGTGTTATGTTCTTTTACTTTCCAATAGGTAAGTCAGTCTGTGTATGTGTCCCCCCACTCCCAATAACTTTTGAATAGCTACATCGATCTTCTTGCAACTTGAAATGCATATTCAAGGACTAGGAATGATCTAACTTATATTTGAAACCCGTTCCAGATGGATCCTTGTCGAGAACTTAGCGAGAGAAAGTGACAAAAATTTTTACAGAAAAGCATTAAATCTAAATAATGGATTTTTCATTAATATTTCATTGTCCTAATCAATGAATATTAAACCATTTTAGATGATCCTTTGATGGGTTTGATAGATTAAGATTAGTCTGATTTATGCCATTTAAGCAAAAAATAAAGCTTTAATTCTTTTTTTCATAAAATGGAAAATTTATACTATTTGTATTCAGTAGATTTTATAATTTGAATATAAATATAGGCATTTCATTTTTGATGTTTTCACAACTTTAAAAAAAAAAAGAGAAATTTTAAGAAAACTAAGCTTTAAATTCTTTCAAACTTCTTTTTTTTTTTATCCACCTCCAATACCACAATATTCAAATAAAGACATACATCTACTTTATGGACTTTTTTTTATTGGATTTTACTCTTTCTAGAACCTAATTTATATCAGAAAAGCAAACAGTGGATTCAAGGGCGTATATAAGGGGGGGGCCAGGGGGGCCCGGGCCCCCCCCCCCCCCCCCCACGCAGCGACGCACCCCCGCACA
>JAFIDM010009631.1:52524336-52597674 GCA_023159025.1 Thereuonema tuberculata
AATAAGTTTAAAGAAATTACAATAATAATACATGATTTATATCAATAAATTCAATAAAATAATCTACATTTTAATTGAATTTCCTTATTTTTATAAATTTCTGTAATAAGTGTCAACTTGTATTTACTTTGTTTTCAAAAAAAGAATTCAAAACACGATTTATTTCGATATTTTGGCTATGTTCAGCTACAGAAACTAGACTCTGCAGTCGCCAGCAATCAGAAAATAGTGGTCCCTCTTCGAGTCACCCGGCGTCTCTTCTTTCACGTTTGGGAGAAGGACGGCTTTAGTACCCTCAATTACAACAAAAGCCTACCATCCCTATTGTAAATTCAAGGCCGGTGGCTGTAAGGGGTGGAGAGAGCTTTAATTGAGGCCAGTGCAGTCCTGCGCCAACAGCCACAGTGGAATCGTACCTTAACATAGTGAACTTTTCCTGATTTAATGATCATGTTTACAGGATTTCCCGCTAATGACCTGGGATAGGAAGAAATGGTTATATAAGTTTGTAACTACAAAATTTCAGACAGCTACAACAACTTTGAGAAAATCAAACTTTTTTTCTGTTTTGATCTTCATTTGGGCCAGTGTGCATTGGGTAGAATTTGTACCAAAAATAATAGATTTTCTTTTTTTTTTTTAAGAGATTAAATCTACTATTAAAATTCACTTTCCTTTGACAAATAGTCTTGAGTTATCTGATGTATATTCTCTCTGAAACATTCGATCAAACTTGTAATACCCTGTCGTAGCAATGCTATCAGGCTGTTATTAAAAAGCTGGGTAAGATCAGAAATACATATTTTACAAAATATGTCATCATTAGCAATAATTCTATAAATAATTCACATTTTGTACATGTATGTTTTAAATTGCTACTAAAAACTGCATAAAATTTTATTGTTACTTTTGTGATCCAGCATACCATTAAACTGAATCATTACATGATCTACAAAAAAAAAGAAGAAAAAAATATAGGGAAACACCTTCCTGCAGTCCAGGTGTTGGAGAAAAGACAGAGAATCCAGTAGATTGTGGAAATTTGTGTGAATTCTAATTTCAACACACAAACTTCAGATAAGTGTGTCATCTTTACAGTTTTATTTTCATTATAATTATGTATTAGGAAATATACATGAAATAAGTATTAATCTTATTTATGGTCCTAGATGAAGTATGACCAAAATTTGAAATTATGGATAGTTACTTATATGTGGAATTGGCTAATAAGCAATACAAATGTTGAAAGCGTGACTACAACAAATTATCGTTCATTTTATAATAACTTCTAATCATAGATATCAATGAAATCTAAAGGTTATGAATTGCTTTATACAAAACTAACTTGTTTTTTTCTTTTTTTTTTTTACCTCTTCTTCAAACTATGGCAAAATGTAGAAATAAACAGTGGAAACATGTTTGAGAGTAATTTCAAATTTTGCAGTGTTTACTTTCATTAACAGTTTTAATTAAACAGTTTTAATTAAATATTGGAAAGGAAAAAATTGACTTCCAACTCCCTAAAATGTAATGTCCATCTAATAAAAGCATAAACAATTTTATTGCTATTTTGGAAGAACATTCATTTACGATTCACTTCATTGGCATTCCTTAGAATTATTTGCAGGTCTGAATAAAATGCCTCTTTGATCGTGCTGGGCTATAACGCATTGAGCTGTATGATCAGCAACTATTAATTTTAGAAACAATGGACTGAAAGGAATCAATGGATAGCAACTGCTATTTCCAGTACAAACAAACAGAACAATATTGGCTCCCCTGCATCAGAGCTTGTAGTTCTGTTAACAATCAAGTGTTCCAGAAGCAGCATGTTAAAGAATGAAAAAAAAAAAAAAAAAATCATAATCTTTCTAGGATTACACCCCCATTTATCTGCTTACATACTGTCTTATATTCCCAAGACCTTCATGCAATTTTGATGTAAGTTGTTAATTAATAGGACACTTCACTAAATACACAGAGGCAAGAACTATACAATAAAACTGATTTCATTTATGCAAGAATATACAGGGTCAGGACCAAAACTGTTATTAAAAATTAGATTTCAGAGAATTTGTCGTAATACAATAACACTCCATCAAGATCTGCATATTCCTGCACGAATCATGCTTTTGTTTATGTAAAAATTCTTGTCATTCACATACATGATAACAAATATTTACTATAAATGAATTTTATAGATACGTACCTTGCTCATATTCTGATATCTTAAATGCACAAAATATATGAAACTATTTAAACATTGTAATTTCATTTTTTTCTTCTGTTTTTTAAAATCCTCATTACTTGAGAGATACCTAAAAAAGAACAATCAAAAATTGTGAATGATAAAAAAAATACAGTAAGGTTGCACTTTACAAAAAGTTCACATTTTTGAAGAAGCGATCATAAAATAAATTTCAAAAATGGAATTCATTCCATGTCATTTTAAATAGATACGTTTCTGATGTGGATTTAAAAATCCTATTTATTTATTTTTCATGTACGTCAGTATATATTGATTATTATTAATGCAGTAAATAATCATTGTTAATACTAATATAAACCTTGGAAATTTAGTAAAAATTGTAAAAATTATAATACATTACAATGGTGAAGTTGAGGATTGGAAGCTCTGCTGGCTGCACTTTGAATAGGACTTATACTTTTATTTTTTATAAGCAGATATGTTTCACATTTAATTGTTTCAAGTATAATTTACATGCATATATGAGCCGTTTTCTTTGAAAGTGGTGTAAGTCCATTTTATGTGATATGGAGATATTTAAGGGTTTGCATTTGAATGGTTTGAAAAATATTGGTATATGTTAATATATTCAGTTTATGTTTTTTAAATATTAAATTGATCCAAGTTTATAATGTGATCGATTTTAAAATTTTAGTTTAAAGAAATCTATACTTTTGATGACCTCAAATGGACTTACACCACTTTCAATGTCAACAAAATGTAAAAATCATACATTTATGAAATATTAAATATAGGATTTTAAGTGAATCAAACCAATTTTTTTATGAAATTTTTAACAAAAAAAAAAAAAGGTTTTATTACAATATTTCTTCAGGTAATGCCATTTAAATTACTTTAATTACAACTTTATATTAACATTTTTATTTAAATATGTATTGTTTTCATCAGAATCTGATTCCAAGATTCTTTTTCTATTTCTTTTCATTGGGATGATTTCTATAAAATAATAATAATAAATGAATGAAATTACCAAAATGTGGAAGGAATTGTATCAAAATTAGGGGTTATTTTACAATTACCTACCTGAATCACTGTCCGCTTCTATGGAGACATAATCCATTTTGAATATTATAAAATATAAAATTCACACTTGTTATGAAATTAACTAATTTAATTCAAGTTAAGTGAACAAACAGAACACACTACTAAGTTTTATACTCTACAATAAACGGAAAAAAAACATGTGTGAGTGCCACTGCACTCACGAGGGATGTGTAAACATAGATGCACCTGCGCCATAGCGCAGTACACACATACGGAATTGGAAAAAAAAAAATGAAGACAAAAAATTATGTAGTAGGTACTCCTATAATTTTTGAACTAAATATTATGTCTTTGTGGAAAGTGGACTTGCACCACTTTCAAATTAATTATATTTGTAATTTCATTACCTACGAAAATGTACACTCATGGACAAAAAAATTAGCGCACCAAGAAGGAGTCGTCCAAATGAAACGAAAATTTACATACGTAATGACTACTTTGATATAAGTAAATGATAAGAAAATCAAAGAAAAAGGATAATTTATTTCAGAGAAAAAGGCAAAAGAACGGAGGAGTTAATATTCTGTTGGACCCCCTCTAGCGCGAATGCACGATGCGATACGATCGGGCATTGAGGCATACAAGTTCTGTATGATGTCTTGAGACATTTCGTTCCATATTTGCTGTAACCTTGCCTCTAGTTCGTTCAAACTCGTGGGATGCCCAACTCGTCGTCCCAAATGATCCCAGATATGCTCGATTGGAGACAAATCTGGGGATCGGGCAGGCCAAGGAAGGGTAGTAACAGTGCGGAGACAGTCTTGTGACACCCTTGCCGTATGAGGCCGCGCATTGTCTTGTTGAAAAATGGCTCCTGGGAGCTGTTGCATGAGTGGCAACACATGTGGTTGCAGGATTTCACGAACATACCGCTGGGCTGTCATGGTGCCACGGAACAATACTAGGGGTGACCGTGTATTGTAGGCAATGGCACCCCATACCATCACACCAGCTGTGGGAGTGGTGTGTCGCTGTACAGCAAAGGCAGGATTGAAGCGTTCACCACGGGCTCTCCACACACGAACACGATTGTCATGACTGCCGAGATTGAACCTGGATTCGTCGCTAAAGACGACCTGGTTCCATTCCGCTGCAGTCCAGTTTCCTCGTGTGCCGCAAAACTCCAAACGGAGGCGTCGATGGGTGGGCGTCAAGGGCAGCACACGTAATGGGCGCCGCGATACCAACTGTCCTTCAGCCAGGCGCCTTCGTATGATTCGAGAAGACACAGCGGCCCCTAGTGAAGGTGCTACCTGTGCCTGGATGGCGGCCGATGAAGCAGTTGGCTGTACGCGTGCATTTCTGACTATGTGGCGGTCTTCTCGATGACTGGTCTGTCGAGGGCGTCCTGAGCCTGGTCTTCGTGTACATGACATCTCTCGGGTTCACTGGTCCCAAAACCTCATCACAACACAATCAGAGCGGCCTAATTGACGAGCTACTCGCCTAGCTGACCACCCAGCTTCCATCATCCCGACGATTCTCCCTCTCTCAAACTGCGACAACTGCATATACTGTCTTCGAATACGGCATAATGGCATGTCTACCTCAGCTCTTCCTTTGTAAATGATTCAGCACACTCAAACAAGCTTTGGTTACCTGTTTTATACTCCACAGAGTACGATGTTCAATGCCCTCTAACGGCTATACGTAATGCGCAATCACGCTGCATTTCTAATCATTTGCATATCTCCCCGACATGTACCTTCATTGCAAGTTTCGTTACGATCCCGCAATTATTTCTTGGTGCGCTAATTTTTTTGTCCATGAGTATATATTGACAAAATGATGGAAATTTTGAAGGATTTTTTTTTTAACTTTTTACAGATAAAACGTCATAGCAGATTGCATTCATTGTTATCATTAACTAACTTTTTGTCAAAAATTGACTTACACCACTTTCAAAGAAAACGGCTCATATATAAAATTAAAAAAAAAAAAAAGGCATGTCAAACAACTTCACAAATCTACAAAGTACAACACCAGAATTCAAGAAATATACTGTGGTCTCTGATTAATTAAAATTTTGAACAAATTTACTTGCTATGGTTACAAATGGAAAAGTGTTAGGATTTAGGTAAGTATACTGTGAAAATAAAACAAACACACATCTATGGCTAAGTAAAAAAAACATTTCTGCTCACATAAACTGAAGGATTTTTGTTTCCTGTTCAGTGAACCTTCATAAAACATAACCTTGTTGCACATCAAAATTTTGTAAAAGAAAAAAAAAACAAAACTAAAAATAAACAAAAACAAAAAAAGAAAACCAAAGACATTATTTTTTAAATTGTGTTTCGAAAGCAGTGTTGCTGAATTTTAACAAACAACCAAATATTAGAATGGAAAAAGTTAAACAGAAATAATGGTTTTTGAAAACAGACTTCTTTAATACATAATACACTGCATCAAGTCACTGCACATAGATTGTACGGGTGGCCAAAAGTAAGTTGCACAACTTTCCCATTGCATTGCTTCTGTTTGGAAGACATTTATCTAAGAGGTCACCATGTGAGAATGTATGTGTACTAATGTAGTTCATAAAGACACCACTAGATGGAGTTTGCTGATGAACCAGAAGAGAGCATTAGGAAGGAAACTTGGTGTGATGTGAGGAATGTAATGTAGAACTTTTGACTCCCAGAATTGCTTTAGAGCAGCGGTTCCCAACCCATGGGCTGCAGCCCACAAGTGGGCCGCGGGCACCTTGATACTGGGTCGTGGACGCTGGTCGAGAGTCTAAGCCAAGATAAATATTATCGGAGCTTCAGGGGTTAACATGGAAACAATCAAGTGAAAACAATCGAGTCACTCGATTGTCAGCAACAATCGAATTATTCGATTGTATTCTTCGATGGTTTAACCTTAACACTTTCGGGTCGTACCCTTTGCTCCCCTGGTTTACCCAACAGGTCGTGCTATTTTTGCACATTTTCATAGTGTATGCATCACAGGGTTTTCCTTATGGAGGGAGATTATGATGGAATACTTGCAAGTTCCTACTTAGACTGTGTGACCGATGAAAACTGGTTGAAACGGTTTGCATATTTGGCAGATATTTTCGGTGCCCTCAATGTTCTTAACTTAACACTGCAAGGCATAAGTTTTTTGTGCAAGACAAAGTAGAAGCAATGATAATCAAACTTCAACGATGGGCTCTAAAAGTGGAACAAGATTCCTTCGATGTATTTCCACTCCTACATGAATTTCTTGAAACCAACGAAGTCAAAATTGATAAAAAAGCAGCTACAACCATAAAACATCATCTCAAATCTTTGGCCTCCAACCTCAGGTAATTATTTTTCATTATTTTATACTAATATTTTTTAATAGGCCTAATTGAAAACATTAATTTTCTTAAAACAGTAAATTTTTCAAACAGTTCGATTTTTAAAACTAATAATAATTTATTTTAGTTACTTGTATTATACTGTGATTGTACATTTTATTCTTCATTCATATGAATGAGAAATCTACTAACTAGAACAGTAACTAAGCGTTTTCATATTTCTTTTAGGAACTACTTCCCTAAAATTGCAGGTGAAATCCAATGGATCAGAAATCCCTTTGAAGAAGATTAACTAAAAAAATTGAAAATATCTTCAAGTGAAGAGGACTCGTTAATTGAACTATCATGTGACCAGACTCTAAAATCATTTTTAAAACAACACCATTGGTCCTGTTCTGGATAAATGTTCGGCAAGACTATCCAGCAGTTGCCAAAATTGCACTGAGACACTTGATAGGGTCTTCGACAACCTATCTATGTGTGAACGAGCATTTTCAACTTTACTTTTTTTGACAAATAAATACTGGAATAAACTGAATATTGAGAGTGATTTGAGGCTAAAACTATCCAGTTTTAATCCAGATATTGACTCTCTCTTGGGGAACAAACAATGCCAAAAATCCCATTGAGTTTTCTAACTTTGACCACTTGTTTTTGAGTTTTCTTACAGTTGTGACAGCTAAGTGAATACAATAAAGTTGTTTTCTTTATAAAAAATTATTTTTAATCCTTCTTGTACAGAATGTTTTACTAATTACTTACATATGTGCACACACACACACACACATATATATATATAATATATATAGCCGGACAGTGATTTGGGATTTGAAAATGCTAATTCCAAAAAAAGAAATCACTGTTTCTATGGAGATATAATCTAATTACCTACCGTCTTCAGCGGCAAAATTTAGAAACAATTAAGAAAACAAAATCGTAATATATCAAGACTTTGCTCTTTTTTAAATTTAAAAACTATAACCAAACTATGTAAAATTTAAAAAAATTACCAATATAATAACTAAATTACCTAAATATAAACGAAGCAATAAAGAGTTAGGGAGTTCTTTATTACTTATTGAATTAACCTTATTTTATGTACCGTATATGCTCCAATAAATGCCGAGTCTCTTATTGTCGCCGGTCTCTAATAACTGCCGGGCTGCAGAGGGGACACGACCAAATAGTAGCCGGTCTCTAATAGTAGCCGGGTCTTTGATATTTGCCTACGGGTACTAGTGTAAGCATCTTTATAGTCGTGCATAATATCTTACGGTACATAACCTTACAAAATGCTGCCGAAACGGTCATTTGACATTGCCTTTAAGATCCGCGCGGTGGATAAGAAACCTCCGGTGAGGCGGCCGCCTGTCATTGCGGATTCGGACGACGAATAGCAGCGAAAGGTACAGAAAGACATTGCTATTTATCTTTAACAGTCTTATGTAGCACGTGAAATTCAAATAAAGAAGCTGTTTGTAATATTAGCCGTTATTTAAGTGTAAAAATATTGCGTTCTGAAGGGTTTTGTTAATAATGGCCGGCCTCCAATAGCAGCCGGTCTCTATTAAGCGCCGGGAGCCGAGGCTAATTTTGTAAATAAATGCCGGGGGCCTCTATTGGAGCATATACGGTATTAAAATTAAAACCAAACTACCAAAAATTTAAAGATTAAATAAAATATTTAATTTTTTTCCTTCTAGATTTTGGTAATTTATTTATTATTTTGGTAATTTTTTCAAATTTTAGGTAGTTGCATGCTCCATTCTCCTCCAAACAGGACCTAGGGTCTACCCAGCCCTCTGTAGAATGGGTACCGGGTTTCTTTCCCGGGAGTTGAAGGCGGGCGGGTGTCGGGCTGACCCCCCGGCCCCAACTTTGTCCCCTTGTTCGAGCTGCAGGACCCTGACCTCCCGCGATCCCACAGGCCAGCCATGGTCTATCGAAGGGAGCAACTTTAACTAGTTTAGTTGTAGTTTTTAAATTTAAAAAAGAGCAAAGTCTTGATATATTGCATTTCTGTTTTCTTAATTGTTTCTAAATTTTGCCGCTGAAGACGTATATATATATATATATACACTCGTCATACGTATATAGGTGTCTGTTTGTATGTTTATATTTTTTACTTATATATTTAGTTAGTGGACCTCAAAGTTTTTTTTTTACAAAATTGGTGGTCTGCACAACTAAAAAGGTTGGGAACCGCTGCTTTAGAGAGTATCACACAACATTAATTTAAGTTGGTTAGTGAAAAGTAATTCTATGATGTGTTATGGGATACTCAGTAAAACTTTTTAGTTTAGTAATATTCTATAATTTTTTCCCTTCCAGAGAACCCTTGTTATTTTTTTTTTCACCTCAAGTTTTACCCTTCTTATACCTAAATTTCCTGTTTATTATAATACTAACAACAAAATCTAACGTACCATTTGAAGACAAAGATTAGTTGATGGAAGATTTAATGTGAGTGTCACAATTAATAAGGTACAAAAAGGAAGAAAAAGGCACACAAATAAAATCAACTAAGCTGCTTTAAGCTTCTTTTGGAATTTTGGAATCCAAGACAGCCTGTTTCAAGTTAAAGAATCTGAAATAGGCTGTCATGGATTCTCAGTATCAAAAAAATTCCAAAAGCAGCTGAGTTAATTTTATTTGTGTGCATTTTTATTCCTTTGTATACCTTACAAAGATTCATTCTTTATCACTGATCCAAAGTCCATTTCCAATTAAACTTGTGTTCGTGATAAATGCACTTTGAAAAGGTGTGAAAATAGCCAACCTGTGGAGAAAAGCAGGGGAGTGGAGAGTGCGACCTGAGTTAATCCAATTTAAAATTTATGAATAGACTAAGTCTACAATTGAAATTTAATCTTCGAAAGATAAATAATGCTTTGCGATATCATGATCATAGACAGACATATTTATCCCAACTTAAAACACAATTTAAAAACTCTACAATGCACAAAATGTGTAGCAAACAATGTAGACAAATACCCTTTGGAAGCTATACATTCATGCTATTATAAACAAGCATATTACAAGTGATTAATATATCACTGATTTGAGAATGAATAACAACTATATGCCATTGTAAGAATATTATTTATATGGAGCACCATATATAACCTTCAAAAATGGATTTACTTCCCAAAGTAGCAGAACCAAGGATGTGATTTCCTGCAACAGTGGTGTGTTAGGTTATAAAATTGAATCATTTCATTATTAAGTTAACCAAGGGTTTCACTTCAAAGTCTCTGATTTATTTATTTAATTTTGCTGTGTGTTGCATGTCTTGCAATAAGAAACACTGCATAGATTTGTATTTTCAAAAGCACTGGTTTCAGAAACAAACAAATAAAAAAAAGGAAAAGTCGTGCACACCTCACAAAACTGTGAAAACAAGTACTGAATCTTTCTGACTTAATCAAATTCTAATCATGTTATTTTCTTTTCATACTCTTTTTAAGCTTTTTTTTTTTCATTTTATGCTCAAATAACATGCAATTGAGGAAATTTTAGAAAAACTGCTAAACTTGGCACTGTTTTCAAACTTCAGATGCAGCAGAAACTAAATGAGGATGATCCAGACAGACATACTGTGAGTGGGTTCTCCAGCCATAGAAAGTGGATCTGTCATTCTTATTCAAGATTATTTTCACTGTTCAACTTTTTATGTGAACAGCAAACCATCAAAATTGTTCTTGATGGAGTGAATTTGACCCTCCCAAATCCTTTGCAAATTTATGAGGCTAGAAAGTTATTGGTATGAAATGGCATTTGGGGCATCTACATAATTGGACCTATCTTCCTAGAATGGAACCTGACTGTGGTTCATTATTTAACATGCTGAAGGAGACCACCATATCTCCAGTGTTGAATGAATATAGCAAGTTTCTAGAGCTTTTTTTCAAAAGAATGGAATACTACTCCATTACAAGGTTTTGTGTCCAAGCCTACTGCTGGGTAGGTTGCATGGTTCTGCTGAGTAGTTGGCTTGCCACCAAATCTAACCTCCCTCCCCCTAATTTTATCTCTGGACATCTAGTTAAGCCATGTCTAATGCAAAGAAAATCATTTCAAGGAGAAAATTATTAACAGTTTACCGATATTCAACTGAAGTCCTACAATGTGTCGAAATGAACTGAGTAATATCCCTGAAAATGCACATTGAATAAGATGAATGTCACACTGAAAATATCTTATAATGTGCCTTTTCCCATATCTTTCTAGACTTTCTGATTCCCCTTCTAATTAAATTTTAAAAATAAAGCCCCAATTTTAATTATTTGGTGTCTAAAAATTTCAAAAAATTTCAATTTTTCAAACAGCTACTACGTAATGTTTCCATGCTTTGAGGATTTTTTTTTTTTTGTGTATGTGTGTGATTGAGTTAGAAGATAATTGACCAGTCTAAGTAACCATTTTTTTATGCATTTAGAAAAAGCTACAAAATAAGTTGATTGGAAATAGATGCAATTGTTATCAAAATTACAAATCAACACTCTATAAAATATCATTTTACGTTCTTATCCCAATAGTTATTTTTAAAATGCTCAATTCAGATTTATGTTCTAACAAAATGTCAGCAGATATAAACATAAGAATGTACAGAGGACCCCTTGGCCTCTCATATTTATATTGCATTCAATCTATGTTTTGTTTTTTTAATAAGAGAAATTCAATTAAACTCACATTTCTAAAAAAAGTCTTATGCCTTTCCCAATTTCAATCTGACCGTGTTAAGTAAATCTCAATTGTCCCATTTTCAAAATCTCATTTCTGCATAAAAACATAACATAGATTCCGCTCTTTTGAAAGAAAAAAAAAAAATCTAAACTTTGAAAATAACCAAAAATTTTAGCAATTTTAATAAAATAAATTAATATTACTTGCTGACAATTTTCTCAAGAAAATCAGAGCATATTAAGACACTGTTGTACCGATCTTTGGAAAAGCTGTAACTATATAGGGTGGGTGTAAAAGAATAGTGGGGTTTCAAAGACATTTTATTTTCTGTATTAATTAATGGATTCAGTCGTAACATCTCTCAATTGGACGTGCAACTGTCCAAGTTTGATTGCATCACTCAAAGTCCCTTAATGTGTGCACCTTTCGTCACCCTGCACATATCCAATAGATAGTCTAATTCCTGCCATACTCGATGAAGCATGTCTGGTGTGATGGCCTCCAAAACATGGATGATCTGTTCCTTGATATCACTGATGGATCTGGGCATTGGGGATATGTATACGTTGTCTTTCACGTACCCCCATAGGAAGAAGTAACAGGGATTGTGGTGGCCACAGCAGGAGGTAGTTATCCGCAACTGTAGCACATCCAATTCAGCACTCGGGTAGAATACGATTGAAACATCGTACATCATGATGGAAATGGAAAAGGGAGAGGGGCACTGTCCTGGTGGAAAATTTCAACACTGTAATCACTGTCCAAGATTAGAAATAAACAGTTTTCCAACATGTCCTGGTAGGTGGAGCATCAGCTACTGATGCTTCAGGAAAGAAAAACGGCCTGTACACATTCACTTGCGATAGAGTACAAAAAACATTTGACATTGGGAAATCAAGATGGTATTTAAATTACTGCATGTGATGGCTCTATCCCTCAGATTCTGGGTGGCCATTTTCGGAGTCAACGCCACCAAGTGGGCATAAACAGAAACTTGAACATTCACATGCCGACGCTACACATGAATTACAAATTGTTACTGGACACGGGTTTGAAAGCCAACCATTCTTTCATGCCAGCCCTGTACTTTTCATTGTTTTCTCCCAATGATTAAGCCAAGTCACAACAGTAATTTTTTTGTCCTGTAAAATTTATATTTTTATATATAGACTCAAGTTTTAATGTTTGGAAATGTCAAAAAATTTAATGCTAATTTTGTTTTTTGTTTTGAAGTATGTTCAAAAAATAAAGTGATCACATTGAATAAATTAAGCAAATAACTTACCAATGAAATGGATGAGAACTTTAGTACTTTCTTTAGTCATTTTGTATGCTTCATCTTCATTGAAATTTTATTATTAGTGATTCAATTATTCTTTTAATAAAAATGATAAATAATCAATAATCTTGGAATCAAGAATTTTGAGATGATTTCATTTATTATAGTTTTAAAATTTAGATTTTTTTCATTACTTAAAAAAATTCTAATGTGAAATTAAATCTCTTAAACAAAATGTTTTGACTTTAAAGCCTTAAATTAAATAATTTCCCCATGAATTATACCAATATCAATAATTGTTAAGTTTAATGATCATCAAATTCTGAAATGGATAAAACAACCATTTCACTATTAATATATTTTACTGTGAACTATTCTGAACATTACTGTACATTGGTGAAAAATTGTTAATTAAGCATAAGGTTTGAGTATGTGTGTAAATGTATATTTTCTTTCAGGTTTAGAGTAGAAGAAAGGCAAGATTTTTAAACAAATCAATTTCAAATATTATATATGTACCTTAAAAAAGTTTTCATTGCATTTTGCAAATGGCGAATACTGTAATTTACATTGAAACACAGTTTCCATAATTCATCTTGTTGCTGCAACCACCTGACACATGTTTTAGACATTTTTACTTTCATGATGCTTAATTTCTTTTAACCCTGAAAGCAAAATACAAAAAGATTAAGCAAAAAGAACAATTAAAAATTATACCAAAATTATAACAAGTTTTAAAAACTTAATAAGTAGTTAAATTGAGTAAATGAACAAGAATCAACATCTTTGGCAATTGAGACTAATGGGTAAAGCTTAGAAAATAACTGTTTTAAGATGAGTGTTGGTCAATGGCGAAATGACAAGTGAACAGAAACTTCTGCTCGGCAATTTATGTGGCCATTTCTTCTAATAGTTACTGTATAATTGCAATTACAATATTTCAACAGCCTGTTAAGTGGTAGAAAAATAGAACTGAGAACAATTAATAACAGTAACAACATGGACAGAAAGAATATTTAAGATTCTATCATCATCAAAAAACAAAAAAAAAGTACCAGTAGGGATAGAAATTTCAGCTCCATTTTAATGGCAAAATAGTGCACACTTATAGTCATCAGCAACGCAAGCAAAGATTATTGTGGTTAATAGCTAATGTCTGTTCAAAGAATATTTGAGTAATCAATTTCTATTATATGTAGATTAAAAAAAGAAAAAACAAAACAAAAAAACAACCTGTATTGAATTTTGTAACTTTTTGTGATTAGTGCAGTTTCCATAACTCCCCTTCATGCTGCAGCTACTTCTATATAAACTTTTTATTTATTTTATAATTTCAAATATTGAGTTCTAATGCTAATAGCTCATCAAGATGCTGAGGCATATTACACAATTATCTTTCATGATGATTATGCCACTGATCTAAAACCTGCTAAATTTGGTCTAACTGACCAAAATGACTTTGACAAAACAATGAAAGCCAACTAGGAAGCTGTCCAGATCCCACTATTTGAAATGATTGTACTGTTTAATGACAAAATGCCATTTTACATGCCTTGAAAAAAATCAATACAGCAGACAAATGTTCAGCACTAAACAATATCAGAGATCATCTGCACATAATCCTAAATGGAACTTTGATGGGGGGGGGGGGTATTGGTTGATCTTCTGACTGAAACTCAATGTCTGGAAGATTAAAAAATATGATACAGTGGAATTATGGACAATGGCCACTTACAAATTGCTCATTAACTGGTAAAGGCATATTTCTGATACTG
Organism: Thereuonema tuberculata; assembly: GCA_023159025.1. Taxonomy (NCBI): domain Eukaryota; kingdom Metazoa; phylum Arthropoda; class Chilopoda; order Scutigeromorpha; family Scutigeridae; genus Thereuonema; species Thereuonema tuberculata. Next base: position 52,538,679 of record JAFIDM010009631.1, read on the forward strand.
TCTTGATAACTGGTGCTTGGACTTCAAATGGTTATTAACAGTAATACAGACTTCAAAATTGACAGTTAAAACCACATTTATCTGTTACACTTTTAAAATTCACTGAAAATTCAATTAACACACAATAAAGTTCATATTTAGTTGTAGCCACATAAGATTCATTAAAAAAAAATCCCAGTTTTGAAAATGAAGAATTCGCGGAAATTGACCCACATGATAGATGAAAGGGATAAGGTCTTTCACAGTTGTGTTATTCAAGAAATTCACAAACTAGAGGATTCAAAAGAACAACTATATATTTACTTTGACAGTTATAAATGACATAGAATAATGGTTATGTCTTATTTAAAATCTTAACATATCTTTTTGGAATTTAACAAATGTATTTATACATAGGTCAATCAACTATTCTTTGTACCTGTGTCCCGATCACAAATTTAACAAATATTTTTTTTTGGAAATAATTATTGGACTTTATTTTTACCCCAAAATATTCTTAGATCATTGATCAAAAGCTTTACAGTAACAGATATTAATTTAATTACAAATATTTTAGTATTTTACAGTAACTTAGGGACAATGTTTCCCCACCATACAAATTCGACCTGCCCCTTCAGCAACTTTGCAAAATCCCAAGCGAATATTTCAATACAGGTTGCTATTAAATATATGTTAAATAGTAGTAATTGATAGTAAGGATATGTGACAATGACAGGGAAAATCCGAAATATTATACAATAAATTAGGTTTTTTTTTTTGTTTTGTCCCACGATGATCGATTAAAATATTGTCACCCGCGTAACTGTGCAAAAAGTTCAAGCGTTTCAAAAGAGATGACGTTAGTTGTCATTGTTTGCGACTTTAGTTTTCTGGAAGTCACGTGGCAAGTATCCGACATCTTATTTGTTGCCACGTGCCGGCCAGTCGTCCACGAAGTGTGTTCCGGCTTAGGTGTATTTATTCTGTATCCCCTGTGTGATGGCGAAAATTCAGGTATTTTTTTAACATTTTATTCAAATTATAGTTCACTATTATTGGAAATAAGTCTAGTGAATTGAATAAATACCATTTTGCTTTGAAATTGATTCGAAAGACACTTTATGTCCTTTTCACCATGATTTGTCCCCAATGTTACCAGCCACCTGCGTTACCTAAATGGTAAGGCAAGAGACTTACTTGGTAACATAGTGGACAGTGCACTGCAATTCTATAACTTTTCCTCATTTAGTCATCAATAAATATATAGGAATATATAAAAATGATTAAATAACATTGTTGTTAATAATAATATGTTGTTTGTTGTATAAAGAACAGCATTTAGAGTGTCATTAAATAAAATTTATTTGTTCCAGAAAATGGCGCTTTTTGCTGCTGAGAAGATAAAAAGAAAGATTAAAACAGGACAAAATGAAACATGATGAAGTTAAAAGACGACAAAGAGAAAACTATCACAAGAACAAAAGGTTGGTCAATTCCCTGACACCAAAAGAAAAAATTAATGCAAGAGTAATTTGGAAGCTTAGAAAAAGAGCTCGGCATCAACGTCTAAGAGATCGTCAAAAATCAAGAGGAAGGAAGACTGTACAAAGAGACAGATCTAAATTATACAAGGAAAACAAAAAGTTGGCATCTGAAAACGAACAACTCAAGAAAAAATATGAGAAATACAAGAAAAGGTGTGAAAGAATGAAGAATAGAAAAGAAAATGAGACAAATACTAAAGGACGTGAAGAGATGAAATACAAAGCATTGAGCAATGCTATAAATGAAAGATACAAAAGATTAAAGCGATACATAGACAAAAGAATGTTGAAAAATATATTTTCACATTCCAACTTATGACACTGGAAAGCGGTGTTAGTTATAGTTAAGTCTCTTAAGTGACCAGGAATGTCTCTTATGTTGCCATACTGTCCCTAAGGTCGTAAGTAAATAAAATTTACTGAATATTCAACTTAGCTATTTTAATTATTGAAAAAGGTAATGCCTGAGACATTGATTATTGATACTTTGTTTAAGATAGACTTCAACTAAGAAAAAACGCAGGGAAATGATTTATTTTAAAAAACAAAACTATTAAATCTAAAAAGTAATGCAAGAGACACAATAGCTTATAATTATTGATAGTCGCATTAAAAGTATTTGAAATGTCATCTTTAATGTACAAGACTGACGCTAGTAGTGCCCAATAAAAACGTTGATTCAATTTATAGTCTATGTTTACATGCCATAAATCTTCTTAAGTTCTCCTCTTCTAGAAATTCTATTACTATTTAAAACCCTCAACATCATCACATAAAATTAAAATAAATGTAAAAACAAAACATTTATTAAATAAGCGAATTTTCGAAGAGACTACATCTTCTCTTCTTTTTATATAGTCTATGTTTTTGTAACCTAAATTGTATTCTAAAGTCGGTCATGCAGGGGACAAATTACCGCCATAGTCTCACTAAATAAAGCAAAATATTGCTCTTCGAATTAAAAAAGTGTTCTGCCCGTTATCTTAACTAAAACTTCATTCACTAATCTTTAAAATGTGCTACATAAGAAGTTAGATTTTCGATTTTTTTTTTTTTAGAAAATCATTATTTTGTCGCTCTTGTTTAATACAAAGAATAGTTGATTGACCCACATATATTTTATATATAGATTAAATATTTATATATCAATACATCCAAATAAAACAGAATAGCTTTGAAGTCATGAAACATTTAAGATATCACACCAATTTCTTAACTAAGAATAAAACAATTAGTTTCAGTATGATTTCAAGATGAATTACTGTTGTATAAATAATTCATTTGCAGAAATATTTTACGTTTTCTTCTGGAATCTTGTATAAATTAAATGCTTATAATTTATAATCTGTAAAAGACATCTGTAAAAGTATAGTTATGCCAAATTTAGTTAGGAACTTAGGTCCTACTAGGTGGAGATACTCATAAAACATTTGAAGAAATAAAAAAAGCGATGGGTAGGAAGGATTGACTGAATGAGCATATATCTAATTAAAATTAGCCGTTTTGTTAATGATTCATTCTCAAAAATAAATAACACAGTTTAAATTGGAACATACATAGAACTTTAGTAGAAAGTCAGGAAAGAGAAGGACCAGGAAGTGTGGAGACCGAGTCAGCAAATAAGATAGCAACAAGAGATGCCGAGCCCCTGAGAAAATGTCAAATATGGAGAAAAAAGAAACTGATCTGAAAGGTCCAAAAGATAGATAATAAATAAATAAATGGTGAGTTTGACCAATCAAAAATGGCTTGGAGATTTTCTAATGGTGGGTAGAGGAAATGAAAGCACTTGTTAAAAACAGACTGGTAAAGGTCATATGGATTAAAAAAAAAAAAAAAAAAAAACTGCAGGGAAATAATGAAGAAATTTAATCTAACTGCATATGAAATTCAGGAGGAAATATTCATGACCAAGAATACATTATGTATCTTCGCCTGGTGCTAAATAAATTACAGAATAGTCATAAGTAGTAAATGTGCAATAATTTATTTTATTTTACAAGATGTCTTGTAAGTTTGAGCCTTTAAATATTTGGATCTATGCAAAAGGTGATTCCAGGAGCAAACATACAGCAATTTTGTGAATTGAATTATTAATGAAACACCAAGTGTCATCATAACAGAAACTGAAATTACAAAAACATATTAGCAAAATTATTACTAAAGAAGTTACGATGACAAAGAATTTCAACTATTATTCTGATAAAACTTAAAACAGACACACAAAAATAAATAAATATATACACTTTTTACAACTAGAAATTCAACTGCAAAAACACTTTATTGACAGTGCTTGTAGTAGTGTTATTACAAAGAATTATCTTCATTGCTTTAGCAATCAAAACTATTTCTGTGAAAAGATTGCCATGCCAAGTTCATAGTTTTTGAAAACATGTAAATTAAATGCATGAAATGTCACTCAAACAAGCTGAATGACTTATGACTGTATATTCTAATTTGCATTTAAACAGACTAAATTGCAAGTTGGTTATCTCAAAACATATCCAAGATCAGAAAACTAAATTTGGAAAATTTGCTAACCTTTTCAAGAAAATTTCCTCAACTAACTGTCACATTAGCTTATCAAATCCAAACATCATGCAAATTAAATTCAGTTTAATTAAAATATTCTAACTCAAAGATAAATTATTTATTTCAAATCATTTTTTTTTTTTTTTTTTGGTATTACTATCTGAATATACTGAGCCTGGGGAAGCTGAAAATTAGAATGATTGAATTTGATAAGCTAATGTGACATTAAAGTTTCTTGAGAATAAGAAATAATGATCAATTTTCTTTCAGAATAGAAAAATGACTGTTCAAGCTTAAAGTTAACAACAAAGTTGGGTTTAATCCCATAATTTAACTTTCTAAAAATATCTATATAATAATGGGAACACATTTTGTAGTGTCTTTCCTGATCTGGTAGAAAAAGAGGAAAGCTTGCAGGAAGATTAAATTTTTACATCCTTTAATGATATTTCAAAACAATTTATTAAGGGGAGAAAAGGGGCAAGATGAGGCATCTTTTCTTTCTTACACAAATGAAAAATTTATGTGGGTTAGAAGAAGCTGTAAATTTTACATAAATGTTGAATTTTACATTCCAATATAAAATTTCTGAAGAAAAAAAAATAGAAAGACAATGGAGATTTAGAAAGGTTAAACAGCAGTTGATAACATTCATAAACATGCACATCCTGAATAAGTCACAATGTTTATTTTTTGGATATCAATTCAAAAAATTTCAGTAGTTAATGGCTTCCTGATATCACCATAAAAACTGACTTTCTGAGCAACAATGATAATAAATATAAGGAAATAATAAACATAAAAAAAATTCATTGTTTTTGTAATTTTTTTTTCAATAAATTTCTACTATTTTCATTTTAAAATTTTGAAACTACAGTTTTAAAGCTTTATTAATGTTTGTAATATTTATATTTTAAAAACTAAAATATAATTTATATGATGTATTTTTCCTCAAAATGAAACTTTTGCATTTCTTCAATCTACAAAGTAGACATGCTTCATATTAATTTAGAATTAATATTTTAAGCTTTAATTAGAATTTAGAATGTTTAGAAAACTGTAGATAGTGAGTATTTCTTCTTAAAGTATTTTGCAAAATGCTTTAAGAAGGATTAAACACAATGGACAATATTTCAGTTGTATGAGGAATTCAAAGAGTTTCTTCTCAGTTAATACAAAAGCCCCTCTTGCATCATTTTTGTTTTAGGCTTATTAGACATAGTACTTCAATTTTTTAAATGTGCAGAATTCTAATATATATATATTTTTTTAAAAAGAGCTAATGAACAAGTCAACATCCTTTAAGAATTTTGATGGCAGACTTTAATCAAGGAATGGAGGACATTCATTTTGATGTTTATATAAAGAAAGGTAAAGAAGAAATAGGCTAGTCGAATTTGCAGAAAACAAAATCCTTTTTATTATGAAAAAAATATAATAGAAAATGAATGTAAAGAAGTCCAGGTGAAAGCAGAGGATAACTGTCCTACAATATGACTTACTAGGAAAAAAAAAAATGACATCAACATTAATAGTGGCTATTTAAACCACTTTGACTTTAGCAAATTGTTTTTCTATTATATTTCAAGATGATATGGAATTGCAATTTATGATGCAACAACCTGACACCAAATGCACTGAAACTAGATTAGGAACAAACTTAAGGAAACAAATATTTTGTACAGTGGATTCACTAAAAAGCAAAAAATAGCAGTGAATAATGAGGAATCAATAGATATGTTTATTTTGGAAAATCCACATTACTATATGGCAACATTGTAACCAAAAATAATTTTGTAGAATCAAACAAACTTGACATGCCTTTGGTAAAAATAATGTAATGCTGGAAAGGGCAATGCCACAGTGCAAAAAAAGAAATATATTTATAACCAGTGTCATAAGAATCTTTTGTCAATTATTAAGATAAAATATGGACACACATTAAAAAAGTAATCCAGACTACAGAGAAGTATGGAAAGATACATGTTAGAAAATAAAAGAAATATAATTAGATGTAGAAATATGAAGCGACCATTTGCACAAAAACATTAGAAACAGATTTAATAAGAAAATAAAAAATAAAATCTGTTATTTAATTAATTAAAAGTTATTAAGAATTTGTTATATATTAACAGTTTTAATGACAATTAAAAAGCACTTCTGTTGAATTCAACTTTAATCAAAGCACAAATGAAATGCACTGATCATACTGCAAACCAGGCTGGCCAACATTATACTTATCATAAATAAAAAGAATTTTGATATAGCACAAAAAGAAACAATCATAGATGGAAAACAGAAATCCCCAGAAATTACAGGAGAAGAATAAAATAAATACTTGCAGAACAATAAATGAAGTTATAACTTTGATGGATTCAACTGGTAAATGAAGTTATAAAATGAAGGAACTGAAAAAACTTGGGAATGACTTCATCCAGCACTGGACTGAAAAATTGATGAAAAGGATATATTTTACCATACTTTAATGTTTAAACACATTAAAAAGTGAGACCACTTTAAAAAAAAAATGTTGTTTCTTAATTGTTTTACTTGAACCTTATCATACATATAAGCACAGTAATTGATTTTGAATAAGAAGACAAGGGAAAAAAAAAAAAAAGACACTTCTGAGGAATTCAGCTTTAACCTAAAAGCATTCAAATTGAAACTTAAGAGAGAGAAACACCACAACAAAACTCAAAACTTCTTCATGTTATATTTCATAATAAATTACCAACACAGATTAAAATCAGAGTGTAACAGTAATACCATTTTCTTGCAAGGAAAACACATTATGGAATAAAAATAAGTCCATTTCCAAATCTTGACTACAATTTTGTGTATCTAATTTTAAAAAGCTTCCATTTCTTATATATATATATATATATATATATATATATATATATATATATATATTATTATGGAACTGAATCGAGCATTTTATCACATTCAGGTTATAAAATTTAAGAAACAAGGATTTATATTTGTTTGTTTTATTTTTCCCTACAATAAGAAATGTATATAAAACATATAGAATGCTGTTATATTTTGTACATTTCTGAAAAATGTGTAAAAATAGGAATAATTTATGGGGAAATGCTCATAAAAAGTATTGCCCGAAGTTTACAGTAAATACTAAAATGTACAGAATCCCATCAGTATATGTCTAAGAAAAAAAAATGTATGCTGCTTGACATTAGAAATTAAACCAGTAGTTTATAATATTTTGCTGCTATAGGTTACCGATAAAATATTCTCGATATATTTTAACCAATAATGAAAGTTGACATTCGATTTTACATTAATTCTTAAAATTACCACGTTTCAGAATTAAAAAACCATCTAAAATATTAACGAATTTTGATATTAAAATTTCGTCCCATCTTACAGGCTCTCAATCTTTGAACAGGTTGAAGCTATTTTACAGCTTAACACACATTAGGCCTAAATTCGAACGCTGGTTTAAAACTACTAAACAATTTGTTTTGTGTTTTTCTTTTTTTTTTTTTTTTTTCATTTAATATGAAATAAATATAAGTTACTAATAAACTTTAAAATTTATAGGTATTTAAATAAATCCAGCGAAATTTGATATTTATTAACAAAAATATATTTACTAATTACCCTTTCAGTGTCCCTATAATAAGCTTCTTCTCCCACAAATAAATGCGTTTAAAAAGGGGAAAATTTATTTATATATTTATTATTATTTATTTTTTATTTTTTTAAAAAATTTGAACTATTTCAAAAAGAAACGATAAAAATATTTTTATAATTTACAGTTATGGTATATTACCTCAGATAATTTAAGGATTTCGAGTTATATGAATTTTTGTTTCCAGATAGTATTACCCCGTTCCGATAAGATTTACTTATTTCATTCGGTATGGTCTTATCAACTTTGAAAAATTGAAAAAAACGGGGAGTCTGATTTTGTTTTTCTTATTTTATTATGTTACCGTTTTGTAAGATACTTTGTTGCTATATTCTCTTTATTATTTTCCGATTTAGATGTTTGAGAACTGCAATGAAAGAATGGGTAGCTTTGAAACATATGGATACCGTAGATTATTTTAAAGGTATGACGTTTGTTGGAAAGCTTGAGTTCCTCGGTAAATAATATAAAGTGCAAGAAACTGAACTTTCCACCGCAGACTTATAGCCATCTTTACTTTCCTGTACTGTACCCGCCAGGTTTTTTTTTTTTCTCAAATTTGAACGATTTATTTTATTGTGTAATGTATGAATGTACTTGTTCCTCTCGTTTAAATTCTCTCTTAAACAATCTTAAATTTCCGCAAAAAACTTTGATTGTGAATACTATCTAAATTTGCCAATTAAATGACAAATTTGACTGTAAGATTATTGTACCTATGCTTTTTCCTAACCCTAACCACATGGCTATAATGCTGAAAGAAGAATGTTAAACAATTTCCTATTGGCTTATTTGAGGATTTGTGAATGCACCAATGGCAAATCATTTAGCCTTATATTGCGTAAATCTTGATTCTTTAAAATATATTATCATTCGTTAAACAATTGGGAAAGCATTATTGCGATATTGTCTTCTTTTTCCTTTATTGATTTATACGTGATGTAAGTGACCATGTGTCTTTGAATAATATTTTACTTATTTTTTTACGAAAACAAATTACAGAAGTGGTTGTATACTAGTGAGTACGAGGCATTATGGGAACGCCACAGAGAATGGATTGAGATCTAAAGTCTGTGAACAACAACTACCAACATAATTTGTATTTTACACTTGAAAATTGACATGCAGAATACAAAAATGCTGATTCGGCTGATTTTTAAATTATTAAGAATGTGGTTTGCAATAATGTCGTTCAACAGACTGATCTAAGATCACCGAGAGCATTGATTCCCGTGTCAGTGTTTGTATGCAAGTAAGTACTTCACTAAATGTACTAATATTGTGGTTTCTGTTGAAGTGTGATTTCATGGTGATCATCGTTATCGTAGAAAGCATTATCATAATAATGAAACATTGTTTTTCGATATCTTTTAGAGATGAACGGGCTCGAAGATGTATCTCCGTCATCTTCCAACAGCAGTCAAGGTGATAAGAAGAAAAGAAACTACAAACTTCTTGTTGATCCTTCTTTGAAAAAGGGAGCGAACAAGCTTTATCGATATGATGGTGTTGTACCTGGGGTAAGATTAACTATCGCAATAAATATCTTTGTCTGATGCGGAGGAGAATTTAAATTTGTAACTTTATGGATTTTTCGTATTTAATGTAGTTAACAAAATTTGAATATATTTTTATTGTAAAATAAAGCGATGGCTTAAGTTTATGTTTACCTTTATCTGAAGCTGATCATCTGTAAAGTAAGTGAATATGATACTTCAACTTCTAGCTGATGCCAGTTTTATTGTAATCTTTTACATTTGATATTCAGATAGTTTCAGGTCTTTAGTTTTCGTTTATAAGTGATGCAGTTATTTGTTTGTGTGTAATTATACAATGTTTTCAACTTCTTCAGGATCCGACTCATCCTTCTATTCAGTTGAGAGACCCACGATCGAGTTTGACTCGGATTTGGACCAGGCTTGAAATTATTGATATTCCAGTTCCTAGATTTAAGGTCAGTATGCTAAGGTTCTGATATACTACCGGTCCACGAACATAACTTGTGTGATTTTGCCATTGCTTTTTGCAGTGTAAATTACATTCATGCTTACATGTGACAATATTATTTCATTGTAAACAGAAAATTATCCATTTTAATTCCCCACATATTTTATTTGACATTACATTTGATTCTATTGTTCAGCATTGAACTGAAAGCAATAATTTTAAATTATGCCAATCAAGTTTTTGAAATTCTAATCTGACATTAAAAATGCTTTCATTTTGTTTATGTCATTTGTAAAAAGAAGTAAAATAATACAGAAACACACACTTAACAGCTTGATTATATATGTATATGAAAATTTCCAAATGTTATTTTATTTCAATGAAAGGTAATTATAGACACATAAGCTATTAACTTTAATAAATCAGATGTTAAAATGAATTTATTAGCAACAAATTTTAAAGGAAAAAAAAAAAAAAAAAAAAAAAGCTTTCATTCCCATTGCTATGAAAATAGAGTTGCTGTTTTAACAGAGATTTTACTATAATGCTGCATTTTGTAAAACTGTGAGCAACTACTATATAAATTTATAGTTCATAACCGAAGGTGAGAGGAGGTTGAATTGGGGAAAAAAAAAGTGCAAAGCTATACTTTGCAAATTTCTTATTAATTAACTGGTGAATAAACAAAACCTCTTTATACTTGTTACATATACAATAAGACAACCAACATATTTTTGAAAAGCTTCATTAATTCATATTATTCTTATCGGAAGTGTAAAACTTACATGTTACCATTTTAATGAACTTTCATGGAATTTATTAAGTCTAAAAATACATAAAAGCCTTGTATTTTCATTTGTGATTGCTTAAAAAAGTTTTCTCTTAGTTGGTTTCAAATTACACCAGTTTATTATATTTTTGTATCATTCAGATTTGAATGCTATGTGCTTCTGATTTAATAAATCTTTTACTATATATATCCTTATAAACAATATTAAAATAATTTTTAACTGTTGCTTCTAATGGTATATAGATTACAGTTTTTATTCTGATCAAAGGTAGACGGCTTCTCAAATATGTGAATTTGCTTTTAAAAGAGGTTTACTATTGTCTTTTGTGCCTTATTGTCAGCTGACTAGTGTAAATGAAACAAAAAGAGTCATTTTAAAATAACAAATACAGTGAAACTTCTCCGAGCGGCCACCCCTGTATAGCGGCAACCCTTCTAAACGGCCAATTTTTCATGGCACGGATTTTTCGACTCATAGACCTAATGTTAAAATAACCTGTATCAGCGGCCATCCGGCCCCCTCTAAACGGCCACCGAGTGGGATCGCCCATTTCATTTTTCGGGAAATTCTACTCACTCCATGCTTTAATTTTGACGAAATTATCGAAAATTCCGAAGCGGTTGCAAACGAATCGGTTGGAGATCTGCTTTTTAAAGTAAAAAAACGAACTTGAAAAAATGGTTGTTTTAGAGAAAAGTAAAAACTTAAAACAGACACAAATTGTAGCCTTTTTTAAAAAAATGTAAGAAAGCATGAAATAAAGTACTGTACTATTTTCTCTTTAGATAAGTTTTAAATTTCATTTTAAATAAGGAATATATGTCAGACTTGTTTATATTATGTATTATAGCAATTATCTTATATTTGTAAATAAAACCCTTCAGAGCGGCCACCCCCTCTGAGCGGCCAAATATTCTCGGTACTGTGGGGTGGCCGCTCAGAGAGGTTTCACTGTATATCAAAGTATTTTATTAGTATAAAAAAGCAAATCCTGAAATAATAATTTATACCGTAAAACAGGGTTACTTGGACCCTGCAGGGTTACTTGAACCTAAATTTAAATACCCATTAGTTAATTTGGAAGCAGTTCAGATGCACCTGGCTCTGTATATGCTGATACCTAGCGAAATAAACATTTTATTTACAACAAATAACCAATTGTTGAGTTGTGATAATGGATTTAAACATATTTGTAATTTGGGTTCAAGTAACCCTGTTTTACGGTATTTGAAAAGGATAATATTACAATATTATTGTTAGGATAATAAATAATTAAAAATGCCGTGTATTTGGTTAGTTTTCATTCTTAATGGAAGGATGAGAGAAATGAAGAAATTGTAATATTAATAGAACATACTGAATAAAGTTATTGCCTGTTAAAGATATATCCATTACTTTCTACTTCTATTTCACCTGTAACTCTTTATTATGTTTCTCACAATTTATTGTTGCTGTTATATGACAGCTGTAAAATTCTTCTAGAAGGAATATTGAAAAAATTATTATTGGTATGATTTATTACAGGGCTCTTTAGCATATTTATCAGTTTTATCCAACTCATAATAATTATATGTTTTGCTAACAGTATATCAGCAAAATATGCATTTGCAAAGATTATTTCAAATTTATTTTGTCTCATTTCATTGACAACAAGCATGAATGAAGAGTATCTTTTTTGCATTTTCCCAAAATATTCTTTACCTTGATTGTTTTCAAGAGTTGAATTTGAATGATAATTCATTCATCATTATTACGCCTGGAAATGTTTTTTTATTCTATTCATGTTTTGCTATTGCTACTTGTAAATTTTCATTTCTCTGAAACTCATATCTGTTTATTTCTGTGGTAATTAGATTTATAAAACACCATTGAAGAACAATTGTAAACATTCTTTTAGTGGTGACTTTACGTTTTTGAGTTCTTCATATCGACTACGATCTACAGATAGTCAGCAGTTGTAGGTTCATTTTCTTTCTTTTTCCATTTGTGCTGAGTTAAACAAGATTTCTTTTTGGGGGGGCAGGTTTTGAAGTTCCTCATCTTCACTTGAGGCATTGTCTTAATTCAGCAAAAGTATAAAAGCATACTTCTTGGCAAATTATTTATCATTCCTCAACTGTCTTCGTCAATAGTGCTGATGGCAATGCTGGAAGATTAAAAAGCTTTTAATTTATCCTCTAGGGGAGAATACTATTTTCAGCTGCATTTTAAAATGTCATTCATTTTGGAGAACATTGAATTTCTTCTAGAAGTCCATAGAGTTCTTTTTAATTAAAATATATTATAAGAGTGGGGAAAAGAAAAAGAAAGAAAAATATGCATTTGCTTTTCTTTATCATTGTTTATTTTCCAGTTAAATTGCCTCCTGACATTAATGTAGGGCACTTTATTTTTGTATGTATATAATTTGTGTGTGTTTTATTTAAAAACTGTACAGATAAAATTTTCATGTTTCAGTAGCAAAATTCAAAAATTAATAAACATTACGTGAGTGAATGGATTTAATATGAACATATACCAAAATTTTGACAAATTTGATAAGTACCTACAGCAAATTTGTCACTTCAGGGTAATAAACAATAATGTTGACTTATATACTCCTAATAGGTACATGTGTGATACTTGTTAATTTTTTTATAACACGAGTTTAAATAGATTGATAGGGTGTAAATGGGTGAAAGTATTATGATTTGAAGATTTAATATAAACAATAGAAAGTTACTTCAATATTAAGCAATTCTGTACCTATTGGGAATAGTTTTTATCATTCTTTTTATTTGTTTCCAAATCTAAGGTGGGTCCACAGTTCTACTCAGGTTTGATTGGCATGACTTATGAAATAATAATAAATTAACATTGTTTCTTTTTTTTTTCTGTCAATTTTTTTTTATATACAGTATATTCCTGTAATTAAAAAAAGAGAAAGAAGGCGGCTTAAAAAAGATTTATATATAATATATATGTAAATATATATTTCTTCTCTCTGTCTCGCACACACACATCCACACAATTTCTAAAATCTTAGAATTTACATTACTTACTTTTTATTTTATTTTTATAATTTTTTTGTATGTAAAAGTTTCTGCTAATCAGTGATAATTCAGTAAGTTTTTTTTTTGCTAGTACTTCCATCGATATGCATGTATTTATTTTAATACAATAAGAAAATTACATTTAAGAAAAAAGAAATAAAATAGTAGAATATGTATATTAATAAACTAAAAACATGATAAAAACAGATCTCATTTGCATTGTAACATAAGTTTAGGTATTTGTTAAAAAGGTTTTTAAAAAGATAATTACCTTTAGACATAGTTCCATTGCTAAAAGAAAGATTGAAACAGATCATTACACTAGCTGTTCAGAGTACTCCAAGTAAGTACTCCAAAAAAATATAAACAATCATATAGTCACAACCCGACATTTTAAGGTAACAGTGTGTGTGTGTGACAAGTGGCTTTGTCAACGATAGCACTTTTCCACTTTCAAATTTAATATTTTTCATCTGTTTTGCTTACATCATTAAGATTTATCATTCTAATTGTCCTTGAATCTTTTTCTTACATTTTAAATTGATGTGTCACGTTTACACACTGCACTTTAAATGGATGGATGCCATTATTGTAAGAGTAGGAATAAAGGAAGAAAGCTTTTCTAATATGCAGATCAGAGATCTTGATACCAATGAGCTGACTCCTTTATAGATAGCAGACAGTATTGGGTCTCCTTTCATATCATTGAGCAGTAACTTTCAATTTGTTGTTATTTAAGAAGAATATTTATAAAATGTTATACTTAATTTGTTCAGTTTATACATTTAAATTTTATTCTTTAAACATCTAATCATTCCTGATTGCTGCAGAAATTTGTATACAGGGCGATTCAAAAATCCCTGCACAAACTTTGAAGGTAGATTCTACTCAGTAAGACAAACAAAAAAGTTCAAATAAACATGGGTCCCGGAAATGAATAGTTTTCACAAAAAACATAGTTTTTATTATTCAATTCATGGTTGTTGTTTTTTTATTATTTTTGTTGGCACAGTATGATGCGATAAAACATATTTAAAAATATTCATAAGTTAAAACACAGATATACAAAATAGGGAAAGAGGGATTTAATAAATAGTGTTGGAAAAAGCAAACAAACAATTTTGAAATGATTAGTTTTCATTATTCAATGTGTGATTTGTCATTTCCAGACCCAATTAATTGTGTTTGTTTTTGTTTTTTTTTCAACACCGTTTATTAAATCATTCTTTCCCTATTTTGTATATCTGTGTTTGAATTTATGAATATTTTGATGTATGCTTTAGTGCATCATACTGTGCCAACAAACGACCATACATTGAATAATGAAAACTACGTTTTTTGAGAAAACTATTCATTCCTGGACCCAAGTTTAAATAAACCTTTTTTGTTTGTCTTATTATGGGCTGCTACAGAAGTCATGGCAACTATTTTTTATCTGCCAAACATGTAGCAACACTGCAATTCCAGAATACACGTTTGAAAGCTTGTTGGGTGTGCTTCTGATTGGCGCCACTAACATAGTCTGCAGCAGTGAAGGAACGTCATAGGAGCAAGTGGAAAATACGTATTTGGAAATCATCGTTTAATAAGGCAATGCAGTGTAGCCAAGGAAGAAAAAGAAACACAGGAATGCTCAATACACATTGCTAACATTCTTCAAAGTAATCTCCAAGATTGTCCACCATACATTGCCAGTGTTTGGGAACTGCTGTCCAATTCTTCACGGTAACGCCACATGTCACAGCAGCTCTTTCACAGGCTTTGTTGTGTCGAAGGGGATGGGAAGTCTTGGAACATCCTTCGAATTTGTCAGACCAGAATTCATGTGACTTTGATTTGATTCCAAAACTCAAGCTTTACTTGCATGGGAAACACTTGCGAACAAAGATGAAATTTTGACAGCATTTCGGCAAGAGGTCAAATGCAACCAATAGTATTCTCCGGCTTTCCAAATGCTGACACTTCACTGACAAACGCTGTTCCTTCACTGATCCAGACCACAATAGTGGTGCCAATCAGAAGCACCTCCAAGAAGCTTTCAAACATGTATAATGGAATTGCAGTGGGACTGCATGTTTGGTAGATAAAAAATAGTTGCCATGACTTCCATAACTGCCCACGTATATATGTATAATACTACAACTACTTGCGAATGGGCCCCAACGGACCACGCGCTAGCCCCCCTGACAACATCAGGACAAGGCTAGGAAATTAATGAGTATTCACTTCCCATCTAGGATACACCTGAGAGAGTAAGTCCCGGGGGAACCGGATGAAACACAGAAGAAAAAAGAAACAACCATGCCATGACCGGGATTCGAACCCAGGTGCTGGCACATTGGCCATGCATGGCAGCCCGCCGTCTAGACCGCTTGGCCAAGCCGGCATGGCTATATATATATATATATATAGTATATATATATATATTAGGGGCAGTCAAATGAAAATTGGTCAGCATTCATACAAGTCGAGGTGCTCAGGATTTGGTGACATTGATGTTTACTGACCAATATAATTTGTCACAGGAGTTTATCAATAGTGATATCTGTTGGAAATAAGGACAGTAGAGTGACAACTATTTTTTTGTTTGTTGTGCTGGAAGTAAAGTTAGCGATACATGTATTCATTCACCATCAGAAATGGAGGCAAGTAAAGAAAAACAGAGAGGTGTGGTTCATTTTTTGACTGCTGAGAGTGTTGGTGGATGAGAAATTCATCGTTGCATGCCTGTTGTCACATCATTACTCGTGAAGTTATTGAGTGGGTGGATGGTCTTATTCATGAAAACTGATAATCACAGGAAGAAATTCATGTTTTGTTGGGGATAAGCCATGGTTCCATATACAGCTTTATCAAAGATTACCTGCAGTACTGAAAAATTTGCCCACAGTGGGTGCCACATCAACTGACGGATGAACAAAGGACTCAGAGAATGGCACTATCTCTGGGACACCATTCAAACATGTGGCACCAGAATCGTCACTGGCAAAGAATGACTTTTCCTATTTTGGAGTTTTGTCAACAGATTTTTATGATACAACCATGAGGAAGAGTAAGCGTTTCTGTCCCGTATCTTCACAGGGAACGAAATGGGGTTCTATCTGTTTGAACCCAAAAGCACGACTGTGTAAGATTGTGGATCCGTCAGCAGCCTCAAACCTTCTACAAGAATGGAATTGACCATCTTGTCTCCCAACGGGATAAATGTATTAACAGTTTTGGAGATTATTTTTGAGGTAATAAATTTCCAATGACACTTTTTTGCATCTGACCCGTTTTCATTTGACTGTCCCTAATATATATATTGTGTGTATGTGTGTTTACTTATTCATTTACAAAGTTATCCTAAATTACATTTTTTCTTATATTCGATATTGGCACAATACAGATGATTTTAATCTTTTTTATTAAATATTAGTAAATTTAGTCACCTTAATGCTTTCCAAACTATATATAAATTTTCCACAACCTGCATATTTTGGGTAATTGCTTCTCTTTATTTTATTAGATTTTATTGAAATAAGTTGAAGAAGTTTTAATGTGCGTCTTGAAATTCAGTAGTTTAAATAAGCCACCACACATAATTATACTGGGTGATTCATAAAGTACTGGAAAGTACTGGTGGTTTTCACTGCCCAATATCTTTTAAACTACTGCTCATAATATCTGAAACTTTTTATATAAAATCGACAAACATATAAGAGTTATATTTTCATGTTATTAATTATTCATTATTATTGAAATTCATTTATTTGTGTTCAAATACCCCCAATATATTGTATAGTTAAATAACTGTTATGAACTCCAAAAGTCTGGATCCAGTATTCAAATGATACAGAAATCTAATTAGGAAAATTTAATCTAAACACTTTTGTCATTAATTCCTTTGTTTAATTTAAAAAAAAAAAAAACCTGTATTTTTTTTGAAAATGCATTCTGACAAATGACTTTTTTGGGAGACAGTCAAATCATTTTTTTGGATAATAATTTCGATATTTTGGGGGTGTTTGAACACAAATAAAATGAATTTCAATAATAATGAATAAATAATAACATGAAAATATAACTCTTATATGTTTGACGATTTTATATAAAAAGTTTCAGATTTTTATGAGCAGTAGTTTAAAAGATATGGGGCGGTGAAAACCACCAGTACTTTATGAATCACCCGGTGTATAAAAAAACAACAAAAACCAAAACTATTTATAAACAAATAGTTTATAAATAGTTTTGTTTTCTTATACATGATTATTGAAGTAAGCTATTTGGGTTATTTTAAATGTTAATAGTTGAGAGTCTACTTATCAACTTACTTACATCAATCAGCTATCTTTCGCTCTTTAATATGTAGAACTAAATATATATATATAAACAAATTACATGTACTTTTCTTTTCCATACTAATCATTGTAGAGTCCAAAGAATGTTCTTATAACCATGCTAAGAATTTAATAATTCTTCTGAATCTTTCCATAGCTTTTGCAACTATCAGTTATTGATTTAGATTTACTTGGTACTGATCTACAACATTATTATTACATAATTTTTCATTTGTATTTTTAAAGACTTTTATAGATATTGGAGAAAAAGTCTAATGTTGAAATTTGGCTTTCAAGAAAGAAATTAATAAATAATTACAAAGTATCAGTCCTTTAAAATTATGTGAAGTTCTGCATAGCCACTTAAGTTGTACTTAATGATAAAAACTGATATAAATAAGTAAAATACCTTATTTTTTTATTTATTTATTTATTGGTTTGTTTAGTTTGTGTTAGCTTGAAACCTAGTTTGCATTAAATCATAGTTTATATCTTTTAATAGTGGTTTTTTTTTACTCTTTTGTGGTGTTAGGTTTATTATTAGTCATAAAAAACAATTTGGGTTTGATTTGCAAGATAGATGTCATAAAAATATATTGTTTCAGAATAACACTGGCGAAGAATAACTTTTCCTATTTTGGAGTTTTGTCAACAGATTTTTATGATACAATTGTGGTAAAGTTCATAAAGATGGCTTAGCATCTTTATCCAAAAACAATGAAAGTTTATTTTCTTGATTTGATGGAAAGAAGGTTGCTTTATTCCATTCAGCAGTGCAGTAACAGTTCTTATTTGAATAAAGTGCAAATCATTTTTCATATTCATGATTCCTTTTCATTTTGATTTATTCTTAAGACTGAAAAGAAGATACCAAAAATAGACTAACAAAATTTATTTTACCTCTTTTTCTTTTTCCTTGAAGCTTTTATAGCTTCAATAAAAAATAATAAAATTAGCATCAGAAATTTCTATAAAATTTCTGATGCTAATTTTATTATTTTTTATTTTTTATTTTATTTTTATACCAGTAAAATTTTATATGCTCTTTTAAACTATATGAACAAAACATTAATACTGGAAAACTCATGGCACACAGGAAAAATAAAAAAAAATTAATTGGGAAGTAAATTTCATCTAATGAAGTCTTCTTTAATAATGTAGCAATTTACAGATTTTTGTCAAACTTTAAAGGCTAACATCAATTTCATACTGGTTTTTACATTTGGAATTTGCTAATAATTTATTTGTGTAGTTCATTAAATGTCTGTGGAATAAAGAATAATAAGAATAAGAAATTTCTGAAGGATGGATAGCTTATAAGATCTTGTGTGTGTACCCCACTCTCACCTGTCAGTAATTCTTGAAGCAGTGAATAGATGTTACTTTTTTATATTTGAAACTAAACTTTCATATTTATGAACAACACTAATTTTCCTTTGTATTTGAGAAATTGATCCATTTTAGAAATCTAGTGTATCTTCACAACGAAAATGAAATATCCTAAAGGTCTAACCTCAAACTGCAGATAGAGATCTGAAACATCTTCAGAAATTAAAATTAATTGAATGATGACACCTTGTGATACACATAATAATGATGATGTTTATGCTGACAATATTAATAAATGATTTGCTGTATTTTTGAAAATGTAAACGCATCATTTTATTGAAAGGAAGCTTTCTTGAAAGTTCCTTCAAGAAGTCTTTGTTAATCTTTGGCTTTTCAGCAGTTTCAAACGTGTTATGTCTTCTTTCGTAAATATCTTTTTTGTTACACTGAAATCGTTTCCCATCAATTCATATCCATTTCTGTACTTGAATATTTGTTTCAAAAACACAAAAGATTGTGAAATTTTTCAGCTATCTCCTACAAAACCAATACCTACTTTATTAATAAGTTAAGATGTACAGGGTTGCTGGGAAGTTCCTATACACCTTAATTGATAGTCATTGGTTTACCTGTCGATTTCATAGGAGATTGTTGAATTGAAGCATTGACTGCAGCACATGTTTCTAACTGTGTCTTCTTTCTTCCACTCTTCAGCCTACCTTTTAAATCTTTCCTGGAATGCTCTCATTGTCTGTCCTGTGTATTGTCGTTCATGCACCCACACACTTACCACCAACAGCTCCTCAATACTGTAACTGTTACTGCTTAAATCTGCCATGGCTGAACACTGCAATCTGATTGACTGCAATACTCATACCATTTCCTCGAACATACTAATAATACAAACCAATAATATCACTTGCATTCCAGCATGAACATCTGCATTCTAGTGTCAACAATTGAAATAACATTCAATACTAAATATTTACATTTATTACTAGATAATAGGGGGTATGGGAACTTCCCAGCCACCCTGTAGATATTAGTTACATTTAAAAAAAAGAAATAATTATTCTGTATAATTTCAGATAGGATAGGTTGAGTTATTAATTAGAAAAATGAAATTTAAACCAGAGATTCACCAAGTTCATAAATTATGACTACAGAAGAATAAACAGTAATAAAAAGCTGAAAAGACAAGAGCATTGACTTCTAGACAACAGTCTAAAAATAGATGGTCATTTTATTTTAGTTGTTCTATATTTGATTTTGATCACATATGGAAACACTCCATCCATCTCAATGGAATGATTGTTCTAACAGGATTGCATAAGAGATGTTTGGTTGATAGGACTCTACCAATCTATATCTCCATCACCTCTACATTTATGCAAACTTCTTTCAAGACTTTGGAAGCTTTTTGCTGACATACTTTCTCACTAAACTAGCAAAGAAAATTAATTTCTGCATTTTCTCAATTCTTCTTTTGAGTACATTTTCTTAAATTGAAGACTGTCAGAGCTCTTAAGGTACATCTATTTAACACATTCTATAAAATTAATGTTCTTAGTTTTGCTATCTTTCAGAAAGTGCTTATAATTCAAAGGCAAAATTTTGTATCAATTTCATTTTATGTAATAATGGCATTATCTCAATTGCTTTATTGATTCATTCATTTATTTTCAAGTTTATGTAGAAATATCAGTTGAGATTTTCTGTCTGTTGGATTCCATATAGTTTGTATACATTTTCCATTATATTCATTCTTTCCACTACAATTCATTATGAATGTTGGAAATGTTCCTTTTTATTATATGGAACATATAAGTAACTAGGGTTGCATGCAGATCTCTTTTAAACAGAAATGATCAATTTCATGTTTGGGTCTTTATCTCTCCCTCTCTCTCTCTCTCTCTCTTTTTTTTTTCAATCAAAGTCATTTATGAAATATATTGAAAGAAAGGAATCGCCTTAACATTGTAACTGTTAAATCAATATTAACTTTAACATAAAATTATAAAAATATATCATGCAAGCTATTATATTATGAAATTAAGAATAACATCAAATTCCTGTCAGATGTTTTGGATTAAAAAAAAGTATGAGAGACATAAAAATTGATGATTTAAAAATTAATGTATTGTGATTTTTTGTGTGTTTAATATTAATGTCACTCTTCCTTCTCATTTGAAAAATGTTTTTAAAATATTAATTATAATTAGCTAATTATTTTTATAGCACTTAATAGGTATATAAAAACAGTTTTATAAATCTGTTGACAATTATATTTACATTTTATGTCTGTCCTCTTTTTTTTTTTTTTTTGCCTATTTTTCTAAGCTTTGTTTTTGAAAATGTTCTCTGCATATTTTAAGTTCTAGCAATGCTATCAGTAGTAGGTTGTGTTAACATTGCATTTGAGATATTGTTTTTCCCATTGATTGCTGTTATGCTTCTCATTGTTTTCTCTTGTTTTTTTGTTTTTTTGGTAAAATCTTGCTGATGCACTTAACCAATGATTAGTGAGTTAATCTTTTGGCTAATGTTTACTTTTATTTCAATCTTTATTTAATTACTATTCAGTAGTATCAAATACTACTGTTTTTTTTTATATGTGTTTTTTTTTTTTTGATTAATATTATTTTCTGAAAAATTACAAATCATTGGAGAGTCAAGAGGAACCAATCAGCGTAAAGAAAATGTTAAACTCCTTAAATATGTAAGCCTTCAATGAGAACGAAGCTTATTAAATAACGGTACCAGTGGTGCCATCTATCGAGAATAGTAGCAAGATCATAAAAAAAAAAAACAACATGGGGGGGGGGGGAAATAAATATGTAAGAATGAACTAATTACTAAAGCCATATGTATGTGGATACACTATATGGCCAAAAGTATCTGGACACCCTTCCGACGAAATAAATTGGGCAGGTCAGGAGGTTTGATGTGTGGGGGCTTGGGCGGTCATAATTCTATCTTCCCGATAAAATGAGTAAGTCAGGCGAGCTCAGTGACTTTGAATGTGGCATGATAATCGGATGCCACCGTTGTAGGAAATCAGTTCGTGAAATTGGGGACATATTGCACGTGCCAAAATCAACTGTGAGTGGTGGAATTGTAAAATGGAGAAGTCAAGGCAGTGAAACGACAACTGCATGAAATGGTAGACCGAGAAAACTGACTGATCGTAGCCGTCGAACCCTGAAGAGAGTAGAGAAGCAAAATCACAAGTCTCCGTTGGTAGTGATGACGACGGAGCTCCAACATGTGTCAGACGTTGTCGCTAGCAGCAGGACTGTTCGTCGAGAGCTAAACTACTTCAGTTTCCATAGCCGTGCGGCCGCTCATAAGCCGAACATCTCTGCCATCAATGCGAAGCATTGGTTGCAATGGTGCAGAGCTCACTGCCATTGGACTATGGAGGAGTGGAAAAACGTTCTGTGGAGTGATGAATCTCGCTTCACGATCTGGCAGTCCGATAGGCGCATGTGGGTTTGGCAGATGCCCGATAAACACTTCTTATCCGACTGCATTGTCCCAACTGTTAAGTTCGGTGGCTGCAGCATAGTGGTATAGGGGTGTTTTTCGTGGTTCGACCTGGGTCCCTTAGTTCCTGTGACGGGCAACATGAACTTTGCGATGTATCGGGTCCTTCTGGACTACGCTGCCCTCCCAGCTCTGTGACAGCAATTTGGGGAAAGTCCGTTTCTCTTCCAGCAAGATAACTGTCTCGTGCACACATCGAAGCTTGTGCGGCCGTGGTTTGATGACATGGGTGTTCCAGAACTTAACTGGCCATCTCAGAGCCCCAATCTCAACTCCATTCAATCCATATCTATCAAAACCTGGTAGAAAGTCTTTCCAGACGTGTACAGGCTGTCATCGATGCAAAAGGGGAACCAACATCATATTAATACGTGCCTCAGGAGTCTCCGGGTCCCGACCACGGGATGTCCGGATACTTTTGGCCATATAGCATATCTTAACTAAAGCCATATCTATACATTTAAGGAGTTCATTGTTTCCTTTTCGCTGGTTGATTCCTTCATTCAGTTATTAAATATGTTGTGTATAAAAAAAATACAAGTATTGTGAAGGAATAGGAATTGGAATATCTTAAATATTTGCTTCTGCAATAACAGAGATTTATAGTGTCTTTGTGGAAATATTTTGTGTAGGGTTTTGATTATTGTTATGATAGATAAGATGGAGTTTTATGTTAAAATTCCATTGCATCACAGAGTTATATTTCTTCTCAAGTTCCAAATTTGCAATTAATTCTGATTTCTATTAGATATCCTGTATCTTATTTTTATCTTGAACTATGCGACATCACTAGCACGCAACTCAGTAGATTTCCATTTTATTGTGTTTCCATGTTGTATTTCCATCAAGAAAGTTTGCTCTTGTCTGCTTTAAGTGTAGAATCTCTCTTTGAAATCTTCCATCATTATCAGGTCATATTTTTTGTTTTGTTCCCAAAATGTATGGAGAATAGTGGTCTTAAAATTCTCATGCATACAACTTAGTAATCTCATGTTGATCTTACCTGGCATCATCATCACTGTTGAAAATGTATTTTGATATAAACTTTAGAACATGGTTATGATTGTTAGATGCTAATGACTCCTAGTGAATTCCTGTTTGTGTAAACTTCACTTCTACATTATATTTGTCAAACTCTTACTCTGTCTCCATAGATACTGATTGTGTGTATTTACATAAAGTGGTTCTTTAATGCTGATCCCAGGCTACACTTATTCTAGATGTTTTTATTCTAACCAAACATTATTAAATTGGATTGAAATAAATTAATATTTAACTCTTGTTTACTGGACATTAGGGAGACTTCCCCATCTACTTTTTGCATCATGTATATTGATTTTGATATTACTTAGTGTAGTATACTTAATCTTCATCTTCCAGCCATTCAACAAACATCTGTTTTACACGAAGAAGCTAAAAACCTTAAACCATAGTAATTTTCATCAGTTCTCTGACATTGCAATCACTAGTCATTATCCATTCAAACATAATTTTGTTTCTAGGCTGTATAATTCTTATAAAAAAGTTTTAGCTTATAGAAAGAAAATAAATAAAATTTTTACTAGTGAATTATCTTAATGGGAAAGAACCTTTTTCTCTCATTGACTTCAAATTCCTTTGCATAGATATATATTTTTTGCATCTCAGTTTTTTTTTTTTTTTTTTTCAGTTTGAGCCTCTGATTTGGATTTAACTTTGAATTTTTTGTTGGATATATCCTCCTTTCAATTTCTAGATTCCATTAATGCCTTTTTAATTTATGCAGAATCTTTTGAACAATTAATGCGTATCCTTCCTTTACTGTCAACAATGTGCTTCTTATGTTTTTATTGTTTTATATATTATTCTTTCAATATCATCCCTTCATTTTCATTAATGTTTCAAGTATATCGAAAATCTACCTATAGTATCTTTAATTTTTTTTTTACATATTTCTTACAGTAATAAATATAAATATATTTTATTAAAACTTACAAAAATCAACAACAGAAACCAACTGACCCTCTACAAATTGTAATCTATCAAACTCTTGCAGTATTAAAAGTGACACTTCAGTTGATTGGCATGCAATACTCATTTAATCAGGCCTTTGTAATTCAATGTTCAAGTACATTTTCCATCGCAGACTTCTCTGTACATTATTGGCATACAAATGGGCTTGCGGGAGAGTATGTTGAGAACCTATTTTGCACCTTTCAGGTGACTCAGTAATAATAGTAACAATAAAGAGGCCAGTGGCAACCTTGAATTAGAAGTGGCCACCTTGGATAAAGGATATCATATTTGTTCTCAGTATAGATAGATCTCAGTTTTGTCCAATTACCACTATTTTCTTTACTTGGTCAGTGGCCTGGACCAGAAGTCAGATTTTTTTCCCCAAACATCCAGACCATGAGGAATCCAAGGAGGTATGACTCATGAGGCTCCAACTCCTGGTTTGGACTGTGAAAGGTGTTACACGGGTACAGGAACCCTTTTTCCCTCCATACGGAGTTGCTAAAAAGAGAGAGAGAGAGAGACATACAGATGATAATGAAAACTTTGTGACACTTGGTGTCTTATCTTTGTCTGAATGGCTTGCAGTTATCAAATGGTGAAAAAGATTGTACACCATTTACTAATTCAAAAACAGTAGACCACTTAAACAAGAATTGCATCCTTAACACTCCTATTTTCAGTGCGTATTTAAAAATAAATTAAGAGCAAAGAATTAAAATAATATTTTTAATATCCTTACCAAAAATGCTTGAAAGCTTTTTTATTTTGAAATTGTAATATTTAAACAACATTTAATTATTTATCCTTAAAAATTCACTACACATAAATTAGGTTAAAAATAAAGATCTCTAATGTTCTGTTGTGTGCTTGTTTTTGAAATAATTTTTCCAATGAGATTTTCTTACCAAAAATATATCTGTTAAACTTGGTAAAAAAATTAAACAACAAAGATTTATTTGTAACTGATAATTACTTTTAAAACCTTTTAAATGGATTTTTATGTAGAAAATCGAAATAGGATGCTATCTATCTATATAAAAGAAAAGTTGATTTTTTTTTTTCTGGTCTATCTCCTCCGAAACCTTAAGACACAGAAATACAAATAAGGTGGCAAATGTTAGGTGTAGTATTGAGGATGCTCACATTTTCATTTTTATCTATGTGGGTCAACTGGATGTCCGGAGACATCCTGGGTCTTCAAGACGGACATCACGTGACTTACAATCAAACATGAGGTCTCCAAGACGTGCTGACGAGTTGTGAGAAAGCAGTCGTATTAAGGGTGGTGAGAAAATTATCTCAGAATCCAATATTACATGATCTTAGGTTTGTTAGTGTTTAAATAAATAAATATCCATTCAATTTTCCTCCCACCATGTGCATATATTTCATTACAATTAAAATAACGTTTCAGTATTTTTTGAAGGGGCAGTTATTGATGAATATTTTTTTCATTTCAGCTTCTCTCATTTTCAAAAATTAATGCTAACTGTGTTTCCTTCTTAGAACAAGATAAATAATAGTAATAATAATAATGTACATTCAATTTTTATCACATTTATTAAAGAAAGTATCTGAATTTTCCAAGTAAACATCTTTTGAATGCGTTACATAACAATCTAGTTCACTAAAAATAAACCCATTTCATATCAATCAGTTTACTGTCTTTTACATAAATAAGTTTATTCACCTTAGCCTATCACCAACTAGAATGTAAGACTCAATACTGATTGTGCAACTGACGTAGGATTCAACTCATCCTTACTTTGCATTTTTTTTTCCATTTCTTTATATAATAATTAGTTTTAAAGAAACTAAAAAATAGCTGATGATATCATAGGCATATTACCGCTATGACAGTTGACAAAACTGTCCTGTCCATTATTTAATATATTTTAAATGTGTACTGCTTGCCCGAGTGATAAAGACTGGGTTTGGCACACTGCCAAAACAATGGAATACGCCGAAGGGGAGAAAGGAAGCTCTGCAGAGACGGAAAAATACGCTTGAATACGCTCCTCCCTTTTGCGCTTGTTTAAATTAGTTCTTTCAATCATACGATCGTCATATCAGTAATTTTTCACTTTATGCATCTCTCCTTTATACGTCGTTTGTTTCTTTTCTTGTCGGCACATACGCATCTCCCCTATTTTCATGCCGAGAAAGAAGTAGGAGCAACCACTAAATCACAGGACCAGTCTCTTTTGTCTGGCTAAGCAGTATTGTATTCTTTCTTTACTTGACTTAAATGATGGCTCGCAGTTTGATAAAAAGTTTAGGAAAAAAAAAAAACAAAAAACACTGATATAAATGGATTGATATTATAAGAATTCATATTAAAAATAAAGAGTTAATCTTATTGCTTTATATATATATATACATGCACACACACAACAAGCTTTATGATTAAGAGAAAGAAAAATAATTAAAATTCACGATGTCTATTATTAATTTCCAAAGAAATTCATGTAACTATGACACATCAAATACTGTTCCTAACTAACTGAAAACTTACATTAAGAATTTTAAACTGAACTAAATATGAAATTATGAATGTAAGCCAAAAAAAAGAAAAAAATCACTCAAATTACTACTTAAGATACAAATATACTGAATTCTACCAATAATAAAACCATTGATGATATAAAAAGTGATGCTTGAGAGATATTACTTATAATTTGGAATTTATATGAAAGACTTTCATCTCTGTGAACAAAATGCTCCAATATAGTGAAATCTATAGAAGCACTAATTTTTCTAATTAAAATTATTTTTAAAGACATAAGTGGTGAAAGTTTTTTTTTTTTTTTTTATTCCCTCCCAGTTTTGCTATCAATTTCATAAGAAAGCGTTATTAAAAATAAATATCATTAAACACAAATTACTATTAAATCTACTTATAAATAATATTAAGATAGACTTTAACTTTTTTAAAGTAATAAAATAGTGCCATTTATTTTTAACTATAGAAGATATTGAGATTGGAATTTTACCTATCAGTTCAAATGCTGTAGCAATTAAAGTATTACTTAGAAATCATGTATATTCTGTGCATGTTTGCAGGTGATTCCTTGGGTGGCAAAAGTTGCCAGTCAGGATTGACACCTTTCCAGGTTTATTGCCTTGCCAAGAAATGTTTAATACTTTGCAAGAAAAAAAGTATATTTGAGTGGAATGGAAATGAAAAATGTATTAAGTCAACAAAACTGAAAGTCATTGGTTGTCACAGTATCTATGATGAAACAGGATACAATTTTATTCTTCCTTAATGGAAAGAAGGAAAGCTGGACCAAAAATGAATTATTGCTATAAGAAGAATTATGTAAATATCAAGTAAATTATAACTTTCATTTTGCATATGTACATATTGATAAGTACATTAATGTTAAATATATATATGCATGTCAATTGTATGTACAGGAGTAACCTGTATTGTAATTGAATTAATGACATTTATTTTATAATTTTTCTGAACAATTAATAATTTTCTGTTGATCAGTAAGTTATTTTGACAATAATAGTAAAAAAACATTTTATAATTAATTTATACATTCGTTAATAATTTTAATGTCTTAAAATTGTAGATTTCTTTATTTTTAAACTTTCAAGAAAATTGGAATTTTCTGTTAAATTTTAAAACAAATTTAAATCAGGGAAAAAAAATAAATAAACACAGCACTGTTTTGAATGAAATGTACTACAGTTATTTATGTGTTTGTAATATTTTTTTTTAATTCTGATTTTCATAATATTTTAAAGTAAATGTTTATTAAACTAGCAAACTAAAGTTGCTTTGGGACCGTTATCATTTTAACATTTGGAGGCTTTGTATAATAAGAAATACAGACTGTGAGAGATGTTTGTTGATAGTTAAAAATGTAAACCTTTTCCCTTTGTAAACCTTATTTATTTCATAACTTTACTTCTTCCTGTCTCTTATTGTATTTATTATAAGATATGTGGAAAATTTGACTTATAACAATATGTTACTTAGTGCATTTAGGACACTGTCTCTATATTAAAATCGCCATCTTCAAATATAAATTACATTGTTGATTTAGGCCAAATGAAAACTTTAGAACATATAGCTATTGATGCTCTCACTAGATGGCAACACAAGCAGTTTTTGCAGTTTTTCGTCAATAAAGTTATCAGTTGTCAGTTTGTTTTTAATGCAGTTATTCAGTTGCAGAATTACAACTTAGCCCAATCAAATGAGACCTTAACCATGGTCCTAATAGTCTAAGAGTAGTTTAGGTCAGAAACTTCAAATTTATGTGATTTAATACATAAATGAATTTATAAAGACTACTTATACTTCTCATTATTTCATAAAATTTCTTAACTCCACAGTGGACCCAATAGCTCAAGTGGGAACATACTTGACAGCAGGCTGGAGGTGTGCAATCAGTAGTGGGGATTTTTTCATGGTTCTTTTGCCTGTAGGCAGGTCCTAAGATCCACTCACTCGTGTAAAATGGGGACCTGGTTTCTTCCCAGGGTTTAAAAGTGGGCAGGCATTGAGCTGACAATCTCACCTCAACTCAGTCCTGTAGGTCTAGGATTGCCAAGAATCTTACCTCTATCAAACCTAACAGCCACATCAGCCTGTTGTAAGATTCTGTAACTTTTTAATTGAAATTCACAAATTTTCAAAATATACATCATACCTTAGTTGAATACAAAAGAGTCTTGAAAAAAGACTACTTGAAACTTTTCAAAAAAGAATTAAATGGAAAAAAACAAACAAACTATAAATATTATGTCTATATTATAACTATAATATATTAATATTAAAACTATAAATATTATGTAATATATTCTTATACAGCAGTACTAACTACATAAAAACATTATCAGTCTCCTATTTTCTTTTCTTTTTTTTTCTTTTTTTATTTGCCTAGAGAATGGTATACAGTCTGTAAATTTAGGAATTATATTTTGCATCTTTGTAATTAATTAAACCCCATATTGCCAAAATAAAAATAAAACAATATATAAATTATTTTCTTTCATAAGGCACAAACATGCATTAAATGCAGGAATCAACAGTTCTTTAGTGTTATTCTTTTGCTTAAGAAACTGCTTTTCTAAATATTTTTGTTACTTAAGGTCAGTTTAGTCCTTTTTTTTTCCTCCAGAAAACTTACTTGCCAAATTAAAAACCTTTAATAAACCGATTGAAAAAGTTCATTGAAAAACGAACGAAACTATAGTAGTTTTCAAAAAAGAAGGGTTTGCCACATATGGTCATTACATAGCGATCAATTTTGTCTGGAACAAACGTCACCAGTCATGACGTCATCAACTTGAACTCCGAGCAATCAGTCCAAGATGGTGTTTTGTGATCGATCGCATAAGCGTGACCAAGAAAGGACAAACTTTGCTTAGCCAAGCAAGGGGAATAGTGTGGAACGTTTGTAATTCTTTCACTTTTAATTATTTTCATGTATTCGTAACTGTAGAAAATACAAAAACCAGAATGTTTTTGTAATGTTTATAAGATTCAGTTACAGATTTTAGCAATAGATGGCACTGTTATGTTGTGGAAACATCAATCTATAAGGAAATTACAACATCAAAAGCTCTTCTTTCATGAACCGAAGTGTAGTCGCGCTAGTAATTTTCTGATGTTTTTATTTTAACCTTTAATTTACGATTTTAATTGGTGTGTTTATTGCCAAGTTTTTAAAAATTATTATTTTCGACACGTAAAAGTGTATTGTTACATAACAATCTGTTTAACGAATAAATATACATAAAAAACATACATCCATTAATTTGGACTGTTAGTCAAAATCAAAATAGCATGTGTTATTGATCACTTATTGTGCAGAACTGGAAAACTTTAATTAATTTTAAGCTGTTGTGAACATTATTTATGTAATTAATTAATACAAATTGTAATTAACTCACTTTAATTAGTAACAACATATGAGTTAGTAGGTTGTTCCAAAGAAAATAATTAAGATACATAGAAAAACAAAAGAAAAAAAATGTACTTGTCATATTTTTTTGATACTTTCTTCTATTTAATTAGAAAGCAAATAAAGCATTCAGGATATAAGAAAACATATAAATTGACTAAAATAAAATAAAGTCAGATTCCCAGTCCAATGACAGACCCGAAACGTGTTACTTGTCTTTTTTTAAACTTTGTTTTTTATTTTTATTTTAGTCTGTTTGTGTGTTTTCGACTTTTTTTGATGATTTTTTACAAGTTAAAATTCGCATGTTCAGAACAAAGTTTGGCTTTAATCACTTCTTTAAAAAGTGACAGTACTTGCATGAAATAATAGCCAGTAATAGGAGAAACTGAAACAAAGAAAATTATATTAAGTCATTTGCCTTTTATATTTTAATCGTGATTATTTTGGATATTAAAAAAAAAAAATGGAAAAGACTTTAGGAAAGTTTAATGTTGAGATTATTTTACGTTCACTTTTACATTACTTTATTGAAATAAAGTTAATGTTTTAAATGGATTTAATTATACTAAATTTCTTTTAAATGACCTTTTTTTTTTTTAATCTGTAAAAATGATCACCGTGTTTTTAAAAGAAAACAGCTTGCTTCATTTCTCTTCTCTTATGCTTTTTTTTTCTTCTTTTTCTGCAATAAATTTGTATTATGAAACTTGTAGGACATCCTGATTCAAATACTTTACTATAAAAAAAGTATTAAACTCATAAACTGAAGATTACATTTTTCTGATCTACTTATGTGTAATTTCATTGAATATAAATTATCATTTATATTCTTTTGGTACAGAGAGGCAGAGACTTTGCATTTTTGTTGTGTCATAGTTCTGTTATAATTTTTATTATATAATGAAAAGTTAATGAATATTTTTCAGGGTAAAGAAAAACACTCGCGCACACATAATTACACATCAGCATTAAATCCCTACATATGAATAAAGACAGATAAACTAGCTTCCAAACCTATATGTGCATATCAGGCAGACGATAGATTAGAAATCTATCATGACTACTTCTGGACAGGGAGGGGTTCATCTTTTTTTGGAATTTCCAAAGATCTTTGAAAAAAAACTGGACGTGGCCATTTTAATCTCCACGAGAATTTTTTTGGGGAGGTTAGGGGGAGTCTTTCTCTTTTGTTGGATATGTGAATTTGAAACTTGTTTTTTAGTCATGGTTTATCCACTACTGAGTTGTTGTTGTTATTCTTTCTTTAGGGGTTGGACTTGTAATTAAACCATTCTCTTACTGCTTGAACTATCTTTTCTTCTACCTACCTCTACAGAATAAATTGAAGTTTTACCATATTTTCTTTGTTTTCTGATGTCAAAGATATAAAAGCAGTAATGGTCCCATTGCAACAGGTGTCTGTAATGCAAAAAAATAGACAAAATGAATCTAAGGGTGTTGATATGTCTTGTTGACTTTATTTGTCATGTTTTTTTTTTAACCTCCTTTTCTAAAAAAAAAAAAAAAAAAAAAAAAAAAGGAAGGTTCATGAAATCAGCTGGTTTGTGTGTGCGCACACACCTCCTCTCAATAATGTTTGAACGGTTATCTTCTTGAAACCTGGCGTCCACAATGACCGTGAATGATCTAACTTTTGTATTTAAAAATATTTACCTTATAGGTGCTACATAGAATTAGCATGTGAAGATACCAAAAATTTCCATGGATTTTTGTCAAAGACTTAACATTGCTTATTAATCCTTTTAGTACTGCCCTAATTTGTGCATGCTTTAATATAAATAAAATTATTTGGAACTAAAGTAATTCAGATTTAATTAATTTTTTTAGAAAATATAAAATTTTTACTGTCTATATTAATCAATTATTACAATTTAAATATAAACAGAAAGCCTTTTTGATTATATTAATTCACAACTTTAAAAACAAAGAAAAATAAAATTTCCTTAAAATAGCATTTTAAGAAAAGTAGGCTTCAAGTTTTCTCAAAAATTGCTTGTTTTAGCAGAACTCTAGAACAGTTAATGGTAAATATTTCAAAATTTTCCTGAAAGCTCTAGATTTAAAGATATCCATAAATTATATCATGAATAGATTTGGAAATTTATAATTTTGTGGCAGATCATGTGTCTTGCAATGATTAATTGACAATTTGTTTCTAAAGAATAAGAAAAAAATTCTTATGGGTGTATAATTATAATATTCTGTAATCGGCATTTATTTGTGGTATCGAAACTTAATAACTCATATTACTATTTTTTTAAAAGAGTTATTTTCTTAAATGGAAGACAAGATTAAAAAAAATGTGATGAGAGTGAAGTAGATGCAGGTCTGAAAATAAAGAGAGACAATGTGAACTCTTTTGGAGACCAAGATTGAAATTGATCTTTGAGGAACAAATGGAATTCCACTTTGAACTAATGAAGCATAGCTCTTTATTTAAGAGTGTTACGTAGCAGAATATACTTTATAATGAACTTAATTTTTAAATTAAGTTGGGGAATAAAGTATAAAATAAAAAAGGACAAAGACAGATTTTTAGTTGATTTTTAGTTCAATTCTAGAAAAATGTGAATTAGGGACCAACCATTAAAGTTATTCCTGGTAATCGATTAATAAAGTTATCATAAAACTATTCTTTAAGTCTTATGATGTACAATGGCATTTCCATAAAGTATCTTGATTATGTCAAAACTAAATTTAGAAGTAATATTAAATGTTTTAATTTTATCTGGATTCATATTATATGGCAGACATAAAGAAAAAAGGGTCTTTGTTCTGTCTATAGCAGACGTGGGCAAATGCGGCTCCAAGAGCCGCATGAGGCTCTTGGTTGGATTAAGTGCGTCTCCTAATATCTTGATAAAAATATAGGTATTTTCTTTCCCCATTTTACTTGTATTTTTACGAGTTTTCCTTTCTATTTTCTTAAATACTTATTTTTTATACTTTATTATAACAATTAAGATTTGTGTAGAAATGTAATTAAATTTGAATTTGTGTATTTAATACTATGGAACGTGACTATGGTGTGGCTCTTTATATATATGAAAATCCAGAAAGTGGCTCTTGTTGTTCTCATGTATGCCCATACTTGGTCTAGAGATAGAGTCCTGAAAAAAATTTAATGTTCTTTACTGTCTTGATTTAAAGCTTTTGATTAAACTATTTTTCTTGTTATACCTATTCTGCAGTTGATTTTTAAAGAACTAGAAATTTTGAAATATTATTTATGTGGGTATATTTTTATTTCTATCAAGAAAGTAATAAATGAGGTTGATTTTTTTTAATTCCACGACAACCATTATAAAACAAAAACTACTAGAGGAAATGTAAAAGTTGTTATTATTCTTCAAAGTAACTCCCCTATGCAGTTATACACTTCATTCTGTGGTCATACAACATTTCAGTATCTTCCTGTAAGACATTTTGTAGTATCTGTTTCAATCCTGCTATTGTTGCCTCAATAATCTCTGCACGACTGTTAAATCTGCTTTTATTAAAGCCCCACTTCAGTTTGGGACATAGATAGTAGTCACAGGGGACTAAATCTGGAGAATATTCAGAATGGGGTAAAACAGTGCTTCCCATTTGGGCAAGGTATGATGTGACGGCAAAT
The DNA here is from genome assembly GCA_023159025.1 of Thereuonema tuberculata. Lineage (NCBI taxonomy): Eukaryota > Metazoa > Arthropoda > Chilopoda > Scutigeromorpha > Scutigeridae > Thereuonema > Thereuonema tuberculata. Next base: position 52,572,918 of record JAFIDM010009631.1, read on the forward strand.
GATCTGTGAGTATGTGCATTATCATGTTGCAGAATCCACGACTTGTTTTGGAAGAGAATGGTCTCTTATGTCTTAAGGCCTATCTACTCTTCTGTCCTTCTGGTATGTACTCATCATAGAACATAGACCCAACTGTCAAAGAAAACAGAGCCTTTGCTTCGGTCACTTCAGTTGGTTGGTTATTACCAGGAAACAGTTACACCCTGGATTGTTGTTTTGTCTGAGGATTGTATAGGAAGCACCAACTTTCATTACCTGTAACAATTTGGTTCAGTTGGATCTGTCCGCTTTCTGTCAGGATAATAAGATCTTCCTAAATCGCCATCCTGTATGTCTTCTAGTCTTCCTGAAGGCAATAAGGCAGAAATTTTGGACAGACATTTCGCATCTGCAGATCTTGTTTGATGATTGCGAAGCATGCTGAATGCGAGATTTCATGTCCTTTAGCTGGCAGAAGGACATGAAATCTTGCATTCGGCATGCTACATCCAAGGATTTCCTTGGATTAATACTCATACAAATCTTAGCTGGAATTCTGACAGTAGGTCTACCTAATCTCACATTGTCCTGTAGTGATTGTCATCCCTCAGAAAACTGCTGATGCATTCATATATCTTACTTTTGCTCAAAATGCCTATTCCGTAGGCCCTTTGAATCTTAAAGGTATTCCGTTGCGAAGATATCCAAGTGTTGACAAAATTTGATTGAAGACCAAACCTCAAATATTGACATGGTACTTAAATGACATGAAAACAACCACAACAATGCTGCTGCTGATTTTACGAATCCTTAAATTCACTTGTCGAACCATTAAGCTTGCATAGATCTCATGCAAATGACAGTCTATTACTTTCAAGGGGTGAGTTTGTGTTATACTTCATGATAAAACAGTCTAAGGGGTGTCTCTGAATTAAAAAAATCAACCTTTTACAATAAATAAATAAATAAATAAATAAAATTTCATATTTGGATTTCTTTAACACATTGCAACACACTGTATAAATTGACTAGATGTTAATCAACTTAATTTTAAAAAAATAATGTTTAAAGGAAATTTATAGATGATTTGATGTTAATTTTTTTTTGTCTTTTTCTTTTTTTGTTTTTGTTATGTTTTGATTTACTCAGAAATATATGTTATGCCAAATTGAAAGAGGATGAATATTATAAGAATTAATAGTTCAAGTAGTTCTCTGCTATCCTTAACCATAGAAATCTGCACTTTAAAATTATTATCACTTTTCATATTCTTAAGTCATTCACTCCTTTCATTCATTCAGATGTACTCAAGTAATTATTTTATTTGAAAATTTATATCAAATTATATTGATCATAGTGAGGGTTAAATGTTACATGGTAAATTCTTCAAATTTTACCATGTAACATGGATCATTGGCATTCAATAATTTTATCAATGAATCTGACTATTTAGACAAAAATGTGAACTTAAACTACGTTAAAATGTTACTTTCAAGACAACTTTTTCCATGAAGACTTCATAAGGAAAATCTTACAACTTTGGATATATATATTTATATATACATACACATTCATGGATAGCAAGTAACAGTTATTTTTGTAAGTAATGTTCTATGAGGGTAGGGTTCTGCTGTGAAGCAATTGCTGCAACCCTTGGAGAGGGACCATTTGCATCAGCGTCTAATTATCCTTTCCACTGAAGAACAATATTTCTGCTGCCGCTGTTTTAATCTTTGCCAAGGAATATTTTCTTACTTCAGTCATATGGTTGCAGAAAGCTCACTTTACAGTGAACATGGACAGAAAAAGTATATCGTAATTTAACTGCTCTCATTTTGAGAAACCTTCAGAATATTAATAAACAGCATAAAGTAAACAATATAAAATTCAAATTAGTATAATTTTTTTAGGAATGTAATGCAATTAATGACAGTTATGTTTGTATTATAAAATTGACATTAACAGAAAATTAAGATAATAAAACATTGCAATTGAATATTATAACATTGATGTATTTTACTATAACTGATTGAAAGTGTAATGTTATTAACAATGTTTGTTAATTTGAATATAATGTTTATAAAAAGTTATTTTACTTCAAAACTAATCTTACAACGAATACAGAAATTTGATTTCTATATCAAGTAAATATGCTTCAATTATGAGTTACAATATTAAACATTCCTTAGAATGTATTTATTGAAGATTATTTTTATTAATCTGTATTTGTTGTTGTTGTTGGTTGGTGTTTTACTGCTTTTGCGCCATAAAACACCAACCAACAACAACAACAAATAGATTAATAAAAATAATATTCAATAAATACATTCTAAGGAATGTTTAATATCGTAACTCATAATTGAAGCATATTTACTTGATATAGAAATCAAATTTCTCTTAATTCAACAATGTGCTGTTTTTATTTCCTATTGAAATTATTCTTTATAATTAGATTTAACATTTGTTGTTGTTGTTGTTGTTTTTTTGTTTAATTTTTATTTATTTTTTGTAAATCTATAAAGCTGCAGGAAGCACTTTTTTCTATAGTTAATTGAGAGATGTTATTTTATTGATTTAATTGTATTACTTGGGTGGTATTTATTTTGGAGAAAGCATAATGATATTTTGTTAACCGTGTATTTTTAGCATTTTTAGTTGTGCATTCATAATTAGATGTTAATGAAAAAAAAATTAATTTTAATATAAATTATTTTTTTGTTCAGGATACATTTCTAATTTTATAAGAATAAATAAATAAATAAATAATAATAAAATCGTCGGAGTCGCAGTGATGCCTCAAAAGCAAAAATAAACAATAAAAAACTCACTAATGAAATATTAGTGAGAAAATTCCTGTGCCAGCAGTCTGTCGGCCTCAATAAATTTTTTTAAAGCATAAAAAATTCAATCTGCACATTGAATTATTAATAAACTACAATGGGTGAGACGAAATTGTTTACCAACCGACATCCTAAAATAGCTGTTTCAAACTCTTTGACGATCATCAGCCAGCAGCAGTCCCCAGTAAACAACTCTGGTTTGCTTTTGAGGCACCACTATGATTTCGACAAGTATTCCTATTATCTTCAATACTGAGACCTTGTAGTTATTGGTAACTGCTCCTGGCTGATGATTGCCAAAGATCGTGAAATAGCTGTTCCAGGATGTCACTTGGTAAACAATTTCGTCTCACACACTGTAATTTAATAATAAAAAAGTTAAATATATAGTTTATAAAATATCTCATATACATCAGTTGAATGTATTTTTTTAACTGTGAAAATTTTTAAATGCATTTCTTTTCATCCACAATTCTGTCTGACCATTTGCTGCTGCAGCAAATTATTTTATTACCCCCTTCTCGGAGTCGTTGCAGCAGACAGTGGAAATGGTTGAACTGAAAATAGAAGAGGGCTAAGAGTTGCAGTGAAAGTCATCACCCAAGGGTTGCACCAATTGCTATTGAGCAGCTCAGTGGGACCCTACTTTTATTTTTTATTTTTTAACACTTGCAACAGTCTACTGATGTTTTAAAACATTTGCCAACCCTGTGTGTATATTTCAAATCCTTACACTTTATGAGGGAATTATGTAATCAAGGATGATACAGATTATAATTATCCATAGGTTCCTACAAATAAAATCTGTGAAATTGAATAGATGTGCCAGATTTGTTCACCTTATATTTCAAATCTGTTAAATTGTTCAATACTTGATGAAGAAGTTTTACGTTCTTTGCACATACAAGCAGCCTTAATCTTTGAATTCTAGTTTCTTAAATACTTTCATGCTTAACAATGTTTCATTAGTAATTTATTTTAAATGTTTCAGAGTGAAAATAAGGTGTTTCTTAGTTTATTGGTTTGTTGCCTATACAATTTATGTTTGTTTTTGTTTTTTTATCATTTCGTTAAGACAATAAAATTTCAAGTGGGTCCTTCACAATTTTTTTGAATTGCTCACTAAGTAATTCAATATTAATTTTTAGGTGAGAATTTGATCTTGACATTATTCTTTCCTTGGTTAGTAACCTTTTAACAGAAATTTTGAAAGTTTTAATTCTTGATCAAAATTCAAAAATGGTTTTTATTTCCTTTTGAGTTTTTTGTTTTCATGCTTGGAAGAAAAATTGAAATCTCCTTTGGAATTAGTATATTAAAACAAAATACTGTTAGTTTGTTCTATAACAAAGCATTAAATATTTTTAATCCTTCTATAAATAAACTTGCTTCATTATGGTTTTGATCAGCTCATCTATGATTAATTTGTAACCACATTTAATCCAAGTCCACAATTATTTTATAGTCAGTTCGTAGCTAGGAGCTAAAGCATTGTAGACCTAATTCTAAATATTTGATAAATTATGATAATTTTTCTATGAAATCATCTGTCTCATTTCCTTAAATTCACATTCAAGAAATTGCTTGGAAAAAAGTGTGTTTTACACTGAAATACCACTATCTAGTATTGTGTTGTGCCTCATTTGATCTTCAAAACAGCGTGAATTCATCTAGTCATGGATTTTATAAGATGCTGGAAGCATTGTACAGGAATATTGTGCCATGTAAATATGATTGTATCATGCAGTTGCTGCAAATTAGATGGAACCACAGTCCTTTATATCTCACCACAAAGATGTTCAATAGGGTTGAGATCAGTGGTCTGTGTAGGCCACCGAAGCAATGAAACTCGTGATGTGTCTGGAATGATTCCATGGAGATCCAGGCTCGTGAGAAGATGCGTTATCCTTCTGGAACTGAGGATAAACCAGTCATGAAGGGATGAACCTGGTCAGTGACAATATTCAGATGCAACGTGGAATTCAGACATATTTCTATGTGTACAACCTTTGTCATAAAAGTTCCAGGACTGAGTCTATATTTCAGAAACAGTAATGTTACAGTTGTTCCGAATGATTTGATTTATTCATACGCTATGTGTTCTGCATATACGTGGCCTTGAAAGTGCTTCTGCGAATTTCGCTAGGTGGCAGGACTGCGCATACCAACATGCTACTTGTCTCAGCGGCGGCATTTGTCTTGGCAAGAATGGATGCGGAAATTGAACAGCGAGTGAACATTAAGTTTTGTATGAATAGGGAAGTCAGCCAATGAAACATGGAACCTTCTCGAAAATGCCTACAGTGACCTGGCCTTATGAAGAAGCCGTGTGTTTGAATGGCACAAGAGGTTTGTTAACGGTAGAGTGTCAGTGGAAGATGATCCAAGGTATGGGCGGCCGTCAACAACGCATAATGCAGACAATGTGGATTGCATCAGGAACAGGTTACGAGAAGACCTTCATGTCACTGTATGCATATTATACTAGGAACTTGGTAACAATAGGTTTGCCTGCCACCAGATGTTACGACAGGATTTGGGAAAAAAGAAACTGAATTCAAGAATCGTTCCTCACATGCTCACACAAGAACAGAAGGAAAACCGAACATCAATTGCTTCTGAAATTGTAGAAAGGGCCAAGAATGATCCCACATTCATATTGAGCATTATTGCCGAGGATGAAACGTGGCGTTATGAATACAACCCACAAACGAAGCAGCAAAGTGTCTAATGGAGAAGTCCCAGCTCACCAGCTTTGAAGAAAGTCAAGCGACAACTATCAAAAACAAAAAAAAACAATGTTGATTGCATTCTTCAATGCCAAAGGCATTGTTCACCATGAATATGTGCCTCAGGGAAAACAATAAACCAAACTTTTTACGTTGATGTAAAACATTTGCATGAGGCAATTAGGCACTGCCGACCTGACTTGTAGACATCTGGACAATGGTTCTTATTGCATGACAATGCAAGACCACACTGCTCTGTCGGTCCAGGAATTTCTTACTAAACATCAAATTACAGCTATTCCACATCCTCCATATTCTCCTGATATGTCACCATGCGATTTCTTCCTGTTTCCCCGGCTGAAGTAAAAGCTGAAAGGAAGGCAGCATAAGGACATTGCAGCTATTCAGAAGGCCGCAACAGATGAGATGAAGAGCATATCAAAAGAAGCTTTCTCAGGCTGTTTCCAAAACCTTCAGAAATGTTGACAGCAGTGCATCAATTGTGGAGGGGACTACTTTAAAGGAAACAAGGACTATTAGTTAATAAGTTGGATATTTTATTTTTTACAGTGCCAGTCCTGGAACTTTTATGACAAAGGTTGTATAAGAGATTCAATATGTGCCAGGAAGACATTGCCCACAACAGGTCCATGGAATCATGTTGTTTTCTTCAAATTCTAGCCTTCCATCATTGTGGAGGAAAAGGTACATTGATTCATCAGACCTGTCAACTTTTTTCCAGTTATCAATGATCCAGTGTTGATGTTCCAATGCCCACAAGAGGTGCGCTTTCTTGTTCTTTGCTGACAACATCAGTACTTAACATAGCCAATGGCTGTTAAAGCTCATTCAAGACACAGTATGATATATGGTAAATTCTGATGTGATTTGCCTGCTTGTTGCTCATCTCTTAGCTTGTACGATTCTCACCATCTTCCTCTGAACCCTTTGATTCACAATCGTTTTCTTCCACAGGATTATCAACCACTGAATGTGTGTTTTGTTTTTTTTTTTGTTTTTTTTTGTGCCATTCTCTGTAAACTCAGGAAACGGTGGTGCATGAATAGCCCAGTATGGTATCTGCTTGAGAGCTTCTTGATCCAGTATTCTAGTGCTAATTATCTTGTCACTTTCAAAGTTTCTCAGGTCACTTTCCTTCCCAATTACAGCGATTTTGTATACCTGATGCCAGAAGGGCTATCTGCCTTATTTATATTGAAAGCCACAGTTACCTGATATATTACACTGTTGGAAGGAGCCATTTGTATGAGAAGGTTTGATAAACCTAATTAAAATGGTATCTCAATGTATATTAGTTAATTTTGGGTAAAAGAGCAATACAAAACTGTAGTTTCTGAAACTATTTTAACTTTTTTATATTGAAAACTACCTGTGCTTCAGCATGGAATTCATTATTAAGGTAGGATATAAAATGTAGTCCAAAAGCTTGGGCCAAACATTGTATCTAAGCTGGAGTTGTTGTTCTGTCCTCAAATACTTAATTTCCTGCTATTACAGTAGTTACTCTTACCTGTATAATTGAAATGAGAACACTTCTTCATCTATGGATTTAAGCAAGTATCACACTGGTGCTTGTGGAATGTTACAGCTCCTTGTTTCTTCTATAATTAATATTCCTAAGCAGAACATTGGTCTTCAATGAATGCCTTCCACATCCTCCTATCTTTGGCAAGGGTCCTCATTTCACTCCATGTTTTGCAGGCTTCATTACAGGTGCATCGTTAACACTTAGCAGCCTGATATAAAGATCTAACATTCCACTGAGTGATTTTAGTCTGTTTCCGTTTCCAGTTGCATGAGTTTGTTTCCAGATAATCAGTCTGTTTAGTATCAGTTGAATTGCAAATCAGAAATTGTTGGGAACTGCGAGAGATTAGCCTACAGAATCATAGATTGGTAGTAGGAATGCTACTTTATGACCCCCAATCCTGCCAAGAAATGCAGTGCAAAGCAAATCAAAGCAAGATGTTAGCATTTCCTCTAACAAGATGTATTGGTTATACTGCTAATACTCAGTCATTGTAGCTCAGTTGTAATAACAGGTTCATTGCGAGAAAGCTAAGACTACCAATAATTGAGTTAGAGAGGCCATAAGAGACGCATCCTACCCTTTTCCTAGACCCAGCTCTTTGTGTTACTAAAAATTACAAACAAATTATTATTATTATGTTACTGATTCAAGACACATACAAACCTAATCGAAGCAATTTGATTATTTTATAATAGTAACAGGATAAATTGTATTCGTTGTTTAACTATTGATAAACAAAAGCAATGGAAAGTCATATATTTTCATGATGTAAACATGAAAGTAAACATTACTGTATCTGGTAAAAGTGATTTATATTTTGAACTCTTGAAAATTTAACTGTATCAGTGATATCCTGCAGCTTTTATAATAATAACTTAAAACTGTTTTGATTATTATTGTCAGTGATATCAAGAATAGCTTTCTTGATTATAAATGGTTCTAATTTCAGTGCATTTTCTTGGTTATCCATGTATCTTGAGGAAAATGTCCATTGCTGATGTTTCCTCCCTAGATGTCTCTGACATCCTCAGCAATTCATATATTCTTCTCAACTTCAACATCTCAACACTCCTATTTGTGACACTTAGGGGGAAAATGGTCAGCAAGGAAGTTTTTCTCCAAGACATGGCACCACCTGGATAGCCAAGAAGATGCACTGAATAATGGCTATGGAAGCATCAGCCATTGATAAAGTAATTTTTAACATAGAAACTGATTAGAAGTAATATGATTTGTACATTGTTTCAATGTACCCTCTGCTATTACTAAGCATTCTATCTAAATAAAATGGCTTAGAATATAACATTCTCTGTGGTTCAATGGATTGGCTATATCTTGAGGGCACGGATAACAGCACGAGAAATGATTCCAGAAGATTGAATAAGAAGATAAGCCTTCTATTATGTATTTGTGCCATTTAAATCTGCAGTAAAAACTTAAAAAAAAAGATCATTAACAACAATGACATTTACTGATAATGAAATAATATGCTAATACCTATATGTTAATTCCTTTTGGATTGTATAAAATTCTGGAAAACATTTCTGAAGAAAATGAACTTTACCAAGGCATAAATTAAAAGACTTATGACATCACAAGTATTCACAACATAAATAAACTTTGGGGTGACATTGCTAAACTTTTGAAGATTGCCATAGTTAATACAGTCTGTGATGGTGATCTTCTAAGGAATTATAGTATTGTAATTTGAGCCAAACTTATTCCGAATAATCTAACATTGTTTTTCTTTTAATTGTTTAGAAAATTGATGCCTGAAAAATTGAAAATTGAGTAAAAAAATTTGAGGAGGGCTTACATTGCTTTTCTGTTGTAAATGATCTAAATAATATTATTTCTCATAATATCTTCATGATTAATGAAACAAGATTGTTAGATACATTATGAGCAGGAGTCATTTTTTTTTATATGCATATTCTTCTTCTGTACAATATATAGCATATTGGGTTGTTATTTTGTTTTAGTCATATTGAGTGTACTTTAATGTTTTAACTTAATCTATGCCCTAGTGAATGGGAATTCACCTCCTCTTTGACCTCGTAACTTGCAAATTTGCATCCACCGAGTTCCTCCTTCATAGCTCCAAAAATATGGTAATCGAAGGATGCCAAGTCAGGGGAATAAGGGAAATGGGGAAGACACTGTATGCAGAGGGATTTGATGGTTGACATGGTTTGATGGGTCGTATGTGGTCTGGCATTATCGTGCTGAAGGAGAACACTGTTTGAAAGGATTCCACGGCATTTCCTGTGGATCGCAGGTTTCAGCACATCAGCCAGGAGTGCCCTGTACATGGTCCAGGTCATGTTGTCCCTTTATCCATATAATGTTCCACAATTGATCCACGGTGGTCTCAGAAAAGGGTAAGCATAACCTTACCTGCCAACGGCTGTGAGCAGAATTTTGTCTGCATGGGAGAAGATGAGTAGCTCCATTCCATGCTTGCCCTCTTTGTCTCCGTTTAGTGATGGTATACACAAGACTTGTCGCCGGTGACTATTCGCTTTAAAAATCCTTCACCTTCAGCCTTGTACTGCTGCATCAGCTCCATACAGGCATCCACTCGTCGCACTTTAAGGTCTGGAGTGAGATGGCGAGGGACCCATCTCACAGCCACTTTCCTGTAGCGAAGTTCGTCGTGTTCGATGTGGTGGGCAGACCCAATGCTCAACAGAAGTGAGGATGCAATATCTTTAATGGTGACATGCCAGGTGTTTACTGGTTAGATGTGTAGACTGTGTGCTCCAGCGATCATTGTGTGTTTAGTGTATGCCCCAATGAACAGGCTTAACAGACTATAGTCACAGCGTTTCTTGCTGCAATCACTAAACACGGTGATGCTTCACATGGTCACTTAGTACTTTGTTTTTGTTTGTTTAATCTGCTTTAAGTGGAAATGAATAAGAACGTCATTCTACATTCAGAAATATAATATTGAATTTAACATGGAATGTTTCACAAATGCAGAATTGGCTGATATGCATCTGATTTATGGGGCTGTCAATGGACAAGAAAGAGTAGCTGTGAGGCTGTACCAACAATGCTTTCCCAACAGAATGTCTGCCAGATCACCAAACATTCGCGCTTTTGCACCGGCTACTGAATGAAACTGGAACATTCTGTGCAAACTTGTATGGCACTGATCTGGGAAAAATTGTGCATAATCCTGACATGGAAGCTGAGATGCTGTGGCAGATAGAGGAAAATCCAGGCACAAGCACTTGAGCTGTTGCACATATTCTCAGTGTGGATCACACACTCATTTGGAGAGTGTTGAACTATCAGCAATTACAACCTGCAGATTATCCTCATCGTGTGGAGTTCATACACTGGTTTCTGTAGCAGAATGTTGTCCAGCCTGGTTTTCCAACCCACATGCTATTCACAGATGAGGCTACTTTCACATGTGAGGGTGTGGCTAATGTCCACAATTCTCATGTTTGGGCGGAAGAATATCCCCATGCCACAAGGGTGTGTTGCCATCAACAACGGTTTGCCGTCAATGTTTGGGTGGATATTGCCCATATCGAGGGTCCCAAGCCAAAAGGTTCTATGTGCACTTTTGATAAATTTTAGTGCTGTGTGCTAAACGGATTATTTTGGCGACTTCTGTCGTGTGTCAGAAGGTTTTGTTTGAAAAACTAGTTCTAGCCTGTCAGCTGATTGTTCCAAAGGTTCTATTTTCACTTCTTTTACTTCTTTCAGCTTTCTCTGTGCCGAAAAGTTCGATGCGCAAAAATTAAGCAAAACGCACATAGAACCTTTTGGCTTGAAACCCTCGATATGTTGATTGGACCATACTTGCTCTTGCTCCAACTCAACGGAGAGATTTACCCAGTGTTCCTTGAAGAAACGTTGCCAGAACTGCTGTACGATGTTCCCTTGGCTGTTTGCAGAAACACATGGTTTCAACACGATGGGGCACCTGCACACTTCAGTCATGTTGTGAGAGATTATCTTAGGGACACATTTGGGGACCGATGGATAGGCCAGGGTGGACCTTTCGCCTGGCTAACGAGATCACCCAACTTAACATGCCTTGATTTCTTCTTCTGGGGATACATGAAGAGCATTGTATATAAGACTCCAATTGACTCCGAAGAAGATCTTGTCGTTAGAATTGCTGTCGCCACTGTAAAATGTTCAGGAAATGCCAGGAATCTTTGAGCATGTATGACAGTTCATGATTCGACGTCATGCTGCAATGATGTTGCCGGTCACCACTTTGAACACCTTTTGTGACTGTACATATTGTTAACAATCATGTCCATTCGTTTTTGTCCAGGCTCCACCACCATCTCTGTAAATGCCCGCTTGCACTGAAATATGACATCAGCGGACATACATTCACTTTACAAAAAAAGTTTATCTTGGTGTTCCTGATCTACCATTAAAATCTGTACAGATAATTTTGCAACACCCTGTATAGACATCAGTTAGAATTATCATCCACGATTACTTTGTAATTAATGAAAAGTTCATATATAGTATGCAAGATCTTACATAGCATGAAACAGGTTGTTTGTAGTTGATGCATGTGCTGACTTTAAGCTAAAGAAATAACCAGGGATGTGGTGTTGGAGTCGCATTTCTTGTGTTATTGGAGTCGGAGTTGGTAAAAATCTACCAACTCCAACTCCTAATAAATTTAAATTGTAATATAAATAATATGTTAAATTTCCTATTTCACAAATAATTCTTTGATTAACCTCTTTTTTTTCCACATTGTATTTTCAGGATATATTTTAATTTCAAGTTTTTTTACAAATTTCAAAACATAACATATTTTATGGTATTTATATTAATGAAAGCGACATACTCCTGAAAAATTTCACAGTGGCAAAAAAAGTGTCATCAAAGTTGGCTGTTTTTGAACACATTACAATAACAATAGAACGGAAACATTGTGTATATCAGTGTATTAAAGAAGATGATAATTGTGAAAAAGCATTTATCATGTTTTTTGTGATACATCTTTTTATTTTTATTTCTTATATTGATATATAAATAAAGGAGTCGGAGTCAAAGGTTTTATGTACCAACTCCACGGCCCTGGAAATGACTGCAGATAATTCCACAGTTTAGTGTTACATGTCAGTAAAATTAACTAAATTCACATTAATACCCTGAAGTTGTAATAATTTGCTTGCACTCTTGGGTCTATTGTGCCCACAAGGAAGACTAACATATTGGAACCTATTCGTCTTTGGACAACATATTACTAACATGGGTGATTTGAATTTTCTTGATAGACTGGCATTATTTCCATCGGTAATTTAATTTGTTGATGTGATCTGGAATAACTGTTGGTTCTGTGCACTGTAAGATTATTGATTATATATCTTATTTACTATTATTTTACTTATTATTTTTTTTCTCTTTGTAATTTTTTTTAAGCCATAGTAATATTGCTTATTTATGTACAGTAGTTTCCATGATGTTATTATGAAATCTAAATCATTTAGACAGTATCGAACTACATTATTCTGTCTAATGTTGGAAGAAAGTATGATTTCTTTTTCAGTATTGCTTGCTATTTTTAATCCTAATATATGATGGTTTTGAAGTTTGTCCAGCAAAAGTCATTGTTTTTATTATTTTTCTTTTCCAGATCGATGATAATTATGTTGGTATTCCACCACCAGTGGAAGTTACAATTACAAATTTGAATGACAATATTAATCGCAACTTCCTAGATGACATGCTGAAGAAGTTTGGTGCTGTTGAAGATATGGCAATCTATTATCACCCAAAGACTAAAAAACATTTGGGGCTAGCTCGTGTAACATTCACAAGCGTCCAGGCTGCTAAATTTTGTGTTGAAAAACTTAATCAGACTTCAGTGATGGGCAATATTATTACAGTTTTTCCTGATATGTTTGGTAAGTTCATTTATCTATTCATTCATTCATCATTTAATTTTCTGCTTGTCAAAAGATCTGCATTAATACAAAAATGATAATATCTCAAAAACTGTGTGCTCACATTTATTTTCATTTCATAGCATGATATAAACCAGAGTACATGACTGTAGGATGAATGGATAAGACCAGTAGTACTAGTAGCAAATAAAATATCGTAAAATGGGTGGATGGGTTAGAATACAAAGCATTTAGTCTAAGAAAAAAGTATTGCCTCATTTTCTGTTATGCAGACAGCACTGTATTGATGCATATTCTAAATAAGGCAATCCAAACTATAACAGCAATAATTGCCACTGATAACAAAAGTACTTTCACTTGATGATGTCATATAGCTCTTGCAATTCCTATCCCTCTTCAATCATTTAGAAATCTTAAACTTGCGTGGCATCACATTTGTTGTAAGTTCATCCTAGTATGTATTTTCATTTAGTATATCTCAGTTGTCTTATTATATTCTCGCTCAGTCATCACTTAATTCCTTCAGAATGGCTGAAAGTAAAGGTTTGTCATAGGAAACTAAAACAAATAAATGCACCTAAGAAAAGGTATAAAATTTAAGAAATCCTCAGTTTGAAGCTTATGAAATATCATGAAGTAATAGCAAACATTTAGAGAAATACCAGGTGGCCATAATTAAAGAGGAGGTGTTTAGAGCCCAATTATAAAAAACCTATTGGGCCAAACTCCACTAAATTTGGTGTGAACATTATTTAGACCATGGGGTTTTGATTTCTAAAGAAAACAAATTAGTTCAAAATTTTGCCACCAGAGGGTAAAATGGCACTGAAAGCTACATATGTAGAGAAAATTGGGCGTAATAAATAAAGTAAGTTTATAATCAATAGTAATTTTTGTTTGGCAACATTTACAGATGTGATTCAAAATCTTTTCCTTACAACTGTTCCAATAACTGCATTCTGTGAACATCATTTCCTACAGAAGAACGCAACAGATTTCCAGAGATTTGCTTCACATACAGCGTTATTCAGTCCTTTAACTTTACTAAGTTATCCACGCCTCCTTGGTACACCAAGGTTTTCAAATATCCCCATAACTAAAACTATATGCTATATATAGCAACCTGCACAATTTTTAGTGACTTTCTTGCCACCCACTCGGCCTCCCTGCTCATTGAGAAAATGATTTTAGAATCCAAGGTCATGTACCCGTTGTGTGTGTGTGGTGAGAGTATATGGCAGGGAAGTTACTAGAAATCAACGGTTTAGCCTTTGACCTTACCTCACGTGACTAACGGTTGACCTACGTCGATGCAAAATGAAATGTAGACATCCTCAATAGTAGACCTAACATTTGACGTCTTATTTGTACTTCTGTGTCATATGATTTTGGAGAAGTAGCAGGCAGGAAAATCCAATGTTTTCTTTTACAAATATGGTTTTATTGATGTGTTAAGTTCTAGTGAGTTTTTCAATATTTTGATTAAATTACAGTAGTAAGTGTTCTGTCAGTAAACATCCTCTTTTGATCTAAATTATTATATTCTTCGTGAAAACTTATAACGCATAAATGTGAGATATGTTGAACTTTTTAAGTGATTTGTCAGAGATGCTGAGATTTTTATAATTTAAAATGTTGTGTTTTATTGTATTTGTGATAAGAATCAGAGATTTTCTAATATAATCTTGGTTGAAACAATTAACAATTTCTCTTAACTAACCTAATCATATGTTATTCTCATCCTAGCAAAAGAATGTCAACGGATATATGAAGAAATGACAGTTGAAAGGCCTGTTGTTACTGAAGAAAAACAAAAGAAATCAACTTTAGATCCAAGGAGAAGGAATAATTCAGAGACTGTTGTTAACATTAAAGAAAAGCCAGCTGAGGTTCATTTTCAAGAAAAACCAGCTCAACCACAGTGGACTGAGAAAAATTCATATGTAGCTCCTACAGAATATACGACACCAGGTCCCTCTGATGTTGGGTATTCCACAGGAGCATCAGAAAATAGTTACTTAGGAACGCATTCAGAAGGAAGCTTTTCTGTTCGTTCTGATTACAGTTTTCAGTCCACTCAGTCAACGCCTATGAGCTTTGACAATAATTTTAACTATAGTCATAATGCATCTGCAGGATATGGGGTGTCACTTCAAGGGAATGTAAATATGTCTCATTATAGTAATGATTATCATCATTCATATTCATATTCTAGACGCGAAGCAGTCCAGTCTGCAACTTGGAATGTGTCACAGCATTCTGTAGCATCATCTAATTGGGAAGGACAGCAGGGACAAAATGCTCATATGTGGGGAGACTCACATAGTGCAGCCCCGTGGGACCTAAAAAATAAAACTTCTTGGGATATGGGTCAGTTTTCTAATCAGTCAGCTCATAGTCAGTATAGAAACAAGCATCAAACAGATCCTTCGCAAATAAATCCAAATCGAAGTCCTGAACGTGAGAGTTTGGACACTCGAATTGAACTTCTACTCAAACAGACAGAAGGCCGAGGACCACCTTTCATGGATTTTGGACCATTTAGTAGTCCTAGCGGGGATGAGGCCAAACTCTCGGACAGAGAGGATCTTTCCTCAAAACTTGACAATAAAATGCTTCCTCCCCTTCCCCCTATTCCTCCTGAACCAGAGGAGCCTATTCCTCCTCCTCCCCCCTCACCCCCAAAACCTCCTTTACCAGAAGAGGAGTTACCTCCTCCACCACCCCCAGAGCCCCCAGAAGAAGAGGAAATCAAGGATGAGGATTTATTATCGCCACCTCCATCTCCATTTTTATCTATTCAGGAATATAAAAAATGGAATGCTTTCAGTAAAGACTATGTTAATAAAGGTTCTGTGAATACTTCTGTGATCAGCAAAATTGAAGATATTAGAGATTCTATAATTAATGCTGTGAAAGAACTTCAAAATTACACAGTTGCAGATGTTCTTCAGGAGCAACTGCTGGAAGTCAATGAAAGGACTAAAGTTTCTGATCTAAAAACCAAAGATGAAAAAAGTACAAAAGATGGCAACAATGATATCCAGTCAACAGGAGATAAAGAGAAAGAGAAAGATAGTGCTGTCCCGACATCAGAAAAGCAAGAATGTGACTCCAAATTGGAAAATAATTATGATGATGATCGTATGTCTTTGTCCTCTCTTAGTAGTGGAGATGAAATAGAAGTGCAAACTAGTGCTCCCAATCAGAATTTATTAAATTCTGTAGTAATGCAGACAGATAATTTGAATCAAAATGTGCCATATAGTGGAGGACTGGCTAGTTTTACATCAACTTTACCCTCAGGTTTTAATCCTTCTTACCCACCACCCACTGCTTTGAATAGTACAGTTGTTCCCTCTCTTCCTGCTTTATCACTTGGAAGTATTCAACCATACGGTAATATTCCTCCAAGTCTTTTACCTCGTGCTGCAGGTTTAACATTAACTTCTGCTACTATTCCTTCATCATTAATTGCCCATCCAAGCAGGCATCATCTTTTAAGTCCTTTATATTCTGGACAGCAAAATCAGCAAGCTGCAGAACTTCTTAGTAGGATTGATGTATGGCAAACTGGATTGCCGCCGACTAGTTATGCTGCGTCTGCTTACGGTGCTGCTACTTATACAAGTAATCCAAACCAACCAAACTATGCAGTGCCATTTTCTTCACCAACACTTCCTACAGTTGGCCAATATGGGCCTACTTATCCTCAACTTCAGTTGCATCCTCATCAAGGGCATTATTTTGTTGGTGGACATATTTATGGTTATCCTGGAAATCAATATGGACTACGAACAAAACAACAAACTACAGAAAGTTCTCCACCAGAAGATCCGGATATGCCAACAATAAGGTATATATTATGTTGTATCTTATTTCTTTCAAAATTTAAAAAGAATTGTACATCTGTGATCTTTGTGAACAATATTAGGTTATGTTATTATTTACTTTAAAGAATTGATTAAATGTAAATGTAAAGATGGAATTTAATTATAAAATCATTTCTTTTAATAACTGCAGTCACTCAATAATAACCTGCTTGTTTGATGTCTTCTCATTTCATAACATTTTGATTTTTTTTTTAACTTTATATTCACTTCGAACACCATGTAGTCTAGCAAAAACCTGACTTTGTTCTGTAATCATTTATTTGTTTTTGTTAACTATTTCTTTTATTCTCTTGAAAGTGTGCCGTAGGATTTATGCTCTGTCCAGGAAGAAGCCAATTGATTATGTTTAGAATGACCTCAATTAAAGGAAGCATCTGTGACAGAAATGTAAAAGGCTAAGCTTTTTTCAAAACAATATGAAAATTGCTAGAATTAGTTTTTATAGTGGTGTGACATGGAAAAGATTTTTATATTTTTAATGGTAATCCATACATGAAGCAAATAGTTGCAGTTTCTAAAGCTTATACTGACTGTTGTTTGATGTTTAGTCCATTAAACATGCATAAATTACAATTTACTCTTCATATTGAAATTTATACTATATATTTTCAGTGTTTCGTAGTCAGTTTGCGACTGCTTTGTCAAGTAAAAGATAAAAGAAAATATTTCAACCAAAATATGGAAATACAGATACAGGGTGTTTCATAATTCGCGCATTAAACAGTGACGATCTGGACTGAAGGATAGAATTTTGCAAATGAGTGATGGAAGTGTGCAACCGCAACCCAACTTTTGTAGAAAGAGTTTGTCTTTCTGACCAAGCAACATTTACATTACACGGAGAAGTGAACCACCATAACTGCAGGTACTGCATTCAAGAAAATCCCAGGTGAACCCAGGTCATGCACACACACTACTGTAAAAGCACTTATTTTCGCAAGGCTTTAAATTTCGCGAGCCCGTCGTAATCTTACTTTTTTTCGGTTGAATATATAAATAAATATTCGGTTGAATATTCAGTTGAATATATATATAAAATTCGCGAAATTTTCAGCTCGCAAAATCACCGGTATCTTCATTTTCGCGAAAATTACGGCTCGCGAAAATAAGTGCTTTTACAGTATCTAGAAAAAAACAACGTCTAGACATGTCTACTGTGTGATCACATTATTGACACCTTTTTCATTCGGGAATCCCTAACCGGAGAACAGTATTTACAGCTGTTGGAAGAGGAAATTTGGTCCCCTCCATTCAGGCAGTAGCAGGGAAAAACGAAATATGGTTCCAGTAAGATGGGGCCCCTCCCTGTTATTCAGCAGTTGTGCAGGAATTCCTAGAATAAGGTTCTCAAATTCGTGGATAGTTAGGCATGGGACTGTGGAATGGCCAGCAAGGTCACCCAATTTGCCACCCAAAGAGTTTTTGCTGTGGGGGTCATTTAAAATCCAACGTTTATAAGTACAAACGTCCACGTGACATTTTCAAAATATTCGGGAGGAATTTCTGCAAAGACTAGGACACTGTCTTGAAGTGAATGGTGATAATTTTGAGCACTTACTATAGTAAATTTCATTTTCCTTATTCTGTTATTTTTTGCTGTTTATTCTAATAAAATGTAGGGAAAAAAAGAACAACTTAAGCAAGTTAATAAACAAATACAATAAAATGACAAAAAAAAAAAAAAAAATTGCTGAGCAAAGAAGGGCACGAAGTTATGAAGTGCTTTCGTAATAACCCAATTGCATATGTAATTAAAGAATGATCAAGTATTTCCCGTGTAATGAATATCACAGAAATCTTCAAATAAGGGTATTATTTTGTAATGACATTGACTGGAAGTCACTTTCTGAGGTTCAGACTAAAAAATCAAATCAAAATATTGTACCTACATTTAATTCAAAATAATGAACCTAAAATATTGTCTAATTTGGGTTTGGGTCCTATCAAATTAGGCAATATTTTCCCTTAACAATGGAAATTTCGATGCTGCGCAAATTATGAAACGCTCTCTCTATATATATAGATCAGTAGCTTAATCGTGCGATATGTATAAGTAATTTGTTTAACAATTTTGAGACTGTTTTGCATATATTTTCTGCTAAAATACTGGGATTTGTTTTGTTATTGTTTTTCTCAATAATTGAAATTCTGTATTCTTATTTAATTGTACAGGATGGCACATAAAACTGGCCCCAATAGGCATTTTTTTTTTTTATACTGTGTTATTATTTTGGGGCCGGTTTTATGTCAGACACCCTGTATATTTTCAGTTGTTAATGAAAGATGCCTGTTACATTTCTTAACTAAACATTCTTTCCTATGCATAAAATTTCTATATTAGATACAGGAATTATGCTGTTTTGAGAGAATGCCAGACTATTTCAGAAGTATCCAATTGCTCATCTTCTGAAATATCCTACATCAGAGGTTCCCAAACTTTCTCAGTTCACAGCATCCTTAGTGTCTCACTTTTTTCATGGTGTCCCTAGACCAAAAAAAAAAACCTAGTTTACCATCTTGCAGTCTGGAGTTTGGTGCTACGCTTGAAAATTTGAAATAAGCAATGCAACTGACATTTTGGAACTACAATAAAACCTTTATTATCCGAGTTTTTTGCTTTAACTGAGCTATCAAATATTTCGAGGATTTTTTTTTTTTTGGTTCTACATTTTCCATTTTTAAAACTACCGAAAAAAATTCTGAACTTGATCTCACCAATCAACGAAGAGCATATACGAGACTGGATAAACGCTGACAAACAACAAGACATTACAGATAAAATGATCGTCAATAAGGAAAATAGCGATGATGATGAAGACAGTGACGATGAAAATTGACATATGAAAATCTCTCGTACAGATGGACTAAAAGCTATCAAAAGTGCTATTGAATATATAGAACAAGATGAAGCGACAACAGCAATCCTGTTATCCTTAAAAACATGGCGGAACATTGCTGCAGGAAAACGCCAAAGTAACGTAAAACAAAAACCAATTAACGACTTTTTTAAGTAAAAGAAGTCTTTAATTATCGTAACAATATGAATTGCATGTGGTGTATCTGTATAACTTTTGTATTTGTTAAAATATACATTTAAACCTACATGATTTATTTTATTTACAATTTTCGCTTTAACCGAGTTTTTCGGTTATCCGAGTTAGTCTTGGTCCACATTAACTCGGATAATCGTGACTCTACTGTATTGTCCTACGTGGTTGTTCATGCATTGAGTTATTGAATTGCCTAATTTTTTTATGTAAAAATATTATCAATTACTACATTTTATTTTATATACTGCACTTAATATATATTTGGGATCTACTGAATTTTTTTCTTTGCTGGTTTAATATTGAACCAATACTGACATCTGTTTTGAAAACGACATTATCACCAAATTTTTTAGGTTTTTCGATATAGTTCCCGAAATTTTAATAAATTGCTTTGTGGAAAGAATTATTTTGAATAATTTTATTTTGAATAAATTGAAAGGAATAATTATTCTTTTTAAAATATGAGTAAATTTCCCTATTTCTGGTTATAATTTCCTTCAGTAGTTGTTATTATATCTGTTCTATGAAGATAATTTTAAACAATTCCTCATTTTACTGATATAGGATTGCCTGACTCAAATTTCATTTATCTGAGTTACAGGATTTTTGTAAATGTAAGATTCATTGTAGTGATGCTCTTCATATGCAGCTTCATATCAAACAATATTTGTTATTTCCTGTAATGGCTAAATTACATGATCCTAGTTATAATCTTTTTTTTTTTTGTGATATGTTTCTGTCGTTCATTTTCACCATTTCAAATCATATGATCAAAGAAATTGAATGAATTGGTGTATATGATTGGTAGAGCATTCTTTAAGCCAAGAACCAATCCGCAACAAACTAAAACTTTCAACTTTCATTTCTCATTGCAGGTTAAATCCACCTTTTTGCAACGCAATTTCCAGAGAATATTAAATGAATTTTAGCATGTTTCAACCTCTTGCAAAGTGCATGTATATTGTATTTTAAAATCTTTATTATTTAAGCGGAAGCAGAGTTCATTTGGAATGCAAGTAGTGTTTTCAGAGAGCAACAAATACTCCCACAATCCTTTGTGAACCTCATTTCTCTTCAACAAGAAATAAAAAAAAATCTCTCTCAGAAATAAACATCTGCACATTCTCATGTATAGAATGTATTTATTTCAGTAAAAATATTGTTTATTTTTGAAGATAATTTCCTGACTTGACAGTTAATTTGTAATAACCTTGGATTAAGTCAAAATGGTTGCTACAAGGCACTGGCTGCTTTGTCACCACTTTTAATGTGAGGTTTTTGCTTTGTTTACTGATACATCACAACTTTGCTTGCCATGATTGGTGCTCATTGATCTTTAGCTGAATTTTAGAGCACATTCTAAAGTAATTTCAATGGTGAAACTGATGATGGAAATGGTTACAGAAGCAAATCACACGGTTAAAGAGCTAGTGTCAATAATCGGAATTATAACGAAAACTAGGATCATAGGATTTGGAACTAATGATCACTTTTCAATTATTTGAATTATTATTGAGGGGAAATCCTTCTATGAATGTTATCTATAGGATTCAATCTAAGTCTGTCTTCAGCTTTGTTGTGTTCTGTATTCAAATGATCTCCTCAAAACTTTCTCTAAATTTTATGTATTTATGAGTTTGAAAGTCATTTTGTACAGTCATTTTTTGTAACAAGTTTTGCCAGTATTCATAAACATAGATAATTTGATTTTCACTGATCACAAGATGTCTGCCAAAAATTGAATGTCGAGCTATGCTGTCTACCCTGTTCATCAACAATCATCTGTTAAGAAGCGTTTAGATGAATCTGTCGAAGTTTCCAACAGAAACTTGCAGAATTGTGTACCTAGCAATATTAGAATACCAAATTATTAGCTTTTGTCATTCTACATTATTTTTTCATGGAGTCTCATCATTCTATTGGCACTTCTTTAAGAATTGTCCCCTTTATCCATTTTATGACTCCACATCCCAGTGTCTACAGAGGCTTTCTTGAACAAGTATTATTATCAGTTTTAGTAATATTTCATGTGGAATCTTTAAGTACACAAGAACTACAGAAGTCATTGCAAAACAGTCTTAATAGCAAAAGCTTCATATTTACTTTTACTTGGATTACTGGCTTAAAGTTTATAAAGATTAGAAAGCTTTTGCTTGTCAGGCATCCCTTATTTTTATTTGGATATTTTTTTATCAACTGTGTGAATTCATCAGTTTTTTTACTAAGCTATTCTTTAGACATTAGGATGTCTGCCAAAAATTGAATGTCGAGCTATGTTGTCTACCCTGTTCATCAACGCTTGAGAAGTGTTTAGATGAATCTGTTGAAGTTTCCAACAAAAACTGTTTTTTTTATGGATCTTTTTTGGTGACTTTTGACTGAATTTTAGAGCACATTCTAAAGCCATTCAATGATGAAACTGGTGACAGAAGCAAATCACATGGTTAAAGAGCTAGTGTCAATTCTGTTTCTTACCATTACTCCATTTAATCCATTCAAGAGGAAAGATCCTTTTACAATGTCCATTCTGTCTTAGAAATCTCCTGTCTTTCTGTTGTACTCTAAAGCAGGAATCTTTTATCACGTTTTGGCTGCTGTATGTCTTACAGCATACAGCTTTTCATTGACTAGCTTTCTAAAGGACTGTTTAGTATTAATTACCTATTGATAAGACTATTTTTTTTTTATTTGTTATAATTTTCATGAAACATTGTATAAGCTTTTTTGCTTTAGTATCCTTTTGTATATTACCAGGAAACCTTGTGGAGCAAACCGAAGATTCTGCATTTGCTTATTAAATAATCATATTTCTCCCAGATATCATCTTGCCTTAAGTTTTATTCCATTCCAATTGGGAAAATTTGTTTTTAAAGTTAAGAATCCTATCCATTATTCATGTCCAAAACCATTTTTATCTTCATCATATAGGATTCATGTAAAAAGTACAGGGATTATAATGCCTTCTTAGCTGTTAGATATATAAGATTTTTACTACAATCTACTTACTGGGATTCGACAATTAAGAACAATGGATAGCATAGTGATATTCCCAGTTTCTTGAGAGGCTGCTGTGCTAGTGTCATCAACTGACTTGGATAAACTGCTGATAGCTTACATATTGATGTAAGCTTTACAACAATCCATTGGTTAAAAAAGTGAAAAGAAAAAAAAAAAAAACTATAGTTGGAGTTATTATTTAAGTAATCTTACTGGGATGCGTTATACTGAAACATCTCACAGAAGCTATCTCAAGGTAACCTTATATCAATAGTACATAAGTGAATCCAAATCTTCAGTCAGCGTAGATGACATTTTCCAAACAGACAATATATATCTCATCATTCAACATATATATTGGGAAGCAAAAAGGTTTTTCACCGTGGCATCTGTTGATGGAAAAAAGAAGAAACCAATTAAATTTGATGTTGTATAGAAATCAGTTAATACACCTCACGAGGGCTAATATACAATTCATTGTTTTGTATACAGTTTGTTTGTTTTTTTATCATGAAGCCGACAGGCTTTACCAGCATGTTTGAGTTGTTATTCTAAACCAAAAATATAATATGCACCATGAGTCGATTCGACTTTGTTTTTAAGATATGGACACTTTGTTGTACGAAGCCACAAAATGAAAGATATCTGATTACCATTTAACAATATTAATTTATTGATCTGAAATGCAGTTACGATAAATCACTACACCTTTCACAGGAATTGTTCAAAATGTCTATCTCGGTGCTGTAAATATGCTGTGATGTGTACTTTCAGTGATTCATCCATGTAACATCAGCAATGTCATGGTGGAGCTAACAGCAGATTCAGTTATTGCCTGTAGTAACTGTTCCCATGTTTCTGGCTTGCCATTCATTTTCATTCTTGATTTCATCCCACAGATAGAAATCTAATTGTGATAGGTCGGGTGACTGAGGAGGAAAATGGTACTGATTCACTCCGTCCTATCCATTGATTGGGAAATGTCTCATTTAGCTCAGCAATTGCTTGTCTGGCTGCATGTGGTGAGACTCCATCATGCTGCAAGCATTGTCATATTGCTAGCAACACATCTTCCACACACAGGAGTAGGTGATTGCATACAAAATCTGTTTGAGTCTCCTGTCAGATGTCCTTTGAAGAAATGTGGTCCAATCAGATATTTATCTACTAGTCCACACAACACATTGACAGAGAATCTGTTGGCAAGTTCGGATTGTTAAGACGTGGAGATTGTCATGAGCCTGAATGTGGGAATATGGCTTGTTATTTAGCATGTATTGAAGCACATCCAAATTGGTTTGAACCCATTTACAAAATGATACATGAGATTCGTAATTACCAGGTAATAGGTGTTGGACTTTCTGCAGAAGGTATGGACCATCAGAATATAGAGTTCTCCATATTTGCATGAATGCAACACATTATATGCGAAATTCTGCACACATTTGAGGTTGGACTTCACTGTACAGCATTTAGAACCTCTTCACTGCACCTCTGTAGCATACGATCAATATTTTTTTGTGGAAATGAACCAGTCTCTGTCACACATCGATATACATTTCCAAAAGTGATGTTATTAGGGAACATGCAATTAGGACATTGGCCTCGATTTTCCACAGCATTGGCATGCTGTTCCCAAACTGTACAAAATATCAAGTTGGCATATTCCTTGTTTGAATACATTACAGGCATTTTTCTGTATGACATCATCGATTACACAGACTGATACACTCTGTCAGTAAATAAACAAACAGTTAGTATTTACAAAAACATTACAGCTTGTGTGACATAAAAAAGGAGAATTATGATTCAAGTTT
>JAFIDM010009631.1:52600375-52626154 GCA_023159025.1 Thereuonema tuberculata
GTATCAGGAGTACAAATGGAAAATCGCCATTTTGTTTTTGTTTTTTTTTCAAAATTTGAGCCTTGATTGTGGGAAAATGATTACATAATTATTCTTCAAAATATTATCCATCGCTAGCCACAACTTTTTCCCATCTTTCTGGCAGCATACGGATTCCGCGTCGAAAAAAATGCTAGTCTTTTGAGTTGATCAACGAATCGACCCAATTTTTGGCTTCTTCCTAAGAACAGAAATGCTGCTCAGCCAGGCCATGCATCATCGATCAGAATAGGTGGTAGTCGGAAGGGGCGATGTCTGGAGAATACGGCGGGTGGGGTAGGACGTCCATTTCAGTGTTTCCAGGTAGGTTTTCACAACCTGAGCAACATGTGGCCGAGCGTTGTCCTGCAGCAAAATCATTTTGTCGTGTCTCTGCTCATAATCCAGCTGTTTTTCCTTCAATGCTTGGCTTAAACGCATTAGTTGTGTTGGGTAGCGAGCTCCTGTGATGGTTTCACCTGTTGCAGCAGCTCATAATACATCACGCCGAGCTGGTCCCGCCAAATACACAGCATGATTTTCAAGCCATGAATGTTTGGCTTGGCCGTCGTTGTTGATGCATGGCCATGGTATCCCCATGATTTTTTTCACTTTGGATTATCGTAATGGATCCACTTCTCATCCCCAGTGACAATGCGATGAAAAAAAAAACCTTCCTTTTTTGTCATTGAAGCAGCTGTTCTCACATGAAAAAACGCCGATCGATGTTTCTTGGCTTCAACTCGTATGGCACCCAATTTCCTTGCTTTTGCATCATTCCCAAGGTTTGCAAACGATGTGAAATGGCTTGTTCAGTCACGCCTAATGAATCTGCTAGTGCTTGTAGCGTTTGACATGAATCTTCGTCCAGTAATGCCTCCAATTCTGCGTCTTCAAACTTTTTCACTGGTCCGGGACGCTCCTTAAGGGTCTTCCACGCCGAAATCACGCATTTTGTAGCATTAAAACCATTCGCGACATGTTCTTTCACTAATAGCAGCCTCACCATAAGGTTTTACAATCATTAGATGTGCCTCAGCTGCAGATTTTTTTGAATTGAAGGCAAAAAGCAAAACTTCCCTCAAATGACTCTTATTTGGCTCAAACTTTGACATATTTTCGCACAAAAAAGTATATGATGCCTATAAAAATTCACAAATCTAATGATGAGGAGTTATTGATAAATGCCTAACCTTACCATGTAACGTTTCTGATCCGCCATTTCTGACCAGCATTTACTGCTAACGTCATCTATTGGGAAACGACGGTTTTCCATTTGTACTCCAGATATGTTTTCGATTTTGACAAAGAACAACCATGTCAAATTTTGTGTTTCCACCTCAAACGGTTTCTGAGATATGCATACCCTTCAAAAATTTTGATCCCCTATTTACACCCTTTTGGAGTGGTATTTCCAAAAATCCTTTCTTAATTAGCACTTACGTCATAAGAGGAACCTAGCACTAAAATTTCAAGTTCCTAGGTTCAGTGGTTTCGGCTGTGCGTTGATGAGTGAGATTTTGCCTTCTGTAAATTTTGCCTTTTATTTACTAAGATAACAATATTGTTTCATGATTATCAAGAATAAATCAAGATTTTTTTTTCCACTTCTTTTTCAGAGTTTAGTAGTTATTTTTAAAAAGAAATTTGTTATTAAAAGTTTTGTTTGTTTCTGTTTTTAGAAATTATCAAAATTGTTTTTGCCTCAAAACTAGCAGGCTATTTGTTGCCTATGTTTGTCAAATGCTTAATTTTGGCTAAATAACTGAGATTAAAAAAAAAGAAAAGAAGATAGTGATTTAGAAATGATAACCTCTACTCAAAAATAATGAAAAGCGCCATTTGAAATGTATGTTGTAAATGTATTATTTATTTTTATTAAAAGAAAAATATTTATTTATTTTGTAGCCAAAATCTTCAACAGATAGTCAGTCTCCAGAAAAACCAACAACTCCAGCTTCAAGAGTGGATACATGTTCATCATTATCATCTCTGTTTGATACTTCTCGAGAACAAAATAATTTTGGTTTTGGTTTAGATTCTTCAGGATTTGGATTGGGCTTTAAAGCAGCAATGCCAAAGATGCCATCATTCCGGGTAAGTTTTATATACAATGAACAAAAATAAGAATTGAAATTTTGTGAAATGAGTATTAGTTATTTTGATTTGTTTATTTATCACATTATAATGTTCTTAATTAGCTGTTTTTACCATATTTGGCACATACGGAATGAAGTAAATTAACTTATAATATTATTTTGATGCAAACTTGATTACAAATTATTTGTTTTTGTACCCACAAGTGACCCCTCAAGCCAAACTAAATTCTTTATCTTAATTCTTATACTTATACCATTGAGGCTCAACCCATGGCCCTGCAGTGTATTTGTTGGGATCCAATAGTGACAAACTTAAAATTAAATTTGAACCTTTACATTGCTGACAATAGATACATCGAAAAATGTCATAACTTGCAATAGCAACTGTCTCAGACTTTACTATTGGAATGTTGGTATGAAACACAAACTAGCACATTATTTGATTAATCTGATGTAAATTACATTTATTATTAATTAAAATTATAAATGGCACTGTCAAATCATAAATTAGTAAGACATTTACGTAAATTACATGTATTATTAATAATTATTATTATAAATGACATATCAAATCATTAATTACTAAGATATATATGGGGGGTTGAGAGGTTGGAGGATGAGCCCTCCATCAGAACTTTTATAAAAATATTGGCCTTCAGATTTCGTAAAGTTGTGCATCCCTACTTTATATTATCAACTTATTCAGTGATAGTTATATCTGATATTTCACAATTATACCAATAAGAGAATAATCCCTTGTCAGGACACACACTAGTCTTTCTGGTTTGATCCATTGTTGATTTATCATTGATTATTACTTTTTTTTAATCCTATTGGTTTTATGTAGTGTTTACTGTTATTTCATGGTTATTGCTGTTATTACATAGCGACATTGCAGATTTTACTTCTCCTTATATTAAGAAATTGCTTTATCTTACAATTGTTTTTATATGTTTTTTATTGATAAGAATTCGAATAGACTTACTGTAGATGCCAGTTTTCTGAGCCCAGTTTGGATTTTCAGCTAACCCTATTTAAAAAAAATACTAAAAGACAGAAGAAAGCTCTTACCTTCCATTAGCATTCTGATGTTTAAATGTTAGATTTTTAACTATAGACAGCATGTTTTCTCTGTACTGATTAGAAATTGTGGATGATTTTAATAGAACTGTTAAATTTATTTTCTTTAAATATGGATATTAGTAGAGATAAGCGCTACATACAATTACACATGGGAATTGTATTATTTATTCCTCATTTAATCTCAGAGTTTGCGGAAAGAATTAAGCCTGTTAAAAAAGACAAATTATTAAGTAGAAATTGGAAATTTCATTTTATGACTTCCATTTCCTTAGTTTCAATGATACGTCTAATTCATTTTTGATAAATAGAAGTGAATTGGTGATCAGGGGCTATCTAAAAGTTATGTAAGAATTTTTTTTTACTCTGTTAAGTTGAATGATAATTTGTCATTAATTGTAGTAACTTGTAGGAATTACTTTTTAAAGCCTGGAAATGAAACTCAAGAATTTTTTTTTTTTAAATCTTGAGAAATGAGAATTTGCTATAAAGGAATTTCTTGAGAATTCTCAAACACAATCTCTATTGTTGAAACCTGGGTATTGCTTAAGCTGTAACTGACCATCAATATATTCCTTTCTTTAAAACACTAGAATAGCACATCTCATCTATATGGTATGAGTTTTGAAAGTAGTTTAAATGTACTGATTAACATATTATTATATACTCAATTATCTCAATTATATATTTGGCATCTATATAGCCATAATATTAGACCTTTAATTCAGATCTGGTTCATCTTAAAGCTTTATTAGCAACCCATTTGGGAGCTATTGCATTTGTCCTGTCTGTCCGTGACTGTCCTCCCCCTAACAACTCCTGAATGTCAGATCGGCAAACAGACTTCACCATCATGTTCAGAGGCCCAAAACAACATAGGTATAGGGCTTTTTGTGAATCTTCTAGATATTTGGTATTGTTTTCATTGGATTTCCACAATTAGCTTAAACGTTAGAAATGCAACGATTTCATTTCAGTTGTCAGCTATAGCTTGATGGGTAAGGTCTCAGATTCATATTCTGGAGGTTGTTGGTTTTATATAATTTTTGGTTAAAGGTTTTCAATATATAGTTGAAATTGTCTTTTACAGTAATTGGAATTTAAGATATTTCTTTTAAAATTTATAATAACATAATACCATTACAGCAAACCAATAATGTTGTAGAGATTACCTTGATTTTATAATATATTACATCATTGATTCCACATATACTCCATTATATATATTTTTTTACATTTTATTAATTAATACATTTTGTTTCCCTTTCACATTATTCAATTTGATAAATCTGTAGCAATTTGTATATCTGCATTTAAAAATATTTCCATCAGTGATTTAAGTAGATATTTAATAACTAATAGTAAATTTTGAGAATTTAAAAAAAAAAAAAAAGAATTTCACTTAAACAGGTTTTCAAATAAACTTATACAAACTTATTTGAAGTCACTTTCCAGTAAATTTAACTATAAAATATATCATAAATGTAAAATTACAAATATTTGTAAATAATTTTAGTTAAATTTAATCCATACACATCATATATCAGATTTTCAGAGGTGTGTGGTGGGTGTACCACCACTAAATATCACCACTAAAACTGATTAGTAGGGTCATCCTCAGAATATAGTGTTGAATAAGGAAATGGGTATGCTTATGTTATTTCAGTATGTACTATAAAATTTTAGTCATGCTAAATTTACTTCAGCTATTTAGAAGATTAAACAATATATATTATTTAGTGTAAAACAAGCTATTCTTTGTCTTGCATATCTTTATTTTCTTGTCATTTAAATTATTGAGTAATAGAAGTACGATGTTTTAAATTTAAAACAACTGTTATTTAACCTAACACTGATTTGATGCCTATTTCCATTCACTTTGTCTTAAGATTCCTTAAGTCCATACACTTGTTATAACAATTATAAAATTAAACAATACTATATCAGTGCTAGAATGACTATAGGGAGCACATAACTAGATCTTTCTTTCTCTTTTAAGGGATTCCTTTCATATTGTACAGGCCTCGCAACAGGTCTCTTTTTTAATCTAAAGTCCCTAAAAGTCCGTTTTTGTCGAATTTGGTCCGTTTTTTCCCTATTTTCATTTTTATTTTCAATTTTTTTTTATTATTTATATTATATTATTATATATTATATAATATATTATTATATTATATTTTTTATTTATTTTATTATTCAAATACATATTTCGTTTTTTGCTCCCTTTTTTATTTGGCGCCCACGGCGGTGGCCACATGCTAGTTACGGCCTTGCTTTTTCGTATTCCTCTATAAAATTGCTAATAGTCAAGCATGACGATCTTCTGATTTCTATCCCCACCCGCTGTTGTTTTCTTCTTTTAAGTAATTTTCCCGGAAGATTATAAGAATGAAAGAAAAAAAAACTTAGAGCGCGGCAGAAATCACCGTAATACTAACTGCATATTCGCGCCATCATTTGAAGCGATTTAGTGTCAGTGTAAACGGGTAAAAATTAGATAAGTGGCTAAAATGAAACACAGAAAAATATTGGAAAAAAATTAAGAAATTTGCATTTATTAGTTTTTAATTCACTTACTGTTAACTTATTATTGACAACAAAATCACTTGTCGTTTCGTTTATATGCGTTACAATGTGCGTGCGTTTTGTGTAAAATACAGTAAACTCCAGATTATCCGCGGACCTCTCCGGTTTCCATTTTTTTTTACTGTACAATAAATTACGGAATTAGCAAAAAAATTTTAAAACTAGAATAAGGTAAACAATAAAAGAGGCAGATTTAGCGACGTCAAAGTAGGGGTTTTCGTGTTTCGCCACGAAAAAACAAAGACAATTAACCGATTTCTTTTGTTAAAAAGTAGGAAATTAAAGTAAATTAAAATAAAGTAATTGTTTATAATGTATGTACTGCCACTTTAATGTAAATAAAACATGTTAAAAGCATTTTTCTGTTGATTTTCGTCCTATTTCGGATTATCCGCGATTGCCTCGCCACCCAACTCCGCGGATAATCGGGAGTCTACTGTATTAGTTTTTACTAACAAGTAAGTGCTTAAGCAATCTCTAAAGCAAATAAAAAAAAACTCAAAAAATGAATAAAAAACCTTAAAACTTTATTACTTTTAAATATTGACTTAAACACATAACAAAAAAAAATTACTAATTAAGTTAAAAATTTGAATTTTTTTTGGTGATTAATCACGCAATGACTACACAAAAACATCTCATAAAAATGTTCTTAAACTTTAAAAAAAATTTAAATTTTAAATTTTTTAAAAAAAGTGCAGTAATTTAAAATTGATATAACTCAAAATATTATTAACAGAATCTCAAATTTTTTTTCTCTTAATTAAACAGAAATATATTATTTTTAATTTGTCTTCGGGATTTTAAAAAAAATATAAATTTTTAAACTGAAAATGAACATTATTTCAATGTAAAAATTTTTTTAAATCTCATATTTTAAAAAATAAATAGTTTTTTTTCAAATTTGCCAAAGACAAATTAAAGTAAAATGTTTGAAAATGTCATGTTTAAAATTTCAACTCTCTACTCTTTATTATGCTAACCATAATTTATTCACCTTTTTCAAGTTTATATGATACCTTCTTTACATGAAAAATAATAATAAATGATTATTTTTATCAAATGCTGAATTTTTAATCATACTATTGATTAATTAATTTGAAGGTCTTTTAACATAACATCTATCAATAAAATCTTTGAGACTTTTAACAAGTAGAAGTAACATTTAAAATTTTCAAATTCTTTGCGATTTGCTGATCTGTCTTGATGTTATATTCAAATCTTCTAAAATGTTTACCAGGAATAAAGTATTCAAAATATACATAATTACCTCTACTGAAATATAATTCGTACATTGAAAATTTCATATTTGAAATTGAATATGTTTAATTTTAGGTCCTTTTTTTAAGATTTTAGGTCCCTTTTTTACCTAGGGACAAAGTGAATATCTGTTGCAAGCCCTGTTTGAATATTAGAAATTTGTTTTACATTTAATAATTGCGTGTTTATTTTACATTCAAAGAGGAAAATGAAGCCACCTTCACCAGCTCCACTTGATGATGATGATAGCAAAAGACTTGATTCTGAAACTGAAGCTGATAAATTATCAGATGCAGATAGTACAGCTGAAGATATTATTACACATGAAGAAGAATTTAGTCCAACTAAACCTTTTGGACGAACAGAAGAAACTGAAACAAGTACACAAGAAAGTGATAGTGAGAAAGCTGAATCAGAAGGTAAGGTTTGGAATTGTATTTCATTTCAACACTAATAACTTTTTTTCCCTGGAGAATTTTGTAGATTTGGTGAACTTATTCACCATTCTTGCTCATTTTTACAAATACATAAATTAATTTAAAATTAAATTCAATGGAGTTTTTATATATTTACAAAGTTGTGGTGAAGTATTTTAGCAATGAAAAACTTTAAAAAAAAAGTTGATTTTAGGCTGATTGTGAATTTACAAATATCACAATAATCTCTTTTTACATTCTTTAACTCCCTGTAAGGAATAAATCATTCATTGGCACAATGATACAAGCTTGTCTCATTTGAGTGATCCCGTCCAATTCGAGCTGGGTGATTCGAACACCCTCATGAACCGGGTGACACACAAGAACATATTGGTGTTAGCAATGTGTATTGAGCATTCCTGTGTTCCTTTTTGTTCCTTGTCTACACTGAATTGCCTTATTAAACGATGATTGCCAAATATGTGTTTTCCACTTGCCCCTATGACGTTCCTCCATTGACCCAGACAACATTAATGGTTCTAATCAGAAGCACTTCCTACAAGCTTTTAAACATGTATTCTGGAATTGCAGTGGTGCTGCATGTTTGGCAGATAAAAAATAATTGCCATGACTTCCATAATGACCACTTATATATATATTAATGCTTGTGAAAACTGAGGAGAATCATGTGTCATGGCTTTCTCTGTAGGATTGTTCCAGACACTTTCTTCAAGTATTTGCTGTCCAACCTTTTTGGGAATTTCATAAATTAAGTACACATAACTTCATTTCCAACCTCTGTATATATTAATTCAGCAACCTGATTCCATTCTTGAAACAGTCACAAACTCTGCCCTTTAATTCCATAATATAATTATATTATAGTACAGTATTGATATTAATAGTAATACACAATAGGCCTTTTGAGGCCGCAGTGTTAGGGACTTTATAGTACCTCCCATTTTATGTTATGTTTTTTTTTTTTTTTATGATATTAATAGTATGGACTTAGTATGGTTGAATTGAGCCAATGCTTTAACCATTTCTTAACTATGTCCTACTTGGGGCAGAAATATCAACTTATGACCTTCATGTGCAACTGAGTAGATGATCTTATCTACAAAAGAGGATTGAGTTTTCTGGTATTGCTTTTATATTTGATGTTGGTTTCAGTAAAATCATGTTGAAACCAGTGATCTATTAGCTTAGTTATTGTTTGTGTAATTTCAGATTACTATAGCAAATTGATATCATTAACTTTCATTTGTGTACTTGTCCTTTTGCCATCTTATGTTCTGAGGTAAGATCTCTGGAGAATAGGTGAGATGTCTGTTGAAGATACATAGTTTTGACAAATGATTTTTTAGGTCAACAAAAAATGTTGAAAGAAACTATTGCTTTCTAAACATATTTGTGTTAACTAAATTGCATGATTTTATTATTTTTTTTTAAATGAAGTGCATTTCTTTTTTATTTTATTTTATTTTTATTCCAGTTTTCAAAAATTTCGTGCTACATACTTTATTTAGCTTTATTCACAAAGCTTTAGATTATAGATAACAAAGAAGTGAAGTCTCTTCATAAGATAGCTAGTGGATATTCAGTTAATATTTGCAAATTTCTTCTTTCTTTGTAATTTTTGGAGATGTTTATTAAAATAGTTATAAGGGTTAGTAATTTGTTTGTTTTTGAACTATGTTTATTTATTTTTTGTAATTGACATACAATTACAGGTTGTTTTTATATAAAAGATAGCTTATTAGTTTATATATTGCATCTTTCTTTTCTGTTAGTTTGAAACTTAAATCTACTTTGTTTAGTAATTTTGACAAAAGCTTAATGGTGAGATAGAACTAAATTTGGTTGCCCTGAAAAATTCCATCTTTAATTGAGATTTGTTTAGCTTTTTAATGTTTTGTTTCCATTGACAGTATACATTAAATGTTGAATTTTTCATAAATAATTTGAAAAAGATTTGTAATTTTTGAATGAATTTGTAAATGCATAAAACTTCAATGAACCAATCATGTGTCATTTTGATGGTTAATTCATGCTGTAATCTTATTGTTATTAATTCACTAAATTGATTGTTCAAATTTTTTAACATTGTGAAAGGACCAAAGTAAATTTATTACTGAAGAAGAAAGATTAATTTGTGAAGATTAATTTTTAATAAAGAAGAATTGATTTGCCTGCTATCTTCCCAATAGTGATATATTTTTACCACATTTAATGTTAATTTTATGAACTGTATTTTTATAATTGTTCTTCCATCAGTACTTCTAGTCTTACTGATGAGTTCTGCTTTACAAAACTGATTTATTATCTATACAGAAAGTTCAGAAGAAGAATCTGATGTGGAGAGTGAATCTTCAAGTAGTGCAGAATCTGAGAGTGAATCTGAATCTGAAGCAAGTGAATCTGAGTCATCAGAAGAATCAGAAGAAGAAGATGCTGAAGATGAATCATTGGAAGCTAAAGCATTGACTGATGTATCAACATTTGATAAATCAGAAAAGTATGGAAATATTTTAATTTTAATTCATTACTTCTAGTTTTTGAATAGAGCAAAGTAAGATGTAGAATAAGGCTCTGTTTCATTAAATTTTGTCTAATTATATCATTGCTTTGTTAAATTATGAATGTGTAGACATTATTACTCAGTAAAATTTGTTTGATTTAACATTTCTTGACAAAAAGAAATGAATCCATTAGGCATTTCTTAGATATTTTATTAAATATTTCAGGGTTTTTTTTTTTTTGTTTGTTATACTATATCATATCTCATTTGTTTTAAAATTTAGACAAGAAATATCTGATGCGGTAGATGATACAGCTGAAGAAGAAGCACAGTCAAATATTGAAGCTGAAGATGAAGATGCTTCTGAAATGATACCAAAGATGTAAGTGGAACTAGCTAGGAAGACAATTAATTTTCGGTCCTCCCATTTTATTTATTTATTTATTTATTTATTTATTTATTTATTTATTTATTTATTTATTTATTTATTTATTTATTTATTTATTTATTTATTTATTTATTTATTTATTTTATTTTATTTTATTGTATTTCCAGTGAAAAAGAAGATGAAGAAGTAGATGACGATGATGATGATGAGGAGGACGATGATGATGAGGAGGAGGAGGAGGATGAAGAAGAAGAAGATATAAAATCATCTCCTATTCCTGATGATGATGATGTTGAAACATCAAAAACAGATGATTCTGAGGTGAAAGATTCATCTTCACCAGTTAGTCAAGGAAATACTGAAGATGATGATCATGAGGAAGCAGTAGTATCTACTTCAGAAGATTTGTTGCAACCCATTGAAGTGAAACAAGAACATATTCCAGTGAAAAGATCTGACAGCGAGCATGAGACAACAGCTGCTGAAGCATTAATGGCACTCTCTGCTGGATATGGGGATTTCCTTAATCCATGGAAGCCATCGGATGTTAAAGTTGAAGATAGCATTTCAAAGGTAAAAACATTACCAGAAGCAGAATCATCTGATCATGCTGTTGTTAAAGAAGAACCCAAGCAAGTCAATGGTGATGCTTTTGTGGAGGCAGTTTCTGAAAATTCCTCAATGAGGGACACTGACGATACTTATACCCTAGATAGAAAAGTTACAAAAGAACCAGGACTTTTACAAAATAAAATTGAACCTATTCCTGAAGACAGAGACACAGTGCTTGATGAAGACCAATCTCTGGATTCAGATAAAATGGATGTAGATGAAGAACAAGATGATAATTTTAAAGAAAACACCAATAAAGAAATTGATGATTCAGATTCTCAGTTCTATATTGAGCACAGCTATTGCTTACCACGATCACAAGTAATCTCCATGGCAGTTTCTGAAGAAGAAAATGTGAATGATGCCATAGGAAGCAGTGTAGATGATATTATTGATTCTGTAGCTAAAGGAAAAGTGGCTGATCATGACTATGGATTTATGGTTGACCATGAATACACTCTTCCACCTGAAACTATTTCACCTGCATCAGAATCACCAGTCATATCTACTCCAGTAAAGGGAAAAAGCAAACATAAAAAGAAATCTCATAAATCTGAATCAAAATCAGAAAAGAAACCATTGTTTCAGAAAAGAAACATTTTAGAGGAAATGAATGTACTTTATGAATTTCTTCGTTCAGGAATAGACTCTGAAGATGTAAATTATCTAAAACGGAGTTATGATATGATGCTTCAAGATGATACTGAAGGTTATTGGCTCAATGATACTCATTGGGTTGATCATACTCATATCCTTTTGTTGCTCAGTAATTATGAATTAATGATCTTGTTTTTATTATTATTTTTCAGTACATAAATAACATTATGGTTACAGATCTGTGAATTTAAACTCTGTGATCATTGCCTGAACTAAGTGATTTTGTGTGCTAAATCCAAAAATGAAATCGTTTTTTCCTAACATGTATGAATTTTTGTCTAAACAGTAATAATAATGGTATTTATAGTAGTAGTGGGGGGGGGTTTCTCATATCCAAAAAATTAATAAAGAAAACATGACAATTGATAATCATGGTGAGTGTCAGCACTACTAATACCCTACCCTCTCTACTTCCTATAGATTCTCCTCCTTTTACTGCTTTGTCTGGAAAATTATTGAAAGTTTCAAACAATTAAGTCTGGATCCAATCAATAAATTTTAATATTTCTTTATTATTAACCACATTTTCACACCAATAAAACATATTCAATTTTGGATCAGGCCATGGAGTTAACATTAAAAGAAATATAATTGATAACTTCATTCACAGAATTGACAGGTTGACAAGTTCTGAGGCAGAGTACAAGAATGAATTAGATAAAATGAAAATGATTTTAAATAAAAATGGTTATGGAGATAGTTTCATAAACAAGGCTTTAATAAAATATAACACCTTCAATATTAAGGAATTAAACATGGATAATGAGAAGAGATTGATAATGCCAAATTTAAATAGAAATAGTATGGAATTAAAAAGCATTTGTAAGAGATATAACATTGAAATTGCATTTGAATACAAGAACAAATTAAAAAATATTTTGTGTTGTAAGTTGAACAAAAGTGAAAGGGAAAACGAAATGGGTATAATACATAAAATGGAATGTATGAATTGTGGGGATTTTTATGTTGGAGAGACCAAAAGAACCTTTAGAGAACGAGTCTTAGAACATGGTAACTACATAAAAATTAAACAAATAAATAAATAAGAAGTAGCAGAACATTGTCTTAAATGGGGGCATTGTATGAATAGTAATGTCAAAACACTGTGTGTGGAAAAAAGACTCAAGGATTAGGAAAATTATGG
This sequence comes from Thereuonema tuberculata, assembly GCA_023159025.1. Taxonomy (NCBI): domain Eukaryota; kingdom Metazoa; phylum Arthropoda; class Chilopoda; order Scutigeromorpha; family Scutigeridae; genus Thereuonema; species Thereuonema tuberculata. The sequence goes on from JAFIDM010009631.1 coordinate 52,613,157, forward strand.
AAAGTATAATAAAAAATAGTAAGAGTCAAAATTTGAATAGAAATGAAGGAGTGGATATAAATAGCAGTTTTTTTAAAACTAGCAAGAGATTTGGTGAATTTCTGTTTTGATTCCCAAAAAAATGGAAGATTTGAAGAATGGAACTATTAAGTTTTTACTATTATTGGGTTATTTGTGTGTCAATAATGATTTGACATAATTGTTAAATTTTAACAATATTACATGTTGTAAAGTGTATTCATGTTCATGTCTACTGATTTATTACTGCCCAAAATTGTTTAATTTTTGAATAGGCTTGAAAAAGGAAAGAAGGTATTCTTTCTGAAAATTTGCTGTTATTAAATATATTGAATAAATGTATTTTATTGAATGTATTTAATTAGAGTGAAGATGTGGTTATTATAATAATAATATGATGACTAGAAGAGAGGAGATTAGGAGGACATATGGACTTAATACTTAATAATAGTTCAGTGCTTTTATGATGATTAGTCTAAAAAACAATGAAATTGCATAAAATGGAATTTAAATAATAAAAAATTTGCATTTCATGGCGTTTTTCTGACTTTGATTTTGGACTTAGCATGCTATACTTATCCTAAAAACATAAAAATGTTCATTGCAATGAAATCATCACAGACTGGTATTATATGCTCTAGTGCTTATTGAGAACTTTGTTTGTTTGTTTGTTTGTTTGTTATTCTCTTGACTACAATTCATAGAAGAATCCTCTATTTTAAACCTTTGCTCTTAGGTAGGAGCTGATGATTTGTTTAACATAGATTTTTTTTTAAAGAGTCCCTTCAATCTTTCTACCTCTACATCAAAGCTACACTTGACTACACATTTATAATGATTTGTCAAAGTGAGCATTTATGAGAAATTCACTAGATGTCAAGGGAATTCACTTCCTCGTTCATTGCTTCATACCATATTCTTATCTTTCTGATTTGGCAAAGCAGTTTTAACCATCAGCAGTAATAGATCAACCAGTTCTTATTAAGTTTTAAAATAGTTGCTGGGTTCCCAGATCTAAATAGATTATTGGAAATTTCAAAATTGGAATAATGCTGAAGCCAAATGTGAATGAAGAAAGTTATTCAAATTTGGGATGTTAGAAACACCATTTTTACTATGACTGAATTCATCAGTATTTTCTTATTCACATGCCAGTGTGTATTATTCATTTTTCCTAAAATGGCACATTTTATTATATATTATGACAAAAAAAAAAATTATAAATTTTACCAAAATTGACATTTATCTTCAGTCAAGTGTTCTTATTAGTCAAGCTTTTCAGCAGTACATATGCTTTTGACCAAACATGGCTTTTATTAGTACTGTTGATGAAACTTTTGATTTCGATCAATTGTTTTTTTCTTTCTGAATTCCAAACTTTCAGTCAGTTTATCAAATTAAAGAAGCCTTTTTCTTAAGAGATAAGAATTTCAAAAAGTCTTTTATCTATTTGCCTTTTAAATATGTCTGCTTTATCGTAGACAGATTTTCTTTGAACAGTATTTTTAAGGCTCTTTTATAATTATCACACAGTTGCCATATTAAGGCTTAAACAACACACTATTTTAACCCAGTAGAATTACTAAAGCTAAAATTATCTTTAAGTTTGATTATATTTAATGATTTAGAATGTAAATTAACTTATATCACTATATTCTAGGACATTTTAACATTTTATTTATCTTGTATGTTGCCCTTAACATATTTTTACCTACCGATATTCCGAGTGCAAAGAAGCGTCGTAAAGAAGATCCACGAATCCATTCAACAGGTTGTGCTAGAAGTGAAGGTTATTACAAATTAGATATAAGAGACAAAGCACGATTTAAATATCATGTCCAGCAGTATGGAAACCTTCCAGATGACGCAGAGGGTGTGGTAAGTAATTTTCATATTTACTACACCAATCTTATTTTACAGTTTGTGGAAATTTCAAGATTGATCCTTCCTTCTTGCGTTCCAATATCAAAGTGTTAATTACTAGTGATGATTATTACAATTCAGTTAGTTCATATTAGATTCTTCTGAATATTGCTAAGATTGCTTTGGGTCACAAATGAAGGGGGTAAAATGTACCAAAAATGATGTAATTTTCATTATGCAGTAGTGAACTTTGATTTTGATCTACTGAAGATAGTTTGGAGAAATTTGATATTTTATTTATTCCTTCCCAGAAATCTCAAGTTGTGTTCTTTGTTATTCTTTTTTACATTAACTATTTGATAAATCCATTCAATGATAGGTTTGGTTTTTAATAAACCATTTTAAATAACAATAAGTTTTAGTAAGAATATGTAATCAGTTATTACATTGAAAAAGGTGTTATCTAAACTACGAACAAAATTGCCCTAATTAGTTTTATCTTCTGCCATTTAATATTAAAATATTTAATTGATGCTATTAATGTTTAGATAAGAGATTTAGTTAGATTCTAATTTTTCTTTTGTTAATAGGATTCATCAAATAAAGCCAAATTAGCTGCCCAAACAACAAGAGAGGCACGGTCAAACCAAAGGAGGCTACTTACCTCCATAGGCCTAGAGACAGATAGCGATCTTTTGAAATTTAATCAACTAAAGGTAAGTTTATAATTATAAGCATTTTTTGTTAAGAATTTAATTTTCTTCACTTTATTTCATAAAAGTTTTTCTAACTAGGCATACTCAGTGACAATATGTCTGGTTTTCTTGCATTGTAAAACAGTAAAGGTTAAACTGAAAAAACTTACTCATACAATGATTTTTTTTTTTTTTTTTTATAAAACAGAGTAAAAAAATAATAATGACAAGGCATACTGTGTTAGCATAGTTATTAACATACTGTGTTAATATTTATTGTTATTAAAAAGCCTTGATATTTTTCAGAATTTAAGAATTTGACTTCTTTTTTTCAAAAGAATATAATATACGAGGGTTGATTCATAAGCCATGACAACTATTTTTTATCTCTTAAAAACATGCTACCACTGGAAATCAGATATATACGTTTGAAAGTGTGTGACATGTAGTAAGTAATGTTGCAACCAGATGAGGCATGTGTGCTCTAATCTGGCAATGTGCACGCTCCCAATGTCAGTCTTTTGGTGACAGCGGTGCATAATGGATGTAGCCAAAGTTGAACAGCGCTCATATGTGAAGATAGCCTTTCTCCACGGCCGCAAGACACATGTGAGTGTCTTGCCAAGCTTTGTGAAGCATTGAGCAGTTGTGGGCTACCCTGTAGTACCGTAGCAAGGCGGGTAGAGGCCTTCAACGGGGAAGAGCCTCAACTGTCGATCTTCCTCGCAGTGGACATTCTGTGTCAGCCAGCTCACAAAGATGTATCGAACAGTGATCAAGCAGTGCCTCATGGACGACACATGCTGGACTGTGATGGAATTAGCTCGGCAAAGAGGTATTTCTGCATGATCAGTGCGCTGCATTCCATGATAGGACTTACATGTGTGGAAGATTGTTGCCAAGTGGGTGCGACATCACCTAACTGAGGTAGAGCAGTGGACTCGCTACGAGACATGTCATATTAATCTACAGAGATTTCATCGCAAAGGAAACGGCATGCTGCAATTTATAAAACGTATATTTGTTTCCTAGCTACTAATTGGAAATAAACTTCTTTAATCACCAGTTTCATGTTTAGTATCATCATTTCTTGACTTAACCTTGAAACACAATTAATTCACTGTAGTGAAAGTAAATATTAATAGAATACCGTTTTCAGTTACTTACATTTTTTGAGTAATACAATATAATTTTTCAATACAATTTCTTATAGAGCCGAAATTTGTCATCTCTGTCTTTGATTGCTGTGCAATATATGTTGTAAATGAAGTATTTTCCAATAGAATCAATATTCCCAAGCTTCTTTCCTTGACATGAATCTAACATGGCAGTGGTGCCGTATAAAAACCTTGATGTAAAAAGAGTTGAGTATCTCCACATGGAAAATTCACATAAGCATACAGAAACTGTGCAAAATCATTAGACTGTTGAACTTGAGTCGAGCATTTAACTCCATTGTGAGTTGATGATGCTGAAATGCAAGATGAACAGGTTGATGGATGAGGCTCAATGTCCATTGAGCTTGTTCATTCCCAAAAAATTAGCAGGCGTATTTCTGATTAGACTTAAAAGAGATTGTAGAGCAGGAGAACAATAGGACTTGTTCCAACAATCAGAGGAGGGATTGCAAACATGATAAATACTCTCATTCTCTACTAGTATGAGAAGAAATTCATATTCATTCTTCTCAAATGAAATATCATAACTGATTCTATTCTCAATAGAATAAAACTGCAATGACTGGCCCTACATCAGAAATTATAAATGCTCATCCAAGAGCATCATCAGTTAATTTTTCATCTTATAAGACATTGCTGATTTCGTTTTTGCTTTCATTTTATTTTTATTTTCAAATAATAAGGATTTTATTCTAATTTATAAATGTAATTTATTTATAATATTTATTTATTTAATTTGTTTTTAAAGAAGATTTAATAAATCTTATACCTTACTTCTTGTTCTAAAATCAGTCAAAACATTGAAAATTTATTTTTATTCATTCACTTTTTTCTTCCAGTTTCGTAAGAAGCAGTTAAAATTTGCCAAAAGTAAAATCCATGACTGGGGTTTATTTGCTTTGGAGCCAATTGCAGCTGATGAAATGGTGATTGAATATGTTGGACAGATGGTGAGGCCTGTCATAGCTGACTTGAGAGAACGGAAATATGAAGAAATAGGAATAGGAAGTAGTTATCTATTTCGGGTTGACTTGGAGACTATTATTGATGCCACAAAGTGTGGTAACTTAGCTCGGTTTATCAATCACAGTTGTAATGTAAGTACTGAACATTACGTATTTATTGTTTGTAAAATTTAAATTTTTTATTCTTTTTCTTTAACTATAAAATAATGCTATGTATAATGAGCCTAGTAGCCAAGCGATGAGGCACTTGACTGTTGGCTGGAGGAGCTGGGATTCTTATCATGTTGAATTCGGTGAAACAGGAGATTACGGTACCAGGCTGTTTTGGACTACAGTCGAGTTTTGACATGATAGTCTCCTTTATACTACTTTTAAGATATGGATTTTAGTTTTTCAATTAACTAGTGAAAAGTAGAATGAGATTTGCAGATAAGCTTATTTAAAAGTGGTTCTGCATGATCTTTAACTAGAAAGCTAACCCTCATCTGACTAACTGCGATTTTGAGAGAACAGTACACACCCAAAATGTATCCCTGCGTGGATGTATCCTTGTGAAGACTAAGATTGGCAGATATCGTATTCTCCAGTTTAGCCATGAATTCTCCTCCAGACAGGTCCTAGGGTTTATCCAGCCCTTTGTATAATGGTTATCAGGGATTAAAGGTGGTTAGGCTGACCACTCAACCTCAACATACTCCCCATGGTCAGGAAATGCCAGAAGCCTTACCTTCCACGACCCACAGGTCCTCATAAAGCTATTGTGGGATACTTTTTTATTGTATATGAATGAGTTTTAATACTTTCCAGTTTCTTTCTGTTGCAAATTTCTGTTGCTAATTGTAATTCTATTGATTACTAAGCAGTTGTATGTTACATTTCCCTCACATGGCTGAGTGAATCAGATAATGCTGAGAAAAAGGAACTAATTTTGCAAAGTAACAAACTTATCATTCAAGAATTTATTCTTTTTTCAAATTTTATTCATTGTTTATTCATTAGGTTGATTTCCCAGTACCCTGTTTTCTTTATCCATTTATGGTTAAAATTTATGATATATATATAAAAGAATCTTAATTTTTATATATATGAAATAAATGAGCATAGACAATTTAAGAAATTTTACTTTCATTTCTTTTTTTTTATTAAATTCTTGGAAATACACTAATTGAGTTGTAAATAATTTTATTTTAGATTTTAATTTTAGAGATATTATATTATCTAAATTTTTGTTCATTCCTTAAAATATTAAATTATTTTATCCAACACTATGATAATTTATTATCTGTATCAAGTTATGATTTACCTTTATAATAATCTTTTTCTTTTCTTAAATTTACCTGTTTAGCCAAATTGTTATGCAAAAATCATAACAGTTGAAGGTCAGAAGAAAATTGTGATCTATTCTAAGCAGCCAATTAATGTCAATGAAGAAATCACTTACGACTATAAATTTCCGATTGAAGATGAAAAGATTCCATGTTTGTGTGGTGCTCCTCAGTGTCGAGGAACTCTGAACTAAATGGAAAACTTTAATATTTGAAAAAAAAAAAGAAAGAAAGAAACTATTTATGTAATTTAGTACTGTGTTTCATAATTCTTATGCATTCTTCATTCATACCCAAGTCGAAGGAAGTGGAATAGTGTGCATAAATTTGATGCTTGGGACTGCGCTTGATGACAGCTGACTTGGCTAAACCCGATTCTTAAACCTGATGGAAATTGCAGAATACTGTGACTGAGATACACTAATTCATTAGTAAACTTTGCTGCAGTTTTACATCTACTTATGGATTTTTAGAATCAGTTTTCTTCTCATTCATCATCTACCACTGTGTCTCATTTTTAAGGACCAACATTGGGATCATAAAATTGTCATTGGGGAAATCATCTGATTTATTTGGTCATATTATCTCCATCTTGGCAATAGCTATAGATTCAATTTGACTGATTTGTTGTCAGTCTAGTTTTATATTTATATATTTGAATACAAGTGGGGGGGAAAGAAAAAAGAAATTAAACAAAATGCACTTATCTATACAGCATCTTCATTCTTTAAATTACACTATTTAAGGTGCTTTTTGAATGTAAATATTATCTTCTTGTAGAGTAACAATAAATACTGACCTTTTTAAAGTAAAAAGGATACAAATTTATTTTCTTTTCTGAGTTGAACATCTAAAAATTTGGATTTTTAAGTAACGAGAAATTTAGCTGATTTGTATACAAATTTCTCAAGCTTTGTTAGATGAAAATAATCTTGCCTGGGAAGTATGCCTTTTGATGTGTAGAAGCTGGTTGTTACAGATGCTGTTTCATGATTTATTAATATTATTTTAACAGTTTTGCACAATAGCTGTATATATGTAAATTTTTTTCTGGTAATACGTAGTCACTATTTGGAAAGTTTTAATGTCAGCAAACCACCCTTTTCAGTGTTTTTCTTGTATCATAATCATTGCCTTTTTTGTAATAAAAGCATTGATTTTTTTATAACCCTTCTTTTAAGTTACTATCAAGTGCTAAAACAGATTAGGAATATATGACATTGATGATTGTATTCATTTTATCTAAGTTTACTTGGTAATTTTGTTGATTAAATCTTTACAGCAACAATTTAAGATTATTAATGAAGTAAAATTGTTACTTCTTTAGTCTATTTTAACGAATTGGTTCATAGTAATTTGTTTGTCAACCTAAATGTACAATTTAGTATAATCTATAAAACATTCACAGCTTTTTCAGTCACTAAAATTACAGTGTGAATGTGTGCCATTATTAGTTTATTTGAAATGGATTTTATGCTAGTAACAAGAACACTTTTACTGAGAACTTATTAAGGATAAATAGCTTTTCTTTTCATGAAAAGTATCATATGTTGTAAAAATAAAGGTGTCCAGATACAATATTATAGCATAAATAGTTTGGAAAATAATGATCATAATAAATCCACTTATTGATGATATGATATGGTCGTAAAAGTTTCAGGATAATTTTTATCCTCAAGCATAAGGATAAAAATAAAACCTTACGTATTAAAAATAAAAAGGGTAAAGAAAAAGAAGAAAAGGCTCTTTAGCATTATGACAGAATAAATTATCCATAAAACAGTTGACGTTGATGTCTGATGAAGAATGGGACATATCTCAATTAGGATAAATGTCTTGTTTAAATAGTAAACAAGACAATATTTCTTTTAGCGACGGTATTGTTTTTAATTTTATGAAAACTAATTTTAAGTTCTTCTGTGGCCAAAAGATTTTATGTTATATCAAATGAATACTGTATTATAAAACTAGTAATGTTTTAACTATACTTTATTAGAAGAATGAAAAGTAGGAGATGAATACAAGAATGATAGGAGTGTTGGTTTGTTTTTGTTTTTTTGTTTTGTTTGATGACTACTAATATACTTGAAAAGTCAAAATTATATATGATTTTCATATGTATTTAAAATATTTTTAATATCGAAGTCTATCTTGATTTTTGATTTTTTTACACAGAAATACTATAATAAATGAATCTATTGTGTTTTGAGTTTATGATAAGTAGTTGTACTCAGATCTTACATTGAGGCCATAAATTGAATTTGCCCTTCTTTAAATCTTGAATTTGCCTTTAAATAAAAGATTTCAGAAATCTACCCAAAAAAAAAATGAAGTTGAATTGCTGTTATGCTTACATCACACTTCCAGGAATAACCAACTAATCTAGTGCAAAATTCATTTCTTCAACAAAGATGTGTTTGATCCATATTGGGACTCTTTGACAGCAGTTTAGAGTTTTATTGTGCTCATCATCCCTTTTGTCTTTTCAACGGGATCCCCCTTAAGGCATCTGGGCTGTCAAAATTGTAATACTGTTGTTGTAAATATTTTTATAGGCAATAAATTATTATTATTATTATTATTATTATTATCATCCAGAGCTATCCACTGCTTGAAGAATTTGTTATATGGTGAAGACTAATCCACTGAAAAGAGAGGATTCCTTGTGATTAATAAAAAAAAAATCAATAGCAAAAGCATATTATATATCAATTTTATGCTGGTCACAGGAGGAACACCAAAAAAATGAGAAACAAAGAAGAACCAATACTAGGCATAATAAAATAAAATTAATTTATTTTAGTTTTATTAGGAGAGCTCAAGTCCTTCAATCACAACTAAATTCATTTCTAGATGTTTACATTTGAAAGTAGTGTTAATTTTAATTTATGTATTATTAAATTACATTTTTTTTCTTAATTTATAAATAAAAGAAAGAGGAATAGTGTATAGTTAAGAAAGAGCAAAGTAAATGTAGTTCTCAGGTTCAAAAATGTTGGTGGTCCTGTTGATAACAAGATTAGGTTTTTGATACGATACTATAGAATTATTGTAGGAAAATTTAAAAATTCCCAGCTGAAGTTACAAGATTACCATGTTTGAACATTAGTTAATTTCTTAAAATTTGTTTACATTTGAAAATAAGTATTGTAGTCGGAAGATTACCAAAGCAAAGAAAAATATCTTTTTTTAGCAGTATTCTAAACAGTAGTTTTAAAATTTACAATCATATGAACAATATGAAGTCACAGCTAGTGTGGATGTTTAAATAAATTCCGTCAAAAGAACCTTTTTGACCATTAGAATTAAGCAGGTTAATTGGAAGAATTATTAAATTAGCCTTCAAGCATTCAACCAATTTCAATATTTGTCCCTTAAGGGATTTAACACATCCTTTGACCATTTACTTAGTTGTGCAATGTAAAGAACTAAAGAATTATAAAAGGCATTTTTATTGTAAGAAAACCGATTTTAGAAAGATATTGATGCCTTTCAAAAATTTATTTATTAAAAAACTAACTATAAATAAGTTAAGTAAATTACAGTTTCATGGAGTAAATGGCCACTTTGCAGGGTTGGATGGTGGGAATGAAAAAGGTTTTTCTATTAAAAATAAACCACAGAAGGGAAACTTTGAAAGAGACTTGTTTAATAAAAGAAGTTTTCTAAAAGAGAACCAACTGGAATTTTTCTTCACAATAATATGAATCTTAAAGGCAAAGAAAATTATTTAGGTAATGGACAGAATTGCAAATGTTGAAGTAAAGTTTTAAGTATATACCTATACTGTTGATATAAACCAAAGTTATTCAACCATTGTTCCCAGAGCATTGCCTGTTTGTTCTACATAATGTTTATAATTTTCATGATTTTTTTTTATGCATTGTACATAAAGAAAATATAACCTTTAAAGCCTTTTGGCTAATAAATTTATTATTTTATTTCTTTTAATAAGTGAAATAAAAGTTTACATTAAGTTACATAGATGTATATAGCCTTTGTCAATATATATATATATATATATATATATATATACTCTTACTAAAGTATTCTACTACCTAAAGAAATAGTATAAATGCTATCCCTGTGTATATCTAATTGTATCTGGATGAAATAGACACACTTAATTTTATATGCTTCTTTGCCATTCTCATCTACCTCCATATTTTCCTTCCAAAGAAATTCTCATCAAAGTCAGCTTCGTTCCTTACTTCCACTCCCCCCCCCCTTTTTTTCTTCTTCTTTTCATGGAAGAGGTTTATAGACACTTAAAAGACCAACACACAAGCATATTAATTTTAAATTTCATCTTCTACTACAGGACATTATCAATGGAAGTGGTACGGGACAAAACAATGTCTGGTGTTTTTTAAGTTACGTTTATTTTTATGCTAGTTTGTTGACCTTTTAAGTGACTTTGTCTTAAATCTACGAGAGCACACAAAATATTTTAATGTGCTTTTGGGTGTATCAAATTAAGTGTTTTGTTTTATCTGGATTAAATTAGATGTAAATTATTTGTAAGTTGAAAATGTATTTTTATCAAACAAAGATAAAGCATTTGAATCCAGACTTTTAATGAATATTTTGGTTTCCCCATTTTTACTTCAGATGACCTTAGATTGAAATTTTACTCAGTATTTTGAAGGCTTTTCTTGATGCCAAGAAAGGGAAAAAAAAAATAATAATTTAAGTTTCCCACTTGGGACTAACACATTAAAACTTTTTATTTATAATTTATTGTTTAGATTTTTTTTTTAACAGCTTTCTGGAATTTGAAATAATCTTGAATCAGTAGCGCACAGATACAAATCCAATATTATCAAGAAAGTAGTTCTACGTATACTTTATTTATGCATCAAGAATTATATAGGAATATTTTTGCATCAGGTTTCAACGATGATCTAGAGATAAAAAAAGGAAAAAAATATCTTATTTGTCCATAACATTTGTGACTTGAGGGTTTTTTTTTTTTTTTAGTTTTGTTTTCTTTGCATCATAAAAATAAATTCAAACCCAAGAAATTTAGGTTAAGTTCGTTTGAGATGAAAGCATGGATTCTTGATGTATAATTAATTATATGGGAAACTCTATAGTACTAATTCATTATTCTTATTCCCCTCAATTCAAGATCATTATTAATTTGACTAATGATAAAGAAATGAAAAATGTGCAGGTTGTAAGCAGACAGATGTAATGTCTTTTGCTGGACTTCAAAGATCTGGCATTATCAAGAGAAGCTCCAATCATTGTAAGCAGAACAACGGAAAGACTTTTTATTATTTCAACAATTGGGAGTAATTAGAATAGTGATTTTATTTTTATATAAAGTTGTTTTTTGTTCTTCTTGATCTTAATGAGTGGCTATTTACTCTGGTAAACTATGTTTTATTATAAAAATAAATTTACAGCATTCATATTCGTTACATGTTACAAGGCATCCTATACAGGCCTCTTCCTCAGACTACAAATATTAAAAACAAATTAGGCTTTTACAAGATTTGGAAATTACAAATATTCCAGACATTATAATAATATCTAAGTATCAAATATAACAGTAGCCAATTCATTATTAAAACAATAGATAAATTGTTTTTTAAATTGATTCCTCTACACACCATAAACATGAATGATATGAATATTTTAGTTTGAAAGAAATCAATTCACAAAAATTGAAATCAACTAACTTTATTAAAACCAGAAAAAATAAAAAGATGTACATGCTGTCATTTTTGATGTAGAATTAAGCAAAAAAAAAAAATTAAATGTTTGAAATATTTTAATTTTAGTTGGCTTGTGATGTTTTGACGAACTTATTTAATTTTAATTCTTTTACAAAAAATATATTCTTCATTTTCTATGCTTATTAAATTTTTAAGTTTTTAATTTACATTTACAAGTTTTTGAGAATACTGAACCTCTTAAGCCTGAAACTTTTAGGATCATGTGAGTGAAAAAGTTTTAATATTATTAAGTCACTGCACATTGATTTTTAAAGATCTTGGTAAAATGTATTCTAGCATTTTTCCATAGTAAATACTTTGAATTGTTTTTATTTGATAGTATTTATTTTTATTAAAGATTTAATACTAATTAATTTTTTGGAACATTTATTAGGAAAAAAAAAACCTATTATGTTTGTTGATTATTTTACAATTTATACAAGTAGTTTAATTATGCTTTATTTCAGTATTTCTGTGTTGTAAGTATTCAATATTATAATAGTCAATTAAAAAATATATATATATATATATATATATATATTATATAAATAAAAATGTATATTGTTTCTACAGAAATTAATCAATTTATGAAGTAGCTTTTTTGGACACCCTTGTTTTTGAAATTAATGACCAGATTTAAGATAGAATGGCATTAATGTAGATAAGATAGGATTTTTTATATTATTTTACAGTAAGAATCATTTCATTTTGTTGAAGAAATAACTACAGAAGTGAAAAGAAGGAAATTTTACAACTGCAGAAATGTTAATAATAATATTTATACATATTTTAAAGAATAAATAATTGACTTTTTGAGTTTATAAACCAATTCACATATGTAACAGGATTAAAATATTTAATTATGAAAACAACTGCAGAGCTATCAGCATAAAATTGTAATATACCAGTAGTTTATTGGTAAAATAAATTAGTTATCTTTTATGGTAATATCAGTGTTAACAAAATGATTACCAGTGAAGGTAGTATTCATGTTCAAACTTACACTACTTTAACCAATAAACATAAAATTGGCTGCCCTACACAAGACATTATTTTGTATAGTTAAAAGACTTGAAAATTCACCGTTTGCTTATAAATTTACGTCAGAATTAAACTGTTGATATCATAATTTCTTCTTTTTATTATTATTATTATTATCATCATTATTGGTTAGTCTCTTTGTTTACTTTATATATATATATATATATATATATATATATATATATATATA
>JAFIDM010009631.1:52626254-52643512 GCA_023159025.1 Thereuonema tuberculata
TAAAGCTAATTTTCGTATACGAAACTCAATTTCTAATTTATATGCGAATCACATTAAATTAAAGTTAGTATAGGTAATTAAAAAATGAATTAATAGGAAAGATTTATTGAATACTACATATCTTATAAAAAAAAAAACCCAATGAATTAATAGGAAAGATTTATTGAATACTACATATCTTATAAAAAAAAAACCCAATAATCCAGACAGTGGTTACAATGATCACAGTTACATTTTTTTTAAAAAACTTCGAATATCTTGCTGAACAGCCAGTTTTGCAGAAAGTTCATCAAAGAAATGTTCGCTTTTATTCAGTCCACTAAAAACTTCATCAGGAACATTTTCCGCGAATTGAAGTCACGACATATTGTTTCAAACGCTTCTCGCATTTCTTTTTTTGATGGCTTGGAAATGTTTTCAGATTCATTTACTTCCTCTGGTTTTTCGATTTCTTTTTCAGTTTCATGAAACGTACTCAGTATGTCTTCGTCTGTAGGATAATCAGCAACGGCATTCCGATTTTTTGTAATAGTAGACACTGTGCCTGCGGGAATACCAAATTTAGCTGATGCCTTTTTTGTGCATTCCGCTATCTACATTCTTCAGCAATTCAACTTTATCTACACTTTTATCCCAATGAGTCTTAAAAATTTTTTTCGATATATAGAAACAGTTTTTCTATGTAACGAACATGGAGATTAACTAAGAGTTCGATATATAGAAAATTTCGATATGGGGAAGTTCGATATATGGAGGTTCGACTGTATATATATATATATATATATATATATATACAGTGGAGCACCGTAATAGTTTTTCAAGGGACTCAGAAAAAAAAAACGTGTAAACGAAATTCACAAAAGTTACGAACAATTTCGTAATAACCAACAATAAAGAGTCAGAGGTAAATTAAAATATTAAATGAAAATGAAATACAAGAGGTATGTAACACAAAACTTTTTATTTTGGATTTAATATACAACTAGTACTATACAACTTGTACTAATTCATATTTATTCAGCATTTACAAAATATTTCGTTATTTTAGGTTGTAGGGCTTTTTTGGAATGTACAGAAAAAAGTTCATGTGCACAGTTAAAAGTGCCATCTTAACTTTATCAATTAAATCACTGCTAATGAGGTATTCTTGCAATTCTTGGTGTTAAAACCCGCCAAAGCTTATTGAAAACTTGGCAGAGGTTTTTCAGTGCAATTTTCTAAGACTGCGTGCCTTTTCTAAGACTGGACAATCGGCAGTTGGGAATCTGAGGTTGAAATGCGCATTTTCTCTCTTCTTGAGTTCTTGAAAAAAAACGTATAAATGAAATTTGCGATTTCAGGAAAACGTATAAATGAAATTATTTAACGTTAATATGCATTGGATTTTGCCGGGACCATTCAAAAAAACGTATAAACGAGAAATGTATAAATGATGCTCCACTGTATATATATATATATATATATATTTATATAAAGTCAACATTCTCAACTCTGTTTTATTCGGGGTTTATATATTATTTTAGTTAATTTATATAAGGTTAGTTCAAAATTAATATACAGTTTCTTGAACAAGAACCAATTTTCAAAGAATTTTAACTGATTCTTAATATATGTAGATTAACTACATAAATAGGGATATTAAGCAAATTTAATTATTTATTAAGAGAAATGACTGAAAATTATTAGGGATGTGTTCTTGAATATTATAACACACTGTGAAATAATGAAATAAGAAGAATTAATATCCATAAGAAATATAGCAAATAGCCCTAAATGCATTTCAACAATGTGAAGTCAAAAGTTTTTGCCCATTCAAAGGTCTTTCAAACACCATGAATTACACTTGTGATGCATTACAACAAAAAACTTTGTATAAAATAAATTTGTTTAACTTACTCTGTGATCTCATTCAATGAATTTATTTTTATAATTAAAAAAAAAATCAGTACAAATTTAACATAATAACCTGGTTTAAATTTCCAATGTTGACTGGGTTTGTACTATACATGGGAATTGTTTCTGGGTCAGCAGCAGTTGAATGTACAATGCATCCTAAGGCAAAATGCAAGCTGTGATAGGATAATTGACCAGCTTAGCATCAGATGCTTTTTGCGCCATTAAAATCTACTAACCAACCAACCAGGATAATTGACAGAAACTAATTTAAGAGAAACATATGAATGTATATTTTAACCTTTTTAAGGAAATATTAAATTCATACTTAAGTTTTTGTTATATATATATTTATATATATATATGCAGACTCCATAGGGGGTGTATGGTCTACAGTAGCAATTAGAAGTGTGCCCGACTTCAGGTTAGACTGGAAATGGGTGAAGTTTGCTGTTCATTTCTGTGTTGAAATATCAAAATGAAACCTTTGCCAATCAATAGAGCTCATTGTGGTGAGTAAAATGATATGTCATGTCTAGCTGGCACTTCCGGTAAAAGGGATATTTAAGTATATTCTCATGAGTTTCATGCCTTTTCTCGAAAATTCTAGTCTATTCAAGAATGTTCTAGAAAAATCTCGTCAGATTCAGAGGCATTTAGGCTCTCTGTCTTGATTATTCTAGACAAATTCTAGAATTCTAGAAAATGTTAGTGAAAATTCTAGAATTTTTCAAGAGCATTCTCGAATTTTCTACTTTGACATAGAATGAGGCCGGTAACTGTCATGAACGTTCTGGAACTTTTCCACAAATTTCTAGAAATACCTCAAGAGGTATATAATCCATGTGGCTTTGCACGAGCACAGTCAGTTATGATTTCAACCTTGAGCAGGTCAGTACCACTTTTAACTTGTGTTAAAATGATGGAGGTGGCTGGCACAAATCCCTCCATCTTAAAACACCGGCATTCAAGAATGATATTCATTGTTTTTTTCTATTATTTAAACCAGTGATTTAGATCAAAAAATCTTCCAAAATGGCAGACACCAGCGATATTACTGTGAATGTTCCATGGAAACATGTGACTTTAAGACACCGAACATGCATTTTCAAGTGCAAATGAGAGTTATTGCATATATTAGTTCCAATAAAAGCCTGGAAAGAAGCTCTCAAGACTTTGAAAATCTATATTTCAGCTAAAGCACGATCCTGCAACCGTCATATCAATCCAGGAAAGGATCTTTTTCATCGTGAATGGTTCGATCGTCTTTAATCAAATCATGTTATCGAGCAAGAAACCACTGCTATGTCAGGACAAAATATAGCTGAATTGGTTGAAGAGTTATTAGAAGAAGCCGTAGAAGGTGAAGAGCCGGGCGCAATCTTTGATGATGTGACATCTTCCTGCAATTCTGTTAGGAAACGACGATGATTCATTAATGTAGCTGCTGCCGCCCAAGAACAAGAAGACTTCTCTCCTGCAGAAGATGC
Organism: Thereuonema tuberculata; assembly: GCA_023159025.1. Classification (NCBI taxonomy): domain Eukaryota; kingdom Metazoa; phylum Arthropoda; class Chilopoda; order Scutigeromorpha; family Scutigeridae; genus Thereuonema; species Thereuonema tuberculata. The sequence continues at coordinate 52,629,638 of JAFIDM010009631.1, forward strand.
TTAAACTGCATTGTATATACAATACTTCAATCAAGATGTATTCGAAAATCATAAAATCATGATACACCAATACTCTTTGGTTTCTGCATTTTTCTTTCAACAAACTTAGTTTTACCAATTATAATGGTCAAATCGGAAGTGCCAGCTAGACATATGACATATCATTTTATTCACCACAATGAGCTCTATTGATTGGCAAAGGTTTCATTTTGATATTTCAACACATAAATGAACAGCAAACTTCACCCATTTCCGGTCTAACCGGAAGTCGGGCACACTTCTAATTGCTACTGTAGACCATACACCGCCTACAGAGTCTGCATACCAATTTTCAGCGAAATCCGAGTGGGGTTATTTCGCCTCTTAATGCTATTCAGTTAGTGACATGTTTTTAGAAGGCAAGAAGGAAATTCACATTTTTAGGTACTGAAATCACACACTTTTTTAATTTGAGTAATATAACTAACAACAGTCTAAAGATGTAGTATGCTAATTATATTATAATAGATGCTTAATTGTTGATTAGGGAAGAAATACCAGGTATCCAAGAAATAATATGAGGTGTTTGAAGCACCATAAGTTGATAAATATTAGGTGCATCGATCTCAAACTTTGAATTGTAGGTCATGGGGAGTGCAATCATGAGAAAAAAGTTTCTAGTTCACATAGTCACCATCACGGAACATGTGGTGCTGCTGTCGGCTATGCAGTATCTTCTGGTTTTCATTGCTTGATCGAATTCGGAATTGTGAAACAGAACAGTTGGTCACAGAATCTGTTCAATATGTCCTCCATTGTCAAAGACCATTTGCATTTGATGCATACCGTGCTCTATAACATGTCGGGGCAATTCATCTTGCAGACGCCCACATTCACGTCTTATGGCATTTTTCAAGTCAAAGGAAAGTTGCATTTAAGATCTACATTAATGTGGAGGAATTAAAGAATTATAAGAAAGATTTATCCAAATGTTATTTTATTAAAGATGCTGAATAGTTTGTTGCATAAGCTATTAAATGTAGATATGAAAAGTTCCAACTTTTCTGGAATGGAGAGAGTAAAGTGTAAGATTTTGCACAGTGTGATTTGAAAGAAATTTTACTGCTGGCAGCGCTTAATTTTAACAATAAAACAATATTTAGAATTTGCATTATCAACTTTTCAACTTCATTTTTTTTAATAATGTAAGCATAAGGTGTAAAATTCACCATTCTTAGTAATCTGCTCTTTTTACTTAACACCTATTTTAATGAATAAATGAAGACTGACTGTTAAACAGATTATTTATACGTCGGGAAAACTTAGTTAATAAATACAATTCTTTGTAGATAAGTTAAGGCACTACAGTTTTGTTTCTATTTCAGGAAGTTCAAGTTCCAAAAATGCTGAGTTCGGATTTTACAAAGTTAAGTTTTCTCTTGAATTGTTAAACATTTATTGTAATTTTCATTCTCTAAGTTGTCTTTTTCTTTTCTTTTTTTTTCTTTTTGAGTAGAATATTGCTACCGGCATGTGGGGCTCGGGGATTTACTTCCACACACACAGCCGGCGGCTAGGGGGGACTTTACTGCGATGATCGAGACAATGGCTTCACCTGTGTGAATGGAGAACAGAATGGGGTTAAATCAAATTTTATTTCTTTATTGTTCAACTTAAATGCGGCACAAAGTTCTATTTGTCCTGCTCTTCGGCTCAGGGTTGCCCTCTTCACACACTGCACGTTGATTGCAGAACTTCACGGCTACAGTCGACTTTCCTGTAGACGCCTGGTCGTCGCAGGGTCTTGGCGGCGCAAGGTGATTCTGATGCGGCTGGGGAACTGCTTCTCCCGTAGTCGCGTCTTCCTGGGTTCGGTCGCCTCAGTAATGCTGCGGACTCCGGTGGATGTATTGCGGCAACGAATGGCTTCTCCGTGGTCGCACTCCTTTTAGCCTGGCCGATTCGGTAATGCTGCGGGCTCCGGTGCACTTTCTGCGGCAACGAATGGCTTCTTCGTAACCGTACTCTATAGGCCTGATCGACTCGGTAAGGCTGCGGACTCCGGTGCACTTTCTGAGGGAACGAATGGCTTCTCCGTGGTCGCACTCCTTTTAGGCCTGGCCGACTCGGTAATGCTGCGGGCTCCGGTGCACTTTCTACGGCAACGAATGGCTTCTTCGTAACAGTACTTTTTAGGCCTGGTCGACTCGATAAGGCTGCGGACTCCGGTGCACTTTCTGCGAGAACGAATGGCTTCTTCGTAACCGTAGGTATCCCTCTCCTTCCTGGCTGGAAGTATTCTCTATTAGTTGGGGAGAACGGTGTGGTCCTTCGTCCAACCAAAACGCTTCTTAGCCTCTCGGGCTAACTGTCCTTCACTTTTGAGTGAACTTCTCAATTGCGACGGGCTGTCGCCAAAACGAACTTCTTGCTCCTTCGTAGCTGGAGACTCGGCTGTGGCTGTTGCCACCCGTCCAACTTCCAAACGATCTCCTCTTATCTCCGTAGCTGGAGACTATTGTTGGGGTTGCTGCCACCCGTCCAACTTCCAAACGTACTCTCCTTATCTCCGGGACTGGAGACTGTACTGTGGCTTGTGCCACCCGACCAACTGTCAAATGTACTTCTTGTTTCTCCGGGACTGGAGACTGTGCTGTGGCTATTGCCACCCGACCAACTCTCGGACGAATTCCTCTTTTCTCCGGGACTGGAGATTGAGCTGTGGCTGTTGCCACCCGACTAACTCTCTGGGAATGAAAATCACTGGGAATCAAATCCAGGCTGTATGGCAGATGCCCCAAAATTCCCCAGTGGAAACCATACAGCAAGTTCTTATGGTTAGACATTGTCATGAAGAAGGATCACACCACCGTTCAGACAACCGGGACATTTCTTCCTGATGTTGTTGTGCAATTTAAAGGTTTCAACAGGAGACCAGTTATCCAAGCAGATCGCCATTTTTAAATGATAGCATGCACCTTCAATGACATATGTGAAAGACCACACTGCACTGAGCAATACCGTCTTCTATCGGATATTTCAGCAACCTCCGGCATTATGGCAAACTCATAAATTAAATTTTTAGCGGTTGTAAACTTTTATCTGATCTACCCCTCATACTTAACCTGGATAGCTAGAAATTTTAGTGGTAGCTTTAAACTGTTCACATGAATTGCCATTATACAGTAAATATATATATATGTATATGTCTCAATATTTAGCCAGAACTTTCTAAGCTATGTAACTGTTATTAGCGTCTTTTCTAAGTTGATTTTAATACCAGACTTAATGTTTATTAGTATAAATATTGTATCTATACTGGAAAAGTTATTTATCACCCGAAGAATAGCTAATAGATTTCTACAGGGGAACTTTATATTAATTGTAGAAATTAAAAAAAAAAAATTAATCGAATGGTGATATCTTTGTAGTTTAACAATTTCTGAAACAGTCCGAAAAAGGAATTGCTATATATACAGGATGCATGGGAAAGTCCTAAGTTACCCAAATAACTTTTGAACGAAGATAGCTAGAGTTAGGTATTCGTATAGGAAAGCGACCATACCCTATCAGATGAGACTGATGGCAGTGCCCCTAGCAGCAAAATATGGAAGTTAGTCACCTTATTCTGGAAACAATGAGAGAGAGGAAAGAATAAAGGGGAAAGTTGAAGTTCCTACTAATTCATTACCGAATTAGTAGGAAATGACATCTTACAGAAAAGAGTCGTGCAAATAGAAGGCTGAAGACAATTAAGTTTTCAGAATGTCATTTAATGGAAAAGTGCCATGATCTTTTATTTACAAGATATTACGTAGTCATTAATGGAATATTCGATAGTCGATAAATCTTTGTAGACTGCAAAGCATGAGGTTTATCTGCAGGAGTGGCATCACTTCACAGGTATCATTCGCATACAGCACACAAAGGTGTATGTTCGCAACGTCTACTTCCTTTTATTTGCACAATTCTTTTCTGTAAAATGTCATTTTAAAACTAATTCGGTGATGCTTTACAACTTTTTCCTTTATATTTTTTCCTCTCTCTCATAGTTTACAAGATAAGGTTACTAACTTCCACATTTTGCCACTGGTGGCACTGCCATCAGTCTCATCTGGTAGTTATTGGTATAGGAAAGTGGCCATGAGTTAACTTCCCTAACTCTAACTATCTCCGTTCAAAAGTTATTTGGATGACTTAAGACTTTACATTGCACCCTGTATTTAGGTGTCTGGGATAAAAAAAAAAAGTGTGGGGGGATTAGAAAGGTAGCATGCCATTTAATATTTACTTTAAAAAAACCTTGGGTGGCTGTCACATTTTCTGCATGTGAAATCTACATGTTTTGTCGTCTTAGTTAATTATAACAATGGTGGGCCAACTTTATTGCATCAGAAGCATTTTAGTAAATTCTCTAATTTCAATACTTCACAATTTTAAAAAAATTGTCAACCTTCTTCAAGGATTTATATTTAGGACAATGCAGTTCTAAGAAAATTATTTATGATAATTATTTTCAATTTACATCAACTGCCAATCAAACTACTATAATACTGCATAAGTCAGTTCTGTGATAATTGACACTTTCTTTGATAGATATCTCTCTTTCTCATAAAAGTTTTGTATGAAAATTCCTTAGACTTGTCAGTCAATGTTTTCTTTTTATCTAGTGTAGTTTCTTTGAATTCTATTTCTTTCAGATTCTTCCATTTCTCTAGCATTTCTTGTCATCATCTCAAATTGAATACATTCAATTATAATTCAAATTTCTTAATATTTGTTTCTACGTGCCACATAATTTTTAAATTTCACAACTATTCACTTGGAGTCTTTTAAAGCAATATTTCAGTTCTGCTTCATTCATGTTGAGGCTTTTTATTAATTAATTGTATTAACTTTTTTGTGTAAATAGATTAATGATAATTGTAATTCATTCTCATACATTGCTTTTATATTTGAATATCTGCATTATGCACAATGATTTGTTCTACTTATTCCTTACAGGCCATAACAGTGAACTCCTCTACTCCTTTATTAGACTCCAGTTATATTTTTAATATCTATCATTTACCAGAAATTGATCAAAAGACATTCTGACAGAATTGCTGTTTAGTTAATATTTTAATGAAAGGTTCATTCTAGCCTCATGGTTGACGTCACTAAGACATTGGCCTCTCACATCTGATTACAGAGGTACAGTTCTCATGTGGGTTTCGTGATGAGCAGGTTTTCTCGTGGACCTCGTGTTTCCCCAGCACTACTTCACCATTCTTTCTCCATCTGTTCTTCTTTCTGTGGTGCTCCACTATCCTGCCACCCACATTCATCAACACAATGTAAGGTTCATTCTTATATAGAAGTTTTAATGAAACTTTTGTCAATTCTTTTCAGATTTAAGTTTCTTGCTGCTTCTAGAGTTTTCTTCAACATTACCTTTTTTTTTTTTTAATCTAGTATTCACCTAATATTTCAGATTTTAGTCTGATAAGTGCCTGTGGGGATGCTACTTTTATTTATCTTGTTGATCAGAAATTTAATATTCAGAATAGTCATCCTGTTTGGTGAAGGGTATCTCCAGGATTGAATAACAATCCTCCTCCTTAGTGAGTTAGTCTTCCAGCTGGTTTGTGCTCCCAATGATTCTCATCCATCTGTGTCAGTCCTGAGCAAGGCATTTGATTTCTTCATAACTTCCCAATTCTGTGTCACTTAGGAATGATTGTATAAAAGTATTTCTCAGTCTTTCTGTGTAACAAATTTTCATTGAGACCCTAGGACAGCTTTTTTATGCTTAATAGTATTCATCAACTGCTGTTATCCATATCCAGTGACTCAAAAAGGTTGCCTGAGGATAGTCATCACTAAAAAGGTCAACGAAGTGACAGCCCATATCTTCCAAATACACTCATTAACAAAAAAAAAACGACACACCTAGAAGGAGTTGTCCGATGGAGACAAAAATTGGTGGAGAGGAAGATTATGTACAGAATAGAAAATGATTAAAATTTCAGACAAATTGAATGATTTATTTCAGAGTTACAAAGTAACGAGCTTAATAAGGTGTTGACCCACCTCTACCCTGAATGCAAGCTGCCACACGATATGGCATAGAGTGATAAAGCTCGCTGATGGTCTCCTGCGGTATTTCTCGCCAAATTTGGTCCAATTGTCGGGCTAGGTCATCCACATTCCCTGGTGGATGCAGTCGCCTTCCCATCATATCCCAGACATGCTCCATTGGAGAGAGATCTGGGGATCTGGCTGGCAAGACAGGTCATAGCAACACGTGCCGTATGTGGTCTGGCATTATCTTGCTGAAAAATAAGGCCAGGGTACTGCAAAAGGAAGGGTAGCAAAACAGGTCTCAGAATGTCGTCGACGTACTGCTGTGCTGTATGTGTGCCGCTAATGACGACCAGAGGGATCCGGCTATCAAGGGAAATGGCACCCCAGACTATAACTCCTGGTTGAGGGCCTGTGTGGCGTGCAATAGTGAAAGCCGGATCGGGACGCTGCCCTGGGCGTCTCCAGACACGTCTGCGACGATCGTCAGGACACAGTTGGAAGCGGGATTCGTCGCTAAGCACTATACGTCCCCAGTCAGCATCATTCCAACCGGATCGAGCCAAGCACCACTGTAATCTGGCTCGACGGTGTGCAGACACGAGTGGCAGGTGGCGTAGCGGTCGGTATGAGCGTAGATGTCGCTCTCAGCCGTCTGTGAATGGTCATGGTGGACACTCGTGTGCGGGTCGCACATCTGATGGTTGATAACGATGATTCAGGCGCTGTGACAGCTGATCTGACAATCACTCTATCTGCTGTGGCCCTAGGTCGACCGCTACCTTCATGACGCTGAAATCTGCCATTGTCCACCCATTCCTGCCAGCATCTTCTAATTGCCGCATCACTTCGACCCATAAGACGAGCGATTCTCCGATTTGCCCAACCTGCCTCTTTCAATCCAATGATACGACCTCTTTCAAACTCTGACAGTTGCACGTAATGAGCTCGAATCCTGCGGCGAGGCATTTTTTCAGTCGTTGAAAGGTATCCTAACTCGCAATGCAAGAGAAATTTTGACCATCAGATTGAGAATTGCTTCTTATATACACCTGCTGAGTGCGCAGTTCTGATGCGCTGTAGCTCTCGCTATTCATTCATTGGACACCAAAGTTTAATCATTTGCATGGGTGGTCCCAATGTCTTTGCATACAAAATTTCATTACAGTCGGACAACTCCTTCTAGGTGCGTCGTTTTTTTTGGTAATGAGTGTATCTGTCACATTTGTAATTGAAACATTAGTTGTATAACCAGGTTTATAAAACTAATCCTATCCTTCAGCTTGTGCTCTATTTAACTGTTTTTAGTGTGGAAAAGCTTTACATGCTGTAGATAATTGCTGAATAGGTTTCAGAGGGTTTCAAACCATTTACACATACAAAGTACCCTAATAACATTGTTTACTAGATCCTGTGTTGTAAACACTGAATTGGACTTATCTATAATATGAATGTGATTAATCCCTATTCCATCACTGTCTTTTAGCAGAAGCTTAAGCTTATAATTCCACTTAAGGTACATAACTCCCATCACATTATGGAACAGTATCTGCCATGAATTAATTCTGAGCCCTTCATCCATTTCTTATGCTTTGATTACATTATCATCACAAAAGAATGGCTTCTAAAACTGTCAAGCCATATTCTACTGTAAATAGGTTATATTTTTACCTTTTTTATTTTTCAGTCTGTTTGTTCATCCAACCAGTTTTTGGCTTTAACAGACAAGCATTTTTGCATCATCCTTCAGGATTGGGTGGGTGTCCCAATGATCTTAGGATCTCACGAGTACTAAAATTCCTCTTTAATCCATGTCATGTTCACATAATGATCGTGATCTATACATTCTATCCTTTTACTGCTGTACAGGATTGCAAACATCCACAAGCTTCTCCCAAAAAATTCATTTTTTGCAGTTGTTTTATTTTCAGGCTTCCTTCAATGACTCTTTCTAAACCAAAAAGCAACACCATGCTGCACTCAATTTGCATATTGATTCCAGAAGGCAGCCTTAAGTTAACCAGACTTCCTCAATGTCTGATTGATTTCCATAAACTTTAGAAATTCATATCAAATCCATCCTCTGAGCATTTTTGTTTTCCTCATGTAGCACAGAACTATTATTTCTAGATCATCCGTCAGCATAGCTTCTCATAGTTAATAAACCATCCTGATATATTCAGTCAGAAAGGATTTAACGTCCTTACCTGGGCAAAAGATTTTTTCTTTCATCAGGATAAATAGATTTTACTTTCATATGTTCAAGATATTTATTTAGTTTATCATCATTAATGAGAAGTTTAGTTTCTCAGCAGTTCAAGTTTAGTTAAAACTATTTCTTCATTTTTTGTAACTAAGAGTGAACTTGTTATATATCTGGAAAAATATCATTAGCCCTTATCTAGTTCTTCAACTACAGGTTGTTGAAACCTGAATATGATCATAAGATATTTGTTCCATTCATATCTGTCAAAATGTGCCTAGACTTTGTATGAGACCTACCATAGCCAACTCAAAATGTAAAGCAAAATAAAACATAAGAAAGGGGCATGGAGATGGATTCCTGGTTTAAGAGCTAGCATACAAGTAATTCAGCATCTATACACACTGCAAGTTATAGATATGATGCAGGCATAATGCCCTACCAAACAGAGCAGTGCTGCAAGAGTGTATCAAAAAAGATAGTGTATCAAAGAAGACAAGTATAGAGGTCAGACATTCTTCATATCCTGAGTTTCCTTTGCTGACCAGCTTGAAGTTAGATCAAGACAAAATACCCGTTATAGTAGTTGTACTGGACAGTAATATCAGATGCATCTTATACAAGAATGCCAAACTTCCATACACTGGATGTGTGTATATTGATGCGAGGTTGAGAGAGATTAACTTACCAATCGGAAGACCTCTCAACCTCGCATCAGTATGAAGGAAATTGTATTGTTAAATATACAAAATGCAGTGTTATTGAAAAAATTTAAAAACCTTTTTTAAAACCTTTTTAAACTACAGTTACATTAAATAAATTTAACATTGTTGACAACTTCGTAACAAAATATTCCGATGCAAAAACTGGTAATTATATTTAAAAAAAAAAGCCAATTTGAATATTAGTTAAAAGTTGCTATACGTTTGCCTTCTAAACTCTAATTTGAAAATTAATGCAAACCGTTTTAAACACTAAAATTTTACCCACCTTCAAACTTTTCAAGTATCCTATGAGGATTTAAAAGAGTCAGTATTTTAAAATGTCCATCTATCTTTTCAAAATTCAGGATTTTATAACAAAGTGAACAATCCTTTAAATATCTGAAACAAAGCTGTCCTTTGTATACCACAACAAGAACTGTTGTATGATTTCATTGATTTGTTGGTAATTGATCAAATCTTAACAGAGAACTCATAAAACATAAATCTCATTCAGTTTCAGTACATCAGTATATCCTTTCTGCTGGATTACCTTTGGGATATCATGCATTCTTTCAGAAGGTGGTTAAGTAGCTTACAGTTATAGATGTTTTTTTGTTTTATTTTCTGAACTGAATACTATAAATTATTCAGTGTCTTTGGACATAACCAAATTTTGTCCACGTTGTCATGAACTTAATGTTTTTGTGTCAGTATGACAAAAGGCTTCTATGCTGATAATTAATAAGTAATTTATTTTAATTGATTGATGATTGACTCATGAGTGCTAAGAATAAAATTGCAGGCTTTTTTCCTTCAGTTCTACAAATGGCCATGATAGTTCTTTTATCTTTTGACAGTTGTCCCTCTTTTTTATAATGCTTTATTTTAATGAATAAAATCAAATTTTCATAAACAATTTTGTTTTGTTTATGTTTTTGGGATTTGAACCTAATAGAATCAGGCCCGGCCCTAGGGGAGCTAGAAATGCTGTGCCTACTTTGTTCAATGATAATGTCCTGATCCCTCCTCCCTGGTCCAACTTCTCACAAACCTCCTTACAGATACTTTCTGAAACTACATATTTTTTTGACAGAGATAATAATAATATATTAAGATACTTTGTTGTTTGGAAAGGGGTAAAATCCTTGAAATACCCAATATCCACCTGGTGGTGAAAATGAGAACTACACAAATATTGTGTAAAGTGAAAAATTCGCTCTCCTATGGGTGGCAGGGACACCACACTTGGGTGGGGGGGATGGCGACACAAGGGCCTAAGTCTCCCACCCCCGATCGACACCGGGACCTTATATTTAGGGCCCCTTCTCGGGCCCCCCAAGTCAATTGCAGAAAGACGGAAAATTCGCTCTCCTATGGGGGCAGGGACACCACACTTGGGTGGGGGGATGGCGATACAAGAGCATAAGTGTCCCACACCCGACAGTCACCGGGACCTTATATTTAGGGCCCCTTCTCGGGCCCCCAAGTCAATTGCAAAAAGGGAAAAATTTGCTCTCCTATGGGGGAAAGTTCCACCACACTTGGGTGGGGGATGGCGACACAAGGGCCTAAGTGTCTCACCCCCGATCGACACCGGGACATTATATTTACGGCCCCTTCTCACCGAGCCCTTTCTTTCTTTGAGTGGCATTGCAACGCATGCCGGGTACAGCTAGCGCTTTCAATCCGATCACCGAATCATTGTCAAACCAATACAGAGTTCAAGAATAAAAGTGGGGGGGGGATTTAACCACATGATAATGGGTAAGCCCAAAGAAGAATATAATTATCGCGGACTCGCCTTCCATTAAATCTGAAAGGGTGGGTAGGAAAATTTAAATAAAAATAAAAATAATCAATCTTAAGAAGATTTACTAAAACCATATTCTGGGATATGAAACACATGGGTTTTCATTCTATAAATTTTTATTCTATCCTTTTTATAAAAATGTAGAAGGCTATTGACAATCTGTTTAACTAACATGCACGACAGCCGTTGGAGTTGTGTTTTTTTGTGCGTACGCCATATGATAACGTTTCTATCTGACAAAGCCAATATCTGCTTTTTAAAGGTTTTACAATTAAACCTATTGTATATAATGATAGCGAAGACTTATATTTATTACTACTCTTCAAAGTAAAATACCTTTCTATAATAAATAATTGCATTTACTTATTTCCACATCATTATATTACCTGATCAAGAAACCATGCGAATAATTCCCACGGATCATGGAGTATCTTTTAATAGGCCGTGACAATGCATTTCCCGAAACCCCAGCAGCTCTGGAATCTCAGGCTACGCATTGTTATTAAACTATACACACATGATCCGTGGTCGCCTACTTAATAAGAATGTCTAGGCTCAAAGCCTGCCAGGTGAAAGTGGGGATCAAGAAATTACAATTAATCCCAGCAGAACTTAAATATAACTAATTGAACTCCGCTTTCAGCTTCTCACTTAAATCATCCTTATTAAATGGGCCCTACCCTATCCCCCACCGGCCGTCCCTATTCTCACCCACTCCACCCAACCATGATAATCAAATGAGTTATAAATCATAAATAGACGGCCTTTTTATTTAATTTTTCAACAATTGACTCGACCTCCTTTTTAACGTAATTGTTATAACTCCTTTCTGCTAATTGTTGTAACAATGTGATAATATTTTTTTGTTAAATAAAACAAGAAATGAATTCAGCATCAATTTAACCAAATTGCCTTTCTGGTTCGATTATCGGGAAGGAATCGGGAAAGGCAATTTGGTTAAATTTGTGCTGAATTCATTTCTTGCTTTATTTAATTTAAATTATTTTGCAGCACATTAAACTCTTTTAACGTAATATTTTTTTGTGTTTGGATAGTATTTTTTTGTTTTAATTTGGTCAAGTTAGTCAAGACCAAATTAATGTAGTCCCCCAAGTCAATTGCAAATAAGGAAAAATTTGCTCTCCTATGGGGGGGCAGGGACACCACACTTGGGTGGGGGGATGGCGACACAAGGGCCTAAATGTCCCAACCCCGATCGACACCGGGACCTTATATTTAGGACTCCTTCTCGGGCCCCTCAAGTCAATTGCAAGTAAGGAAAAACTCGCTCTCCTATGGGGGCAGAGACACCACACTTGGGTGGGGGGATGGCGACACAAGGGCCTAAGTGTCCCAACCCCGATCGACACCGGGACCTTATGTTTAGGGCCCATTCTCGGGCCCCCCAAGTCAATTGCAAATAAGGAAAAATTCGCTCTCCTATGGGGGCAGAGACACCACACTTGGGTGGGGGGATGGCGACACAAGGGCCTAAGTGTCCCAACCCCGATCGACACCGGGACCTTATATTTAGGGCCCCTTCTTGGGCCCCCCAAATCAATTGCAAAAAGGGAAAAATTCGCTCTCCTTTGGGGGGCAGGAACACCACACTTGGGTGGGGGGATGGCAACACAAGGGCCGAAGTTTCCCACCCCGATCGACACCTGGACCTTATATTTACGGTTCCTTGTCACCGAGCCCTTTCTTTCTTTGAGTGGCATTGCAACGCATGCGGGTACAGCTAGTTTTCAATAAAACAAAGGAGTATCAGTCATTCAAACGACAAAGTAATTGGTTATCACATATTTGTTACAGATTAAGTTGTATCGTCATCTGTTATTATGTTTGTTGAACAATTGAAGCTTTTTTAATAAACGGCATTAAATAAACGAGCATCATTAACAATGAAATATAGTCACAAGTGTCAAAAAATATCATATTGCACTGCATTACATTTTATGAATCCTTAGCTATAAAAAAACAAAAACAAAAAATACAACCAAAACATCTCTATCGGCAATGCAGTGCAATATGATATTTTTTGACACTTGTGATTATATTTCGTTGTTAATAATGCTCGTTTATTTAATGCCGTTTATTAAAAAACCTTCAATTGTTCAACAAACTTACTAACAGATGATACAACTTGACCTGTAATAAATATATGATAACCAATTACTTTGTCGTTTGAATGACTGATGCTCCTTTGTTTTATTGAAAATGAAGTCTCGATAAGATTATGAGCTTCGAAACGTCTACTGTAAGTTATTTAAATGTTTTACAATTTAAAATTTTTTACATTTATATTGGGCAATGATGGATGTTAATAATTTATACACTTGCACATAATAATTTATATAACATAATAATTTATATTCTAAAACATGAATAATAAGTTAATAATTCACTATAATTTATTAACTAATACACGTATGTGTTGAAGCCTCTATTTGGTTTCTATAATGTTTTCAGACGAAATGAAAAAAAAACAAAAATCAAATGTATATCCATAAATTTATGCACAGCTTCATAGTGTGGGCAAAACATATATATTCTCTTCTCTCCATTCCAAGTAAATTAATGAGGAGGCGATTTCACCCCCTCCCACCTTACCACTGACATCGTTGTATTAATGATTTAAGTAACTAAATCAAAGTCGATACTCTTTTGTTTTATTATTTCATTCTAGCTGTACCCGGCATGCGTTGCAATGCCACTCAAAGAAAGAAAGGGCTCGGTGAGAAGGGGCCGTAAATATAAGGTCCCGGTGTCGATCGGGGGTGGGACACTTAGGCCCTTGTGTCGCCATCCCCCCACCCAAGTGGGGTGTCCCTGCCCCCCATAGGAGAGCGAATTTTTCCTTATTTGCAATTGACTTGGGGGGCCAGAGAAGGGGCCCTAAATATAAGGTCCCGGTGTCGGTCGGGGGTGGGACACTTCAGCCTTTGTGTTGGCTTCCTCCCACCCAAGTGTGGTGTCCCTGCCCCAAATAGGAGAGCGAATTTTTCCCGTTTTGAAATTGACTTGGGGGGCCCGAGAAGGGGCCCTAAATATAAGGTCCCGGTGTCGGTCGGGGGTGGGACACTTCAGCCTTTGTGTTGGCTTCCTCCCACCCA
>JAFIDM010009631.1:52643612-52668272 GCA_023159025.1 Thereuonema tuberculata
GTGTCGATCGGGGGTGGGACACTTAGGCCCTTGTGACGCCATCCCCCCACCCAAGTGGGGTGTCCCTGCCCCCCATAGGAGAGCGAATTTTTCCTTATTTGTAATTGACTTGGGGGGCCCGAGAAGGGGCCCTAAATATAAGGTCTCGGTGTCGGTCGGGGGTGGGACACTTCAGCCATTGTGTTGCCTTCCTCCCACCCAAGTGTTGTGGCCCTGCCCCTCATAGGAGAGTGAATTTTTCACTTTACACAATATTTGTGTAGTTCTCATTTTCTCCACCAGCTGGATATTAGGATTTTCAGGGGTTTTACCCCTTTTCAACCCCTTGGAGGGGGGGGGGTCCGGGTTCTAAGGTAGCCTATCTTTTCCGCAAGGTCCTAAAGAGTAATTCTGCAAAGTTTGGTCCAGATAGGTCAAAGGGCCTCGGAGTGTATAAAGGACAAAGAAAGAAACAAAGATACTTTCATTTTTATATATATAGATTAATGGAGGAAGTGGCGACATCTATGAAGGATTAAATGTACTAAATTCAAATCGATACCCTTTTGTTTTATTACTTCATAATAACGGAGGAAGTGGCGACATCTATGAAGGATTATATGTACTAAATTCAAATCGATACCCTTCTGTTTTATTATTTGTAATATCGGAGGAAGTGGCGACATCTATAAAGGATTATATGTACTAAATTCAAATCGATACCCTTCTGTTTTATTATTTCGTAATATCGGAGGAAGTGGCGACATCTATAAAGGATTATATGTACTAAATTCAAATCGATACCCTTTTGTTTTATTATTTCATAATAACGGAGGAAGTGGCGACATCTAAGAAGGATTACATGTACTAAATTAAACCGATGACCAAACCAATGATGGTTGTTAATGATTTATTAACTATTTAATAAACCAGTATACTACTTTTTTATTACTTAAGAATTATTATTATCCGATTTTCATTAATAAAAATTTGGCTAAACCGGAGGAGAGGGTACCAAGCAATCGCAGTGTTCGGAAGGATACGTGGCGGAGCGAATTAGCCTAAGAAACAACTTACATGCTATTGAGTTCCGTAGGAACGAATCGTCGCTCATGATTAGCTGTAGGTTAGCCAAGTTAGGTATCCAAAGCTGCAGGATGTATCTTTAAGGAAATTTCGAAAAAATTTTGGCCCTTTCTAATTTTTTTCCGATTCCGAAAGTAGTTCCAAAGCGGCCATTACCTCGAAGGCTGGTACCCTCATCTCCGGTTTCACCAAAAATTTTCATTACTAAATGTTTATAAATGCTTTATATGCTTTTTTTAAATTTTTTTTATTTCTTTTCTTTTTTGGGTTATATGTGTATTTAAATATATTTCATCTTTTATTTTTACATTTCATGTTCTTTCTGTTTTTTATAAATTAGAAATTAAATTAAGAATTAAAAAGAGCAAAATCCTTAATATTGAGTTAAAGTATATAATAAATAAATAAATAAATAAATAAATAAATAAATAAATAAATAAATATCTTAATAAGAAGTAATCTCTATATATAAAAATGAATGTATCTTTCTTTCTTTCTTGGTCCTTTATACACTCCTAATCCCTTTGACCTATCTGTACCAAACTTTGCAGAACTACTCTTTAGGACCCTGCGGAAAAGATAGGCTAACTTAGAACCTGGACCCCCCCCCCCAAGAGGTTGAAAAGGGGTAAAATCTTTGAAATACCCAATATCTACCTGGTGGTGAAAATGAGAACTACACAAATATTGTGTAAAGTGAAAAATTCGCCTATGGGGGGCATAAAGGGAAAAATTCGCTCTCCTTTGGAGGAAGGGACACCACACTTGGGTGGGGGGAAGACGACACAAGGGCCGAAGTGTTCCACACCCGACCGACACCCGGACCTTTTATTTAGGGCCCCTTCTTGGGCTCCCAAGTCAATTGCAAAAAAGGGAAAAATTCGTTCTCCTATGGGGGGCAGGGACACCGCACTTGGGTGGGAGGAAGGCAACACAAAGGCTGAAGACCAACACCGGGACGTTATATTTAGGGCCCCTTCTCGGGCCCCCCAAGTCAATTGCAAATAAGGAAAAATTTGCTTTCCTATCGGGGCATGGGCACCAAGTTGGGTGGGGGGATAGCGACAGAAGGGCCTAAGTGTCCCACCCCCGATCGACACCGGGACCTTATATTTAGGGCCCCTTCTCGGGCCCCCCAAGTCAATTGCAAAAAAGGGAAAAATTCGTTCTCCTATGGGGGGCAGGGACACCACACTTGGGTTGGGGGATGGCAACACAAGGGCCTAAGTGTCCCACACCCGACCGACACCGGGACCTTATATTTAGGGCTCTTTCTCGGGCCTCCAAGTCAATTGCAAAAAGGGAAAAATTCGCTCTCCTGTGGGGGGCAGGTCCACCTCACTTGGGTGGGGGGGATGCCGACACAAGGGCCTAAGTGTCCACCCCCGATCAACACCGGGACCTTATATTTATGGCCCCTTCTAACCAAGCCCTTTCTTTCTTTGAGTGGCATTGCAACGCATGCCGGGTGCAGCTAGTCTCCAATAAATTAGACTCTAATTCAGACTCAGTATTAGAAAATGACATCTTTCCTCTTAAACTTTCATGAAACTCCTCAAATCATATTTTCTATGTGATTTGAGGAGGACTCACGAGACTTCAATAAAACATGAATCTTATATGCTTTCTTGGAATAGATTGACCACTTTCTTTCTTGCTTTTCTCCATTTGAAAGGGAACAGTAGTAAAAATGAAAGGCACAAAAATGTCTTTTTTTCATTGCCTTTAGGGAAATCATAATCTGTTACATTGCAAAGCCCTTATAGCGAATATAATTTTAAACATTGAAAATTTCCCTAAACTTTTTATGGCTGGCCGAATGGAAGTTCGATAATTTTACAGCAATAAAAAAAAAAAAATCCTCAACCTGCTGTGGGTCCCCAGGAGACCATCTAGATTCCCTCGCCCTTGGGCCGGCCCTGATAGAACATATGTAGTCAATGCCATGGTTCCACAACCAGCAAATATTAGGGAATTGTCAACCACTATTGAGGAGGCATTTATTTATTATTTAATCGCCCGTAACACCCAATACTGGGTATGGACGCTCTCCTACCAGAGGAGTTTAGGCTAGATACCGCAAGGGGGCGCCAACCCCAAGGGAAGAAACGGACAACACAGAAGAAAGGAAAGTGAAACACCCATGCCACTGCCGGGATTCGAACCCAGGTACTGGCGCATTGGACGCCACGGCTGGCCGCCGCCGAGACCGCACGACCACGCCAGCACGGCATTGAGGAGGCATGGTTTACAGTATCCACACAGTACTTCAGAGAACTCATCGAGTCCATGCACATCATTTTGGAAAAGAGGGCTTACATGTTACTAGACAGGTGTCTCAGTTTTCTGGTATGTCAGTATTAATATAGATCTTTCCCATTAATTTAATCAAGGGTTTACAAATGCCTTCTGTTTTTGCCATCAAGAATATAGTAATTAATGAAAAGTGTACTTTTTTTTTGAAGACAGGTTAGCTATTTAAAAGAACAATACATTTCTTTAGCTATCAGATCTTAATATAAATCTCAATCTAAAACAGAAATGTTTTAGACGCCGAATGATTATAAAATGTACTACAAAAAACTGTGGATACATATCAGTATTTTTACTTGTACTCTTCAGTAGAAATGACATGTAGATCTCATGGATAAGATCTGATGCTGTAGTTGAGTAGTAATCTAAGGAAGAACTCCATCCCATTAATAATTCAAACCCCGTTTACACGCTTCCATCTGATCAGTATTCACTTCAAATTCATGAACAAGAAATATACACCATAAAATGGCATAGATAATTTCCCGGGAATGCTGAGTGTAATAAATATATCAATTTAAGAATTTTTGATGGGATACATTCTACTGGAGTTTTTTTTTTTCTTTTTTCTTATAAAAGGTAATACAGGAATACAGTATGTCTGCTTGGAAAAACATGGGCTTTAAATTTAACAGTATTTTTAAAAGGAAAAAATTAATTAAAGAAAATGTTTCTTTTTATATCTTGTTGGATTGTAGAATATAACGGCATCATTTCTTGCTTTTAAAATCAACTAATCTCTATCTGCGTTTTGAATTCGCAGGAAAAAAAAATAAAAAAATAAAAGCTGAGTAGCCTTTTCCATTTATTTATGTCTAAAGCTATTTTTTATAGTTATTTCTATATTTTTTTTTTAATTTAAAAGTACATCTGTGCTCTATTTAAAAGTCCTAATTACTTTAAAATGTCCAAGATACTCAGTATTATCTAACATTCAAAACAAAATAATTGTCGTAACAATATAAGCTGCTGCCTCTATCAAAACTTTGTTATACAAAAGTATCACAAGATTTCATGAAAGAAACTAATTTTAAAGTATTTTTGTTAAAAATTACAATTAAGAATGGTAAATTAAAAGCCACTAAAGCTTCCAAAATATTACCAAAAGCTTTACTCCATACTAACTAACTATCCACGATATTTCACAGAGTGAACTTCCTTCGGGCGTTGTGACTGATTTTGAATACTAAAAAACCGATTATAACAAAGGTTCAAAATGATAACATAAAACATTACCAATAACAATAATATTATATAATAAATGCACATAATACACATTAACAATACATAAATAAAGAAAGAATTACATACATTAAAATATTATTGGGAATTTTAGTTTCTTTACTAAAAAAATCATTATTGGAATTTGGTTTCCTTTCCACAATATTTCTTGAAGTTTTCCACCATAAATTTACTAATCTCCATCCCTTTCTGTAAATTTATGGTGGAAAACTTCAAGAAATATTGTGGAAAGGAAACCAAATTCCAATAATGATTTTTGTATACGTAATTTTTTATTTATTTGTGTAACTGTTTTTTTTTTTAGTATTCAGAATCAATAAAGATACCTGACAAAGCAGAAGTTAGCTCTGCAAAATATTGCGTGTAGATAGTTAGTATGGAGTAAAGCTTTTTGTAATAAATTGTTGATCTTCCAAAATGTTGTCATTACATAGTTTGAATTTCAAAGATTGGATCAAAATCTGGAATTGTCACTTTTGACCCTAAAGTAATCATAGCTGTCTTAATTATTTTATATTCAACTACTTCTTTATGCGCAGTTATGGCTTTTTGGTTTTCAAATCCAAATATTAAATCCATTTGTCAGCTTGGCCACTACAAAGTATGACACATAGATCTGTCAATAGAACCCATGGTTACTTTTTAGTTAAAAAATAAGCTTTCTGTTTCTGACAAATCCTTATTACTCATTGACAGTATCAATAGCAGATAGTTCAAAAGATAAGGATACATTTGAACTAGATAGGTAGATAATTCCCATAAGTGCCTCCTTTGGTTGATGGGGTCACCAAAGATGTACACTTTGATGTTCATTACCCATCAGGACCAGTTGAGATTGACTGGTCAGTCCCACCTTTATCCCTGGGAAAGAAATCAGGTTCCCATTTTACAGTATAATAGCTAAACCCTACAGCCTATCCAGAAAAGAAATAACCTAGGGAAAATCTCCCACCTCTGCTGAGGATTGAATCCAACTCCTCCAGCTTGCAGCCCAATGCCTAAATCACTGGACACATTTGAACTAGAATAAGAATTATGCAAAAAAAAAAAAAAAAAAATCTTTAAAAAAAAGTCAGCTCTATGATACCGAAGAGGAAGAAATTTCAAAAACAGCTCTTTCAAATATTTCTAAGTTTTACAGAACCAACAAAGTGATTCATTACTCTAAAGTAAATGGAAAATTCTAGATATCTTGTAAATAAAAGCATTGATGTAAGTAAGGTGAGAATACTAGCTTTTCAGTAGATTTAAGGTACAGTTGCTATTATGCTGAGAACTTACAAACCTCACCAATGGCCAAGACATTTTTGAGGACCATGAGGTATGTGCTGTTCCATGCTCTGATGTGTACAGTGATCATGACAGAAGAAATCAAAGTTCTCTTTCTCTTTTATTTTTATTAAGCATATATTAGGACTTCAAACCTTTGAAATAATAACCAGTTGTTTTGTTAAAACTTCTTCATGCAGAAAAAAATGTTTGATATCAACTCAATGATTACTATACATTCTAGTTTTAGGAGAGGACTACTCAGATGACTCATTTAAAGTAAGTTTGTATCCTTCTTGATGCCCAAAGATCTTCAGCCAAGAATAAGTGTCATAATAGATAACAAGTATTGACTCTATGGGACCAACTAGATTTAACTTGTGTTAATCATGTTCACATGATTGGGAATCAAAAGATGATGGTTCTAAGAGATAATAAAGGATGGGATTCCATGAAGGTGACTACAATCATAATAAATAAAAATGGGAAACTTTTTCTAGATTAAATATTTTTAAACCATAAAAATGGTATATATATCTCTGCTGTTGGAATTAAAACATAACTAGAAAGGTGAATTGCTAAAATTCTCAGTGCAAAAGACTGGTGCAACATACAATGTCCTTCAGAATCATTTTGATAAAAAAAAAAAAGAAGTGCCAATTCTGATAATATGATTGTTCTGAATGCAGAGACTGGGCAACTGCTGAAGAGTTACTTGCTTTGGTTTATGTCACAATTAGCTTTTGAATATTTACAATGTGCCTGTAGGTTTCTATATTACCTAGTTGTACATCAGAGTTGAAGTGCATGCAGTAAGGTCTTCATCAGACGGCCATGACAAAAGGTGAAATAATAGAAGATTTTCATTGTTGTAGAGAATATATTGAATTGCAAGCCAGATTCTTTGGAAGGGATACTATGCATTACAAATTTTGAAAAGATAAGGACTAATGTCAGGGATTCAGGGCTAACTCCATATAAGCTTTGGACAGATGTTTGAGAAGCACCAGGACATGATCAGAAAGCCTGAAAATAGATTGGGTGCAGTACGTGCAGAAAGTAGATGACCAAGCAGAGCAATATATAATACGACCATAATTAATTTGTGATTGAATACGAGTTTTGGAAATGCTTAAAAAAATAACTGATCACTTTCCTATCTGGTATACAAGAGGACTTTCAGACAAATTCAATTTTAAAAATTGATTTTTTTTTTTTTTTACTATGACTGGAAGGTGACGGTCAAACATGATGCTGAGAAATTATGCATAGAAAGTCAGAAGTCACAGAGAAGTGTCTTAATAGGTTTCTCCAAAATTAAAATGCAGACAGTTTTTGTCAGAGAAAGTAGGTATTTCTGATTATTCAATAAGAAAATTTCCAGATTTCTTGGTTATTCTTTAAATTTATCAGTATATAAAGAACTGTGAATGGAAGCAAAAAAAATAAGCAATTCATTTATCTTGACAAAGAAAAGCCTAACACTTATTATATAACTCTCAAGCACAGTAAAACTGCCAAGTTTTTCATTAGTGACAACATTTATATTGGATTGCAAAATGCTACGAAAGAATTCAGACCTGGTATTATAAGCTGAAACTATAATACTATTTTCAGTAGTGAACTTTAGAACTAAAGAAGTCCCAGTGAAGAGCAAATTTTGAGCAACAGATTGTCAGAAGTTTCTTGTCAGATTTAATGGAAGTGACAAAAGGCATTTGATATAAAGAAAGGAGACAATCTATTATTGTTTATATTTTTGTAAAAAATAGAAAAGAAAGAAGTAATGTATCAAATACTGGCAAAATCCCCGTTTTTCGTATGGATTACAATGATACTTTACATACTCCCCCCCCCCCCCCGAAATAATAGTACATAAAGAAAAAAATAAGTAAAAATAAGTAGCGTAACCTGAATTATTATAATGAATCATGCATTTATGCAATAATGAATTCAGCATTCAGCGCAAATTACCCTCTGAATATGAGCAGGAAATATAAAGCATCATAGGGTGTCTACTTAAAATTACTTAACCTAACTTTACATTAATCTTGGCCCCCCCCCCCCCCAAAAAAAATATATTCTATATTCACCACTGGTCTATATGGAGCAACAAAAATTTCCATAGAATGCAAAAATAGTATTGTAATATATTTATTTAAATTTCAACATAAGTATAAATTATACTTATAAATTTAATATTTCAAATATTATTTCGCTAATTTTCATGGCCGCCGAAAACCGTATATTCCCTTCCCGTTCTCCCGCCGTTCCCTAGCTTGTCGTGTATTCTTTCCAAAAATCAGGACTTTTTAAAACGCCGCGGGATGCAGGACAAATTGTTAAAAAGCAGGACGTCTGGTCACCTTAATATAAAAGATCTAATTAGGAATTGTGTCGCAGCTAAAGCTAGGAGGATAAATATATAATGAATGACATCTGTATATCTCATATAAATGCGAAAGCCATCACTGACAAACTTTCTTGAAGGGTACGCGTATCTCTGGAACCGCTTTAGTTGGAAACACGAAATTTCATATGAATGTTCTTTGTCCAAATCAAAAAGATGCTATTTGATCGAATTTTTGATATTTGGGCCCTAAAGGACGTAAATAGTAGGGGCAACTTTCGTAAAGGGTAGGCATATTTCCGAAACTGTTCAAGGTGGAAACATGAAATTTGACATGAGTGTTCTTTATCGAAATCAAAAAGATGCTAATTGATCAAATTTTTTGATATCAAGCAATAATGAGTGTAAACAGAAGGGGTGGGGGGTGGGGGAGTGAGAGGATGGGCAAACTTTGTTGAAGGATACTTTTACGGGGTTTTTGGGTTGCAAAATAACAATACAACATTGAATTTATAATGATCACGTGATTTTTTTTTATCAACTGGAAAAAGTTTCAAAGTGATCTCACAATTACAATTTCTTTCTCATCCACATCAGAACATTTTTTTTGTAACTCTACGGAAGAATGGTATATATGATACTAGCAGAAATAACCAAAGTCCAAAATATATTATTGTGTGGTGATTTTTTGTGATAATTGCAAAAAAAAAAAAAAAAAAAGTTTGTTTTTTGAGATATTCTATTCACACACACACGTTTAAAGGATATTTGATTTACAAAATTGAGATTACCAAGAACTGATTTTATGTTTCATTCAGGTCTTTAAAATCAGTTAACAGAATGAAATTTCATGACCAAGGAAATTGTAAAATATTTTTTTTTTTGTTTGTCTACACACAATACTTGTAGAATGTTACTAAAAAAAAAAAAAAAATCTGCAAATAAAAAAAAAAAAAAAAAAGGAAGAATGGATGGACGTGACTTTAAATGAAAAAATAAACTCCCAATTTGTTTTTGGACTGATGTAAACTTCTTTCCAAGAGGGACGATGCAAGGAAATAATTTATTCCATTGTAAAGGTATGGCAAATTTTGACAAGCCATCGGTGTCGGCAAGAACTTCAACTAGGAATATTGAAGAACTGAACTGGTTTTTATTCCTTAAAGACGAAACCAATAATAAAGTGTCATCTTGATGACCAATACTTAACATTTTATATTTACAGAAGTATGATTTCAGGCCAGCTTCTGCTTAGCAGATCTCGTAAGAAACTAAGTGAATAATGGGAAAAAGTGATAAAGAAAATGCACATTTCATTCATGCTCCGAATTATCGTCAAACGAGAATCTGGGTCGCAATAAGGACGAAACAGCTATCCCACATTCGCTGTTTGACAAGAGCTCAATGCTTGAGTGAAACTGTGCATTCCTTTATCCCTATATTTTATGTTTCGTTTTTTGCAACGTTAAACTCTCCTATAAAGTAAAAAATGCTCTGAGAAAGATGGCATTCAGAATTAATAAAGAATTGGAATTGGAATCTTAGTTAAATATAATTTTATTTCATTTTAATAGGAACTTATAAAAATTATTTTTAACCTGACAAAAATGTAAATTATGAAATAGGTCATTGGAGCACCGAACAGAAATATTTTAGAAAATTTAAACATTTCCAAAAATGTGCCAAATGACTTAATGAAACAACATTTATATTAAATTGTAAAACTTTTGAATTAGGCCTTCTTAAGAATCATTTTTCAGTCTAATTATCTAAATATATATCTTATTGAAAAGCATTTCAATACAAATTTGTCTAAAACATTTTGATAAAAATTTCTTAAATTTCAAATTATAAAATGTAACAATATTTATAAAATATTTGTATAATTTTTAACACAATAATTTATATATTTACAATATATTTACCTTAAAATATAGCAGTGGAATGAATTGGGTGTGTTAATTACAGTAAGTAGATTTATAATAAAAAATATTTCATTTTATCTGAAGTAAAATACTGTTAATTACAATCTTCAAAAAGTATGGGGAAGAGGTTTAAGTAATGCAGTGCTTACTACACAGTAAAAAGCTGCTAAATAATTGGACAAGGGATCATAAATTCTACTTTGAATTATTACCTAAACTGCTGAAGCTTTTATTGGGAAAAACTGCACCTAATGCCAATTTATTAATTTTTTTTAGAATTTTCAACTACCCACTGGAAAAGCAAATTAAAATAATTCCACTAACATTTATATTGACTTTCTTTTTAAAGTTTACAATGAACAAACACTCATGTGTAGTGATAATCTACAACTACATGAAACCTATAATTATTTTGGAAATTTTCAGGCATACAAAACATTTAGTGTTCCCATTAGCAAAAAGTGGACATCATTGTAAATTCTCCAGTCCCATTTTCTGTATGCTTAGTCTTCTCAATTAGCAATGATGAAATACTGAGTTTCTGACGCATGAATTGGCATGACAAAATTGTTCATTTGCTTATTTAAAAATTTGTTCAGGATCTACTCTAACCCTGTTGAAATTTGAAGTTAGTTTTAATATAAAGTTACTATGTTAAATACTTAAATTATGAAATACATAAATTTAAAAGAAATGTAATTCCTATTTTGTCCTTATCATAAAATGAATACATTTATTCTTTAATTCAGAAGCAGTAAGGCAACCGTTATATAGGAATAAGGCCTTTAAAATGACATCAGATTTTTAATAACTATTTCTTTCAATTTTTATACTATTTCTAGAATTATAACTAAAAAAAAATGAAAGTATAAACATTTTAAAGTTTCAATTATACAAAACTTTAAGAGAAATTCATAGATAAAAGCATTCAAAATCTAAATACATAATTACTATAGTCTATATTAAGTTGATTAAAATTCAATAAGAAAAAAGAAAAAAAATTCGTAATCTCTCCGTTTCCCATTAACATCAGAAAGATAAGCTAAAGGACATATAATGAAATATAACCTGTCAATTTGCTAAATTAACACAGTCTATTTGAATACAATCTTACTTTTTATCTTAATAAAACAATGTACAAACTAAAACTGACATTTTAAAATAATATCTGTAACAAGACAGCCTACAACAGCCATTAGCAATGTTTAGCAGAATATATGGCAGTACAAGATAATAAAAGAGACAGATTAAGAAAAATGGCATAAGTAGCAAGTGGCACAAAACTTAATAAAACAAAATTTTAAAAAAATGGCATTATTAGTTTTTTATTATCAAGTTTATATTCATGTCTTTGCTTGACCAATTCTGGCTGGATGTTTTTCATTGTTTACAGTATTTTAAATAATTTGCAGTTTTTTTTTCCCCCTCCTCATTATTTCCAGTCTTGTGAAGTTTAATGATCTTGATACTAAGGGTTTCTATCAGGACAGTAACACTTATTTTGTATTTACACAAAGCATTCAATTATTTCAAACTTCAATATCCTTATCAGCAAAATTCTATTCTAAATACAACTACACTAACAGAATGAAACGACCATGATTGTATATCATTAAAAAGAAATCTGTTGTTCTGTGTAATTACAGCACTGAAAGCCAACTAATAGCCTTCTATAAACTAAACATCAGGTGATATATAACTGTTATAATATTATATACCACTCAAACTGGAATCAACATCAAAATTTACATGGGTCACTATCAGATATATCTCACTTTTTATGAGGAATAATGAAACATTATTGATTTTAGTAGAAAACAGATTATAATTTTTTGTAGTCAGACAGTATCACTGCTTGGCCATTTCTTTCATTACTGATGCAAGAAAAATAAAGCCAGTGACAATGGAAAACATATGTTACACATTTACCAACCTGTACAATTTACTATATAAAAATAATGTAATATTTACTTCATTGTTGCATTTCAAAGTAATGCCCATAGGAATGGTAAGAAGATTGTATCATATTAATGAATCATTGTAAATTGCCTCCCTATGTTGATCAATTCTGCATTTTAATGCCATCAAACTGATGGACAACCATTTTTGTACAAACTGTGTGTGAAGCCACAAGAACAAGAACGATGACTACCATCCAGGAAATTAGTAAACAGTGACTGAAAAATAATGCAAACAATTTGATGAATAAAAAGATTGCAATACAATGTAAGCCAATAAACAAACTCGAACTGAGGTCTTCAAATATTCAGAAAATACGTGAACCCCAATAATTAAACATAAAAATTATTGAGAATAAATAATTTTCATATAGTCAATTCAATAATCATGCTAAGAACTTTCACAGGAGAGAGAGAGAGAGAAATCACATTACATAATATTATCACCAAATGAATTTAAAGTGCATCGCTGAAACAAACTTTTGGAAGAGGAGGCAATTAGAAGCTATTCAAACTATGGTCTTCAGACTTGCAAACTGGATGTCAAAATAAGATAAATATAATTGATATTATATAAATGAAAAAAGAAATGGAAGATAATTGACCTTTTATTGCATTGACAAAGATCAGTGGAATGAATAAAGGGGTTCACTGGAACTCGAAGCAATGACTTTGCTATATGATTGTAATATCAAAGGTAGGTACATTAATGTAAAATGAGAGAGTACCAGGTTTAATTTTTATATTCTTAAGCCTTTCAAAAAGCAAAAATTTAGCCTATTAAATTTTCTTTAAAAGTATTTTCAGAAGTTCTTAATGCCAGTCTATATAGAATTTTCTGTTGACGATTATTTCATTCTTGAAAATTGGAATAAATTAAAAACTATTTAGCTTTTCTATTTCTATAAAGCAGGTTTTTTTTTTTTTTTTTTTTTTTTTCTGCTTGTTTGTTTGTATACTATGCACACAAGAGCTGATTTGACCTATCAAAAATAAAAACTGGCAGGGTCATTAATTAGGTTTCAGCCAAGATTGGTTACAATTTGATCCTATTTACTGGACTTGAAAGCTCAAAAATTAACTGGTTATTTCTAACACTTTAGGAACAAGACTAATGAAGATCTAAATTATTTATTTTCCGTTTCATCAACTAGTGGCACTATTATTAAAGGTAATGCATAAATGGATTGGTTCATATTGGTTCATTTGTTATTTCTTTGCACCAAGCAATACCAGGCCCTAAAAGAAAGAAGAGATACTCATTTTGAGTAATTCATTTTGTTGTCAACAGTGAATAAAGAAAACTAAAAGCAATTTTTATTTTACTAATTTAAAATGAAATTTTCTATTTTAGAATATAAAAAAAGAGGGGGGGGGGGAGAACTAATACAGCAATTCAAATAACAAAATTGGACCATATCAAAAAATATACATTAGATTTTGAATGATTAATTACTCATAAAGCTTGGAAATTTTCACTCATAATCTTTAAGAGAGAATAAAAACGTCATATATTCAGAATAAATATGATAGTAATTCCCTTCAGTTCATTATAAAAACATTACAATGGATTGTGTGAGTATTACTTTTAAAATGAACTACTTATAGTAACTTAAACTGGGAAAAAAATAATCTGAAAGATTAAAATAAGTAAATTACAAAATTACATCGTACAGACTTAATTTTTATAGGATTACATAAAATTCATGTTGATTGAGAAATTTTTTGTTAATAATCAATCAGATATAAAATGGCAAAGGAATAATAAACTTACACAAGAATAAAAAGACACATTTTCTTCATTATGTTTGCCTTCAAAACTAAGAAAATAAAAATAAAAAATTGACTACAGTCACTGCATGTGTAAAACATGATTACCTTCATTTATTTTAAAACTAAAACACTGGAACTAATGACTACTTTATCCATTTCATAGATATCAATAATTAAAAGACATTTCAGGTAAAAATTTACTACAATTACAAAAAGCTGTAAATTATCTACAATGTAGGGAAAAAACATCAACTGTTTGAAACTGTTAATTCGTCATTTGTTGCTAAAATAATTATATATATTAATTCAACATGAAATGCTTATTGGTACACATACAGTGTGTGGTAATGCATTATTAAGGATTTAATATATCAATTTAATATATAATTATTAATATATCAATTCTTATTTACCTAAAATATGTAAAATAAATTCTGTTACATTTACAAAATCACTTCAAAACTTCAGTGACTTATTTGATTACAAAAGTAGCTACAGAATTATGTTACATTTACATTGGATTGTGATTATTAAAAGCATCATCAATGAGAATTACCTACAAAATGTAAAATTGTAAGAATATGATTTTTTTTGTGTGTGTAGAATTTAAAAATCAAAAGATAGCACAAAATAATTTTTAGCTCCAAACATCAGCTGAGTATCTTTTCTGGGATTCCATTTTCTTGACATATGCAGTAGCATCTGCTTCATTCATATTGCCTTCCTTTTGACAGATATCAATAATTATATTATGTACATCTCGGGCCATATTTCGAGCATCACTAGCAAAAGAAAAAAAATATAAATAAATTTCTTCAAAAAAAATAACACATATGTATTTCCTACTTTGCATATAAAACCATTTTGTTCTTTCACAAGAAAAAAAAGTTTGTTGCTTCAATGTTTAATAAATAATGGAAGAAATTCTATATTTTTATAATGTTAGGAAAAAGGCAAGAAATTATCATCATCATAAAAAACACTGCTGCATCATTTAATTTAATTATCAGAAATAAATTTATTCATACCCGCAAACATAGATATGTCCACTGCTTTCACCTATTATCTTCCAAATTTCAGAAGCATTTTGTTTCAGAAGGTCTGTAACATAAATCTTTTGAGGTTGATCTCTTGAGAAAGCAATATATAGTTTAGATAATGTGCCACTCTTTTTATACTCTTCAAGCTCTTCTTCATAGAGAAAATCTTCTGCTTTATATCGACAGCCAAAATAAAGTATGGTTTCTCCAACTGGTTTGCCTAATAACAGAAAAATAATAATAAAAACAGTTCTTGGAATTGTTCAACTATATTTCAAAGAAGAAACAATTAAATCAGTAATATGTCAATCAAGTCCAAGATATGTACTTAATGTTTCTATAGTAGGATTAATTTCAGGTGACTGAAAACAATGATATAAAGAATTGAAAGTATCTCACTTTTTGTCATGCTATTTTGAATCACAACATACACAAATTTTGAGTAACTAGATCAATCAGACAGCATTTTAAAAATAAATTTCATTTTACACATTACAGAGCTCCTGTTATTTTATTACATAAAATAAATTTTTATAGTTTATCTTTACTTTATGACTACAAGGGATTTACTTTATGATTACAAGGGATAAATAAAATGGTACTGTATACACAACAGTATCATAATACATTATAAATACCCAGTCAAGAATGATTCTTTGTTGCAAACTGCTAAACTGTATGAAATCATGAATTATGAAAATTTGGAAATTCTTATTATTCTAATAAGAAATTGCTTGCGTAGTTAATATTTCAGCATCTAAATCTTCGATTTAAAAAAAAAAAAAAACATCAATGTGGGCCTCATCCATTCTGTGTAAAACTATTCTCAAACTTCAAAGTTGAGGAATTGGCTTTTGTGAAATGTAAAAATTTTAAACATTGTCTTTGCACTGGGTATGCTTAAAAAGTAGGAACCTAATATGCATCAAACCAACTTTCACATAATAAAAGTTTAGTAGTTCCAGTTGTAGGCATTTCATAAAGGAGTAACCTGTATACCTGTAATCATTAATGGGCTAAAAATGAAAGGGCCAGGAAAAAAAAATGTTTGAAAAATATTTTGTCCCTATTCATTGTCTCTGTATAAGATTACTGAAGTTTTTCTTGTTGTTTCTATTTCATCTCTGATAAATGACACATGGAGAGAAGAAATGAATAATGAATTTGGTTAGCAGCAACTAAAATAAAAAAATAAAACAAAAAAACTGACAATATAAGGAGAAATTATATACACATGTACTAAACTATGGTTCAGAACTGGCAAGGTATCACTCTTATAAGATGGACATTTTTTTATTTATTTATTTATTATGGAGCACAGTCATGAAGATGGTGAGCAAATGAAGATGAAGCAGATAGTAATAGAAACAAAAATCATAAAGCATAAGTGCACAAGATAGCTACAACTGTGTGAAAATATTTTATTATTCACACACACAACACAAATGGCAGAGTTATTTTTAAAAAATAACAAAATTACAGTACTCCAAGAAAAGTAACTAATATTACTTATTTTCTAACAAACAAAAAAATCACAATAGCACTAATTCAAGTGAAAGTGTCAAAGTTAACAGAGTTTCAAGACCTTACTATCCTCAAAAGGGCAGTATATAATGTTTTAAACAACCACTGCCAACCTCCACAGATGAAAATAAGTCTGTTGTGAAATTTACTATATATATTTTATTATATTATAGACAAAACTTTAAAACAAAAGGGTTTATATATTTCTGAATTCTGTATTTTTAAGTAGTTTAACCTAATTTTTTTAAAAATACAATTAAGTAAAATTAATATATAAGGCTCTTTGTCACAAGAATTGGTACTAAAAAAGCCCCGTTATAAAATGTGAGTAAATAATTCATACCTTGCTCTCGCTGAAAATGTCTTTCTTGAATGAAACCACGAAAGGGTGCTAATCCTGTACCAGGTCCTATCATGATAATAGGTATCTGAGGTCGACTAGGCAAACGAAATTGTGATTTCCGCACATACAAAGGCACAGTTGACTTTATTCCATTAGTAGGTTCAAGTCTCTTAAGCCAACTGGTGGCAACTCCTTGATTGGTTCTGTTGGTCGGAGTCTCATATTCTACCAATACAGCAGTAATATGAACCTTATCAGGATGAACCTGTACAAAGAAAAATAAGAACAACAATCTTCAATCTTTTGTTAAAAAAAACATATTTTTTTGTTTCCAATTTTTTTTTATTTCTTAAATACTTAAATTAAAAAAAAAAAATATCCATACTTATTGATGCTTTATAAATAAGCTGTAACTTTCTTGGATATAAACTATTATATCAATGAAAATAAAATCCTTCTCAATATAGTGTTAAATGTATGCTTATATATTCTCACAACAAAAAGACTTTTGAATTCCACTCTCCATCCTGATGGAATGGAGTTGGCTATCCCCCTCCCCCTCAAATACTTATATGATAAATCTAGCTCTCAGGACTATTACAGATTTAACATAATATTTATCAAATTCCCATTATGCATCATTGAGAAATAAAATTACATGTAATTTGTCTAAATAAGCCTATCTAATATCCATTCATGATCATAATATAGCAGCACCTCTTTATGGAATAGGAACCAGAGCACTGACAAAAGTTGAAAGTCGAAGCATAGCCTTTATTTAGCTTGCAAATGCATTAGAGCTGCTAAAAAACAAATAACTAACTACATAACATTTGTGAATGTAAGCAATATCTAAATAAACAGAAATAACAAATAAAATGATGAAAATTGCATAAATCCTAAAAAACTAAATTTAATTAAATCATGTAATTGTACTACAATTGAAAGTGTTCATAATCAAAAATATCTTGGCATTTATATTGATGACAAATTTTCTTGGAACTTCCACTATAATTATATCCTAAAAAGACTGAAGACTTTATTATATTT
Source organism: Thereuonema tuberculata (assembly GCA_023159025.1). Classification (NCBI taxonomy): domain Eukaryota; kingdom Metazoa; phylum Arthropoda; class Chilopoda; order Scutigeromorpha; family Scutigeridae; genus Thereuonema; species Thereuonema tuberculata. The sequence goes on from JAFIDM010009631.1 coordinate 52,661,465, forward strand.
TTCACATTAAAAATTTGTTTCCATTCAAACAGAAATTGGTTGTTTATAAAGCATTTGTTGATTTGATACTGAATTATGGTTTGGACTGTTGGATATTTATAAACAGAAAACAAATTAAAAATATAAATAAAATTATTTTCAAGATCTTTATTTACGTAATGATCAATTTTAAAAATAAAAAATTCAGGAACAACAAATCATAAGAAATTTAAAATATTGTTACTAAATGAAAAATTTATTTATAACAATATGACAAAGAATTTTTTCGATATAAAAAATAAAAAAGATAACTTACAAAATAATTCCAACACCAGAAAAGGTTGGATAAAAATATTTAATGTTACAAAAATAAATAATAATATGGGATACAGACAAAAAAAATCAAATCCTATAAATAGTCTTTTCAATCAATTAAATTGGGAAAATTATAATTTCGAAAGAATTAGTCAAGTTAAAAATCAGTTAGTAATAGATATTATTGATGGTAGTTTTAAATTTTTAATATTAATCTTAGCTTTTTTTTCTTTTTTACTTATCTTTATCTAGATTAACTTCTAATTTTAAAAAAAGTTATTATTTATTTATTTCTAATTGCATATTACTTTAGCACCTAATATTCCTAATGTAACCAGAGAAGAAAAAAGAAAAACTTATATAAAAGAAATAATAATTAAAAAAAAAAAAATAAATAAAGTTGTGTATCTTCTCATTAGTGAAAATAAAGGAGATTGTTTGTCAATAGCAACAAATCCCAGAAACAAGATTCGTTTGATAAAATCATTACTGGTTATGAAAAACTAATCACTTATGATAATGTTGTATGGAAATGGCAGTGGGTTGACAAGAGTTAATCTTCTGCCAAACAATAAGGCTCCTGGATGTGACAATATCCCAATCGAATTGATAAGGCAATCTGATGCAGCGATTGATATCATCACACATTTACGCCAACAGATCTGGAAAACATGTAAATGGCCCAAAGACTGGACGAGATCAGTGTTTATTCCCATCTTGAAGAAAGGAGATAATACAGATTGTGGAAACTATCGAACAATTGCACTCATATCTCACGCCAGCAAGATTATGCTAAAAATTATCCAAAGGAGACTACAGCCCTACTTAGATAGGCAGTTGTCTGAAGAACAAGCAGGTTTCCGGAAAGGCAGAGGAACGCGAGACATCATAGCAGACATGAAATGGATAATGGAGAAGGCTAAAGAGTTTCAAAAGCACGTCTTTTTGTGTTTTATTGACTACAGCAAGGCCTTTGACTATGTAAGTCATACTAAGCTTTGGGAAACGTTGGAGAGTTTGGGTGTACCGGGTCACCTGATTTGCCTATAAAGAATTTGTATAAGGATCAAGAAGCAACAGTCCGTACAGAGTACGGCGATACAGAATGCTTCAAAGTTGGAAAAGGTGTTAGACAAGGCTGTATCCTTTCACCATTCTTGTTTAATCTCTATGCAGAAGCCATTTTTAATAAAGCTAGACTTGCTGATAAGGAAGGAATAAAAATTGGAGGAAGAGTCATCAACAATCTGCGATAGGCTGATGACACCATGTTAATATCAACTAGTTTGGAAGGAATGAAAGATCTTTTGGGATGTGTCCAACGAGAAAGAGCTAACATGGGACTCTTGATCAACACCAAAAAGACAAAGATTCTGACCACGTCTGTATACCCCGGGAACATCATGGATTTGGATGGTTTTAAAATGGCGGTGGTAAAGGACTTCATCTTGCTCGGCAGCATGATCACCTCCGTGGCAACTACATCACCGGAGGTCAGGAGAAGAATAGCTATATCAAAGTCAACGATGAAGTCACTGGATCAAGTTTTCAAGTCAAAAAACATCTCTCTAACGACCAAGAAAAGACTTGTACAGAGTCTGGTCTTTTCTGTGTTCATCTATGGATGTGAAAGTTGGACGACAAAGATACGAGACAAAAGACAGATTGATGCCTTGGAGATGTGGTGCTGGAGAAGAATGTTATTGATACCATGGACAACTCGAAGAACAAACATATCAATTTTGGATGAAATGAAACCGGACATCTCACTCGGTTCTAGGATCACCAAATTATGTCTTGCCTACTTTGGACATATTATTAGATGTGATAGATCTTTAGAGAAGGACATTATGTTGGGAAAAATAGAAGGCTCTAGACGAAGAGGCAGACTACCAACCAGATGGCTTGACACTATTACAACTACGACAAAGATGACCCTGGCCGATCTTTGTGAACTTGCACGTAATCGATCTTCCGATAGATCGTTCATCCATCAGGTCGCCAAGGCTCAGAATCGAGTAAAAGGCAGTGATTGATTGATTGACAAGAGTAAATCTCCAAAGTTGGATCCAAAAGCCAAGCTTCTTGGCAGAAAAATAATGTGTATGGGATCATTATGATTAGCTATTAAATCATATTGAAACAGTTACTGCAGACTAATATGTTCAAAAAGTGCTTATACTCATTAATTGCAAAAATGTTGTTTGTTATTCTCCATGACAACTCAAGACCTCACAAAGCAAGAACAACAGGAAAATTTTTAGAAACTTAGTTCGTCTGCTCTATTTTATCCACCGGACCTTGGTCCTACCGATTTCACTGGGGAACAAAAAAAATTTTTTTCTTGGTGCCTGGAATTTTTCACCTGATTCTGGGTATTTTGGTGCTGCTGATTCTCAAAATGCCATCCATTTCGTTCTAGCAGCTCTAGTTTATGAGATATTGATGATATCATTATACATTGCTCTTATGACTACTTTGCTTTTACACCACCATTTGTAAATCGATTGTTTGCATAATACTAATTGATTTTATCCGAGCTCTATTCATGTTGTTGTTTGTATATGTACTTTAACTATTCAGACATTTATTTATCCTTTTTATAGGCACTGACATGGCTTCATCACGAAGAAAATGTATGAATAATCCTGATGTGTTTTTTTCATCTGTGGGGAGTACACATTCATTCAGCAAAGAAAACCCATAACGAACTTTGTAAAAAGAGCTTATTTGGCCTATTTCAAAGTAAAACTGGGAGACCAAGATAAGGCTTGGGCACCTCACATTGTATATAAAACATGCACAGAGCATCTGTGATAGTGGACAAATGGGAAATGGAAGTGCTTGAAATTTGGGGAACCAATGATATGGCGAGAACAAATAAACCATAGTGATGACTGTTACTTTTGTTCAGTTAATGTAAAGGGCATCAATAGCAATAACCGGAATAGGTGGATATATCCTGATCTACCCTCCGCAAGACGTAGATCGTTCTATGTTCCACAATCAGAGGAGATACTTGTTCCAATATTTACCAGTCTTCCAAAGTCATCAGAAGAAAGGGATGAATCATCTGAAAGCTCTGCTGATCAAAGTGACAGTGATTTCGCAGGACCTTCATCAGCCGCATCCGGTTTTAATCAAGCGGATTTAAACGACCTCATGAGATCTAAGTCTTCCAAAGAAGTCATCTGAATTGTTAGCTTCCAGGCTGGCAGAGAAACTGGGAACAAAAATCACAATCTATCGCAAAAGAGAAACAGATTTCCTGCCATTCTTCCGAAAACCAATTTGTTTTTTGCACCAATTTTGAAGACTGTTAATGAAACTGGGTATAAAAGAAAATATACACCAAGTGAATGGCGGTTATTTAAAGATAGCATTAAATGCAGCCTAAAATGTGTTCTTTTGCATAATGGGAACATATACAGATCACTCAGTTGCTATGTGTGAAAATCAAGCTACAATAGTCACAGTGCTAGAGAAGATCTCATACCGCAATCACCAATGGGTTATCTGTGTCGATCTCAAGATGGTGAATTTTCTTCTAGGACAACAAGGTGGGTACACCAAATATCCATGCTTTATATGTCTATGGGACTCTTAAGAGATAAAGATCAACACTGGGTGAGAAGATAGTGGCCTCTTAGAGAAAGCATGATCGTTGGAGAAAAAAAAACATCATCACAGAACCTTTGGTTGACAGAAACATCATAATATTGCCACCACTGCATATCAAACTTGGGTTAATGAAGTTCATCAGGGCACTGAATAGAGATGGAGCACGTTTTGGCTACGTATGTACAAAATTTCCTGCATTGAGTATGGAGAAAATAAAAGCTGGTATATTTCATGGATCACAAATCTGACAACTCATAAATGAAAAGAAATTTCAAGACTCAATGAATGATTCTGAGGCAGCTGCGTAGTCGTCGTTCTGTATGGTAGTGAAGAATTTCCTTGGAAACTATAAGGCTCCTAACTATGATGAACTAGTGGAGAATATGCTCACTGCTTTTTGTGCACTTGGTTGTAACATGAGCATCAAATTACACTATCTGCAAAGTCATTTGGACCGATTTCCAGATTGTCGTCTTGGAGATGTAAGCGAGGAACAGGGTGAGCATTTTCACCAGGAAATAAGTACAATGGAAGAACAGTATCATGGACGATGGGATATACATATGATGGCGGACTACTGTTGGAGCATCTAGCGAGAATATCCAAGATCATTGCATCGGAGGAAATCACAGAAACGAGGATTCAGCGATCTGATAGAAGAAAATTAATGAACCTAATGTGACAAATGTATAAATAAATAATGGTTGTTAGATAGATACAGTTGCTTCATGAAAAAGTGCTTGATCCATCCAAATGTCTTTTATATTTAATTGTATGAGAGCGAAATAGTTGTATATGTGGACCAGTATGGTTAGACTGGTATATAATGTGAATAAGCTCTATCTCAAAAACCAGAGCTGATAGGGCAAAACTGAAAGCATTTTTGAATCAGTGACCCCAATATACCCAGAAATAGGTCAAAATGTAAATCAAAATCACTGTTTCCCAGTGATATCTGTCAGATCACTGCAAAATTCTTTAATGGGGAAAACTTTTGTCTAATAAAGACCAAGTTCAAGAGTTCAAACTTTTTCACGTTATTTATGGCTCAACCCAATATTTACATTATCCTCTGTCTGCTCATAATTCAATTCAGTATAAACTGAATCTATAGATCGGGAATCCAGATAAAAGCAGCAGAATTAACAACAACAAAAGATGCAGATAAGGGCACACACAAATCCATCAATGACAGATTAGGAACACTTCATCTAAGTTAACAATAGGAAACCAGGCAAACTTACAATGAATTTCTAAATGTTCTTCTTCTGAACAAGTGAGATATTTAAGATCACTGTGTATGATGGCATCTTCTGGAAGCAGCAGTGTATGAATATTTTTTTGAGAGGAAGGCAGGCTAACAAAGATTGATATTGCCACAGTGGTGGGAATATTCTTCAGTAGCTTACGTCTAAGTTTCTTTCGCTGGTGAATGGAAGATGTTGAAAATGTTAAGCTTAAATGTCCCGTTCACAAATGATTTCAAACAAATTTTATGCTAAGCATCTACTATCTCCATAGGAGGATCACATCTGACCATTCATCATCATAGTATTTCACAATCAGACCTACCACATACAGTGATAAAAACAAACAGAAATATAGACTGTTAAATGAATTAAATCTATGTGATGGAAACAAACAGCAAAAACAAAATTCAATGTCATTTCTTGAATCAGAGGAATTGCAACTATATAATATAGGCACAGAAGCACACTGTTCACACTTCTGTGTATTTGTGTGAGAAATTTTTTTTTTTTTTTTTAAAAAAAGGCTAATTTCATATTAATTGCCAATATTAGTAACCCTTCAGCATGGTGCAAGTTAATAGCATGATCTCAGAAAAGATAACATTTTCAATGCTTTAAGATTTGTGAAATGCAATTAACACTTTGTTTAACAAAGTTGTACAAATAGATTCTGATGCCAAAACATATCTGATGTTATACCTTCTTAAAATTTCTCCTTCGATAAAATGATAGTGCTCCATATCAAAGCAAGTACTCTATGTGATGAGGCAAGTCGACAATCAATAAATAAATAACTTACTGTTTTTTGGATACATTAAAGTTCATTTATTGCCAATAATATCCGTTCAACATATTAACGTCATCCCGTGAAGCTTATGTATTTCAGTGATTTTTGTCTTTCAAGACAGGCTGAAGACAAACCCCGCATAGGGGTTAAAAAACTGGTTCCCCATTTTAGTATGTATATTTTTTAGATGTGTTGTGTGTTCACCGTTCATTTCAATTTTAACGTTAAATTTGCACACACAAAAAACTAATGGACAATCACAAGCTCTTTTAACAATTTATACAATCATTCTGAAGTACTTGCTTTGCATATTGAGTAACACTTATTTTCCCCCCTAAGGATTGTCTCCCCAATCTTCTTTTACAATTCAAGCAAAGGTGAAACAACTCAAGAAAACTGAAAAGGATTGGAAATAAAATATTTCAATATTTTGTAAAATACATGTTGTACTGCATCCATGTTGTTCTTAATGCTTGTGTTAAACTAGTAAAATGAAAGCAAAGATTAAAACACTAAGGTTTAATTTTCTTCCTTAAATTGGCCATGACCTTACCTTGGGAGATGATGAAATAGAATAATAACGAGCCTGAAGTCTAGGAAGCAATTCACACAGATAGTCAAGAGGAGGCTTGCAAGATGGTAAATCTTCAAGAACATGGACAATGTTGCGACAGCTGTTGATAATCCATTCATTATACAAACTCTAAATATAAAGAATGTTAATTACTATTTTTAACTCATATGCCATACAAAAATAGTCTAATTGTATAACAGAAAGATAATTTTCATATCCATTTGCATTATCAATGATTAAGTGTAAATGAAAAGAAAATCTAATAGAAAATAAACTTTTCAT
>JAFIDM010009631.1:52678272-52705287 GCA_023159025.1 Thereuonema tuberculata
AACTATTATTTATTATGTCTTTAATAAAAGGTTGTATATCTATTTAGCTTAGTACCATAAATGGCTTTAATAATTTTTGGCAAGTGAAATAAATAAGTAAACAATAAATTGCAACCAAATTCTTTTAATAATAGACATCACCAACTTTCAAAAAAATATATTTATTTTAAAAAACGGAATTTCAGAAAATTACTTTTTTCCTTTTTCAAGTTTTGTTACATATAATTAAACAAAATAGCGAGGTGTTACACATCAAATACACATCCTAGACATAAATCAACAATAACTTAATCTTTATTGAACTACAATCCCTGCCCACTATCTTGACAACACTCCTACAATTGTTATAAGTAAGAGTAAGTTATTGTTGATTACAACTATGTCTAGGATGTGTATTTGATGTGTAACACCTCGATATTTTGTTTAAATATTTGTAACAAAACTTGAAAAAGGAAAAAAGTAATTTTCCGAAATTCCGTTTTTTAAAATAAATATATTTTAAATATATTTTTTTGAAAGTTGGTGATGTCTATTATTTAGTAATATGCAAGTAAGCAGAAAGGAGTTAAGAAGGAAATATGGACTTAAAATTCTTTTACTTCACAGGAATGAGAAATTGAACAGTTATAATCAGTATATTTAAAAAAAAAAAATAATAACTCCTAATGCTTAGCCAGACGAAAGAGACTGATCACGTGATTTACTGGTTGCTCCTACCCCTTTCTCGGCGTGAAAATAGGGGAGCACTCATTATAACTATGTACTCAAACGATTACAAAAATACTAGAAAATAATTAAACGTGACTGATATGACGATCGTACGATAGAAAAAAACTAATTTAAACAAGCGCAAAAGGGAGAAGCGTATTCAAGCGTAAATTCCAAGCATATTTTTCCGTCCCTCCAGAGCTTCTTTCCTCCCCTTGGGCGTGTTCCATTGTTTTGGCAGTGTGCCAAACCCAGTCTTTATCGCTTGGGCAAGCAGTAACTACTAAATCTATAATCCAATCTATTTCATATAATTCAAGTTTTAATTACTAACGTCATTGGAAATGTCTTTGCAGGAAGACTGTCCGGCTTCTTTCGATTTCTAAAGAAGAGAACATAAATAGCGACAAGGCAAAGTCCAACAAGCAGCACATCATCCAAAATACCCCACGATACTTCACCATCTGTATTATCTTCAACTTTTCCTTCACCCATTCTCAAGTCTTCATCCATTTTTCCCTAAAAAAATAAACAAATAATTTAAAATGAATTTCAATATTTCAAAAAAATAATAAAACATTTGACTAATTAAATACCTTCAGAATTTTTTACCAGTAAGAAAATTAGAGACAACCCACATAATATATTGATATTAAACCAACACAGCAACTACAGCATAACAAATCATACAGTTCCAAAAAAAAAAAAAAAAGTCTGTTTTAGGACAGTTTGTTTATATCTAAGTCATAGCTTGACTTTCCTTACATCATTGCCACAGATGATCTACCTCACATGTGTTTTCTTATTCACCACTGATAAAGAATTAATTATGAATTTTCCCTATAAAAGATGTGTCAGTAAAGAGGATTATACACTTCTGTTGAAAATGGCTAATGTTATGGAAACTGAAACTGTCCAACCACGAAACTTTTTAAATTTTACTACACAGATAGTCCCCCCGACTTCCATTCAGTCTGTAGAAAGGAACCCTTATCTAAGTTGATTCTTACATGGGGGAGATAGAGGTGCTCCAATCTAACAATCTTCAGAGGAAAAAAAATTACAAAGAAACATTAAAACTAAAATTTAAAACTATTTGAATGAAAAGTTTTTAAAAATTTAAATCTCAATTTTTATGTTAGTGCTTAACATAAACTTTCAGCAACTAAAAATTTTATTTGTAATTTCAATAAACTTTTTATGTAACTCTGGATCTACATAGATCAGAGGTCGTGTGTACAGACTTTAAATATTTGTATGGAGAAATAAGTTTGTTCAAAAAAAAAAAAAAAAAAAAAAAATCAATGCTAGTATACGTAGTATTTTTTGAGATGAGAGAATGTATTTTATATTTTTACAACAATAGAATGTAGAGTCGAAAATAAACAAATTACAATTATCTCACAACTTTTGACACAAAATTCAAATTTTCATGTTTGAATATACTGTGCCATTGATATGCCATGGAATAGCTACCAAAATAATCTTCTATGGCACCAATCTATACTACTATACAATTCAGAGGTATGCTCGATATCTGTTGCAAAGTGATTGTGCACAAACAGCATTCCTACAATGGCTTTTCATTTTGGACAACAGTCAAATGTGTAGATGAGGAAACACTTCTTAGTGTCATGTTTAAGAAAGTACACACCTAATTTTATACATCTCCTGCCAAAATTATATATATAAGCTTATATATATATTATATATATATAAACAAGTCATTCAATATTAAGAAATTTCAGATCTGCTTTTACCAATTCCATTTGCCACTTTCACACTGTTTTTCCACTCTGATAAAGCATTTTATAATGCTTAATACAATGATCACCTTTGTCCACAGTATGTCAAGTAATGGCTATTATTAATAATAGTCTATAGAATATGTGTTACATGGCTTTATCAATTTAAAGGGCTTTCACAATATTTGTCATTTTCTGATAAGTGAAGAAATGCAAAAAACTCCATCACATCTCTTTTTTGAAATAACCTTCAGAGAATGCAAAAGTATCACACCTTTAATTGTTTGGAATAACCTTTGCCATTATCATTAACGTTGGGTAAAAAATATTACAAAATAACATGCGTTACTGCAATAAAACTTGTCGAAATAAGGTTGTTTTTTTTTAATGTCAAAGAAACAATGAGGATAAAACTAATTATCTTTTCAATCCTTGTTGAGGTAGACAGGAAGCATGATGTAGTAATCTGACCTTCATATTGTATTGTTGTGATGTCAAATAGAATAGTATTTATATACTGAAACAAAACAGCAGGATATTTTCAATAAAAATAACACATATTACAACAACTTTCATCCTTCGTTTTAAATATCTGATTTTTAATGATAAATACTAAAATGCATTCTAATTATAAAAAATATCAAAACACAAGTAATGGTTTTGTGAATATGAGTTTAAATTAACTACTTAATTATAAATTAAAAAATTATTTCAAGTCTTAATTTTTAAATCAATCAAGAAGTTCAGTCAATATTATATTCAAATTTAACAACTAAGATTATTATTATTATTTCTTATTTTTATACAACGAAATTTAACAATAACCGAAAAAAAAAAGTATATACATATGCAAAAATAAATAAATGAATTACTTATTTTAGAAAGTTTATTTTTCATTTCAAAATTAATAAGCTTACAAATCGGGAAAGTTTTAGCTGTATGGAGTTCAACAGCTTCACAATGCATGTTCCTTTTCATTCTATTGTTTGTGACTATAACTACTATTTGATATTGGTTGGAGAAAAGGCACTTTTTTTTTTTAGAGCTTATTTTGAATTTCCCAGGGCAGCACAGGAAAATGGTACTTTGTTCTCTTTACAAGAAATTTAATAAAATTAAATTTGAAACCCGAAAACACTAATTTATTTACTTTACTATAGAGAGATGTCCAAATTATACTTCCAAGTAAATAAATAAATACCCCTTCATGATTTGTACCTTTTTAAGATGTTTTATTTCAATTTGTACATCTGATGATGAGGAAAACCTCAAAACATGTTATGGCATAGTAATTATACATTATTATTTTTGAAGCTCTTGTGTCTATGGTCCTTTTCTCATCAAATAAATACCCCATTAACGTTTCCCTCATCAGAATCTAAATATTTATATAGTGTATATTCAAGAGGATGAGTGAACAATTTCAAATGGTAAAGTGGACAAGTCTGATGTAAATGTAAATAAACAATTCTTATTTGTCATATTTGTTTATTTTGATCAGACAGATGTAAACAATGTTTTGATTTACAAGCAAAAAAAAAAAAAAAAATCTAAAACCAAAAAAGTCCATCAGTACAGGTTAAATGTCTGAGGAATGCTTATAACATCAACAAAGTTCCTATCTATCAGAGGGTTGTATTTTTAATGCCCTCAATGCAATCCAAAACTGCATAATGAAACTTTAATAAAAATCTCAAAACTATTAGAAATAAATATGCAGTTAATGAAATAAAAGTAATTAAAAGTTATAATTATTTGATCATCCTAAATTTATTAATTGCTAAAAAGAATTTTAAAAAAATTATTAATGTCAATTATAAGTATATGATTAGATCAAGATTGGAAGCTTCATTTATGATAAGACTAATCTTTCACGAAGCAAAAATATTTCAATGCAGGGTACAGTTTATTTTTGACAAACTTATCTTTTAGATAACTGGCTTTTACTGACTGCAAATCCTTCAAATCAAGGTTAAATTATTTACAAATTAAAATATTAAAGTTTACTAATTTAAGTAGCAGAAAGCCATCACTTACAAAAAGGGTAAATAAACTTTCATAAGTTTAATTTATTGAAAAAGAAATGAACTACGTTTAACTCAAAGAGATATAATACGATAAGAGACGTAATACGTTATGTTATATAAACTTATCTCGTTTCTAATTTTGATAAATATTAAGGTGTTTCAATTTCCTTTTAATTTCATGTTACGTAATCCTAAGCAAATAATAAAAAAATCTCCCATCTTTAGGATTTTTAATATTTTTTGCTTAATTCACAATGTATTTACGACTGAAGATGGAAGGCCTGACCAGCACTTGTTTGAAACTTCAACAAAAAAATTTAGCCAATTACAATTTCTATCTATATACGACAATTTAATCACTAACAGTTTTAGAAAATTTGATAATTTCATGAAACGTTTAAAAATCATGGAAAAATAATGATGTTCAAAATTCAGCTTTATTAACATTAAAACAAATTGAAGGACACTGACAATCGCTATAATCTGAAAAGATTTAATGAGTTTAATATTTTACAAAAACTGTTTAATAACTAATCGTATAATTAAAAACTATTTAAATTGTTGAAAAGAAAACTGAAATCCAGGTTATAATGTGAAGGGTAAAATGCCATTTCTTTATCGTTTGTTTCTTTTCAATCTAAATCGCAAACTTTTCTCTTTGATTTTTAAAAGTAAAAATTTCAAAATTAAAATTAAGAATGGAATTTTGCTTAAACAGTGCAATTTACAAATTTATATTTGATTAACATAAACTTACATATAAAAGCTATCTGCTTTCAAGAACTGACAGTAATTGAATCTGGATATGTAATTTCAGTTTCTGGTTTCGCAACACACAAAATAAATGGGAATTTTAGGCTTACTAATAGATAATTTATCAAAAGAAATTAGAGATTGCATTTGATGATAATAAGTCTCAATGTCTAGAAATAGAGATAATAGGGGACAATGCTCCAACCAAATTAGTTCAAGTTTGATTTTTACATTACTTCACTATGTTACTCTCAAAACATAATAAATGCAAAACACATGCATATTAAACTTATTTCAAGTAATAATTGAGGGTAAAAAAAAAATATGATTACCAGGAATTGATGCCTTAGTAATGCCATTAGTGCAAAGGTCTAGTCAATTCGATTATATAATTCTAAACGAATCTCTCAACTGCTTCAAGTATCAATGGAGACAAATAAGTGTCATATAATATATATCTGTTGAACTTCTCAAAAAATATTAAGCAACTCTAAAAAAGGTCACTTTTGTTTACAGAATAAATGTTACACATTATCTCATCTACGTGCAAGAACATGAAGTTAAGTAAACAGATTTCAAAACTTTTGGAGAACTGATTCAATATTCAAAGGACAACATTACAAAGACTAATCCACAGAATTTCAACTATATACCTTGTCAATAACCGCATCAGATACTCCCTGAACTGCGCCACAGAGCGTCAAAAACTACTAATCGTCTTACTTGTTCAGTAATAACATCTAATGCAAACAATTTCAGATCTTACGTAACCTATTTTGTAGGATAATAGCTATCAAATCGTCCCATGATTTGGCACGTGTTTGATTAATCCCAAAGAGCAAAATAAAACTGAAGCACATATTTACAACTGGTGCATAACACGCTGATAGTAAGTGTGAATGGAAGGAAAAGATTTAGAATTCATGAATAAAACAATTACCTTTCCTTGACTTCCCTCCTCCACACCACGATTTAACAGTTAAATCCCTGACACAGATGAGAGACACACGTTGAACCCACGCAATTGATGACGTTAAATGATATGACATCATCACAATTAGATCTGATTACTTAATAAATTAAACTAATCTAAACAAACAAAAAATATTAATTTTATTTCATAATTTTTTTAAAAATAAAAGTTGAATGAATTAATTAGGAGAAAAAGTTAGGACATGACATGTTACGTAATTTTTTGAAAAGATTGAAAGTTGGCATCGTAATTGAGTTTAAGGCGAGGGTGGAACTTTGTTGCCGTAGACCTCCAGTGAACTTAACAGTCATATAAGTTTTCATATATTTCATACATTTTCATAATGTGGGCAAAATCTGTATTTATTACTGGTGCGAATCGAGGAATTGGGTTAGAAATGATTAAGCAATTGTCCCGAACATCGTCCGATAACTCCAAGATTATTATCGCTGCTTGTCGAAATCCGAGCGATGCCAAAGTAATTAGTTTTAGGAACGTCTTTGGAATACAGTGGCATAAAAGGATCAACTGATATTTTGTCTGAATGTTTGCATAGGGAACTGGGGACAGGGAGAAGTATTATTTAGTTCTAACTATATACTTAAATAAGGAAATAAACAATTGATGGTAAATATCTCAGTCGACTGCCATGCCACTGTAATCTGAAGGTTAACTTTTTCTTTTCTCTTGAATCATTGCTAATATATTTATTTCAGCCATCGCTTGCGATCAGCTATGGAAATTAGAATTTTTTTTTCTCAGTTTATCTTGCAAGCTGATCCCGAGATCTACCCAGTATTCTATCAATGGGCTGTTTAGTAATATTATTTTTAACCATTTTTTTGGATCGCGGCCTTGTAGAGTAAGCCTTTATTTCAATATTATACAATATATTCCTTTGCTCTTGTGTTTCAATGAATTTCCTAGGAATGAAGGTGATCACAGTACTAGCCTTGCATAGACCTAATTAATTGGTAGATCTGACATGTTTGTCCCAGTTAAGATATTTAAAATTCATAGCATTTCACGTAGTTGATTTTTAGTCTTCTGATCTATAAGTATCAGAAGACTAGTATTCCCGTTTTGTCTGTCCGTCTGTGAACAAGTATCATTAAAATCTCATTAAATTATCGTTAAGCACAACAATTGCGCCTTTTGCATTCGCAGCAATCACATTTATAATAATAAGGAAATTAAAGCACTAATTAAACACACAGTTTAAGGATAGATATGGAGGAATGAAATTTTGAGGTGTTATGGTTTAACTTTGAGATAGCAGTATTATATTTTCTTATGTGTATCAGAAGACGTTGCGAAGCATTGTGATTGGTTTACTAATCGCTATCACTACCTTGTTTAATTTTGGTTTGTTGTGGCCCAATTACAAAATCCAAAATTTTTAGAATTAAAATGTTATATAATGAAATGTATATCTTATTGACAAACATTGATCCTTGATATTTTGATCCTCTCAAAATATTTTTAATTTTTAATTAGTTTTGGTATGAGATACAGGCAATAACATTGAGGCCTTAGCACATCCTTCCTCTGCTGTTGCAGGAACACCGTTGTTGCTGATAGATACAAACTAGTTGTCCATCCAGCCTTCCTCAACACACAAAACACTATGTATAACATAACCATGATCCAGCAAAGATGTGAAAATTGGTTTCAATAAGAATATGACTTCTCTCTCTGGTGTAAACTGTCTTTACGACAGGTTTCAATTGGACGTTCTCCATTTTCTTCTATCCTGTGCATCTTTCTTCAATTGTTCATACTTTCTTCCCCTTTTAACATCATCCAGCATTCCAATCCTTCTTCTTCCTCTTCCTCTCTTTCCTTCTACTTTTCCTTCTATTATTCTTTGTTGTAGGCAATTTCTTCGTAGCACATGTCCTAACCAAGATGTTTTTCTCTTGCGTATGGTTTCTAACAATTTCCTTTTTTCACCTATTCTTGTTAAAACGTCCTCATTCCTTACTCTATCCGACCATTTCACTTTTAACATTCTTCTCCAGAGCCACATTTCAAAACTTTCTAGAAATCTTTCTTCTTTTTTTTTAATAGTCCATGATTCATTACCATATAACATCACACTCCATACAAAACATTTAGCAAACCTTTTCCTTAATTCTATTGAAATGCTTTGTGCTGTCAACAGTGCTTTTACCTTTTCAAATGCTCCTTTACCCATTGCTATTCTACTTCTTATTTCTTCGGTACAACTTCCATCCCATCTCACCAGACTTCCCAAATATTTAAAAGCCTTTACTTGCTGTATAACCTTTCCCTCTTAAGGAGATATTCACACTACCTTCTTGCCTGCTTATTCTCATCACTTTGGTTTTTCCCACATTTAAGTTCATTCCAAAGTCTTTCCCAACTGTTACTATACTGTCCATCATTTTCTGTAACTCTTCTTCTGATTCTGCCAACACTGCTTGATCATCTGCTTGAATATGACTTGCTTCCCACCAAAAAAAAAGTGGGATACAAATGAAAAGCACTAAATTTCTTTTATCTTTTGTTGCATTTCCATTTAATGATAGGGTAGGATGCCCTGAAATGGAGTATTTAGAAATAATTCAGATATTTATTTGATCTTTTAAAAATGATTACTGTTGTATTTATTTCGTACTTAATATTATAAATTACTAGGTGTACCCGGCATGATTTGAAATGCCACTCAAAGAAAGAAAGGGCCCGGTGTTGGTTGGGGGTGGGATACTTAGGTCCTTGTGTCATCTTCCACCCACCCAAGTGTGGTATCCCTGCTCTCCATAGGGGAGCGGATTTTTAAATTTTTGCATTATCTAGCAAAGATGTTAAGTTTGATTACCGGTGCACGAGAAAGGGCCCGGTGTCGGTCGGGGGTGGGACACTTAGACCCTTGTGTCATCTTCCCCCCACCCAAGTGTGGTGTCTCTGCCCCCCATAAGGGAGCGGATTTTTCACTTTTTGTAATAGACTTGGGGGCCCGAGAAGGGGCCCGGTGTTCTACTAATTCAGAAACCATCGCGAGTGTGCACACAACAACTCACCAAAGTTTCATCGCAATCTGATGAATGGTATATAAACGCATACGGAACAAACAAAGAAACATTCATTTTTATATATTAAGATGTTATAGATGAAGTGTTTGAATTTTGTAAGTATTAGTTAACTGTTTTGGCAGGTAATTGAGCTGATTTGTTGTGATTAATACCCATTGATTGTTAAAGAACATCTTAATATATTTCAAGCTTAAAAATATTAATAATAATAATTGATTGGGGGCTCCTTTATTGTGCTGTTTGGAGAGCTTCATTTCATCTACTGAAGTTACCCATTGGTTAACAGATCAAATTTGATTTAGTGACAAACACAACCTCTGGCGCCATTAAACTTTTTTTACTGATTATTCTAGTAATACATTCCTTTATAAGTTCTGACAGGGAATTTTAATTAATTGTGATTTTTATATTTAATTTCTTTCTCTTTTTTTTTTAAAGGCCATACCCATTGCTTTCCTATTGGAAATTGTTTGCTAGCAAGTCGAATCTGATATGTTGACCAGTGGATTATTCGCTTAATAAGTGGTAATAATGTCAAAATGACAGTTGTCCTATAATCTGATTAAATAGAAAAAAGGATGAATATAAAAGAATCACATTTCTTTTATATTGGATAAACTTTTTGTCTGAGGAATTTATCCAATATTCCTTCAGAGCCATTCTTTTATATTGTAAACAAAAAAAAAATATAGGGTCATTCCATATGAAATCAGCCAATTTTAATTAAATGGTTGCTTGACCATCTTGTTAATTTTTTTTATATTTTCACCACAGATGCCCTTACTAGTAACTTGCTCAAAAGTACTTTTTTTTTTTTATCTGCCACCATCTTTGATTTAGGCTCATTTTTTGTCAGTGCGAGAAGCAAAAATAAGGGTTTGCAGTGGTATAGAAGAAAGGCTGCTGTGTGGTTTCTATATAAGATAGAAAGTTCTGGTTTGCACTGTCTTAAAGCAAAGATCCTGGCCTTTCAGAAACTGTTTCTAAATGGAAGAGAGGTCTTTGATAAGTTGGACCTTATTGACCTTAAAGTTTGCAATTGGAATGAGGAATTTTGCTGTTTTTAAAGGTCTGTAAAAATGAAAAGGGCTTGAAGCCACAAGATGGTAATTTTTATACAAGAACTATGATTGAAAGTGTTTCCAGAAATAGTAAAAGAAAGCCTGGATTAGAAGTGCTTCCTGGCAATTTTTTGCTCCCAACTTTGACAATTTTTAAAAAGTATGGATTTCAAGGTCAAATATATCAAAACAGGGACCAGCCAAAAATTTGAAATTTTGCCCCATGGATACTCTTCCTAGTACTTAAGAAAACCTGTAAGTTTCATTTTGTGGTTCACACTGGTATACATTTTACAGGCTGTCAATTACCTGTAAAAATGGCAATGGGGAAACACGTATGATTAAAGGCTTAAAGTGGTCTCATTTCTTTATATTATAATCTAATATTTTTACAAGGATAAAAAACTTAAAATTCATGTTAGTTATTAAAATTTGTATTACAAGTTTTATTTATTTTTTTTTTTTCTTACTTGTCACAATGCACTACAGTGAGAATGCAAAGAAATGCCACTCAGCATCAACACCAAAGTCCTGTTTATGCTTACACATAAATTTCTTTTTATTCTTGTATTGTCCTCCTGATCCACCCAAGAAATAACAGATCTTCTTCAGATTTGGTATGAATTTCTGGATAAGGAGGCGTCCATTAATTACGTGAGCTCAAAATGGGGGAGGGGTCAATGAAAATCTCACGTCACTTTTTACTTCAGAGAATATACATATTATAACATTTTGTAATATTGTCTAAGCCCCGGGTTTCCCTGATTTGAAACAAGCCCTGTGCAATTGTCAGATTTCATTCGGGGAGTTCATGCAACCCCGCCAGCACCTGTGGTCAGCTGTCGGGCTGAGGAGTTGCTGTGCACCATGGACGATAGGCTTGTTAGTTAATTTACTAATTAATCATGTTCATACAAATATATCTTCTCTGACAAGATCAGCTATACAACTCCTTTTAGTGGTTGAAAGATAAGAGTAATTTGAAAATAGATTTTTATTAGCAATATTTATTCTAAAGAAGTAACTTTCTGTCTTTTCTATAATTCTTATAAATAATTGTAGTCTTTAATTTTAAATTTTTGTATTTGGCTTATAAAATTCAGTTCCATATCTTGTATTTCTGAAAGCAGAACATGGTCATCACTGTCATACTTAGGGGAAGGCTCTTTTTGCTTATTTAATGCATATTGATAATTCATTAAGGCTCGCAGAGGCCAGCACATGAATTTCTTTATTTGATTTTTATTGTGTATTTCTTGTTTTTAGTTTAGATTTCGGTGGTTCCATTATTTTCTCCTACTGCATTTTGTGTCGTAATTGAATTGTCGTTTTTAAGATTAAAGTAAACATGATATATTTTAAGAAGTACATATGTTTGAGAGTCCAAATTTCCATAGTTAAATGTGTATTAATTGGGTTCTCTTAAACATCATACAATGTGATGCTTTTACTTTAG
The DNA here is from genome assembly GCA_023159025.1 of Thereuonema tuberculata. Lineage (NCBI taxonomy): Eukaryota > Metazoa > Arthropoda > Chilopoda > Scutigeromorpha > Scutigeridae > Thereuonema > Thereuonema tuberculata. The sequence goes on from JAFIDM010009631.1 coordinate 52,690,052, forward strand.
ATATTTTGGCTCTTTGATAAGATGATGGCTTATAAAATGCATGGCATGGGTTGGTATTTTGCAAAAGGTTTACTTTTTTTTCTGTTGTTAATTTTTTCTGTTGTTAGGTTTGTGCTACTTTAAATGACCTTTAAATATTTTACACTATTCATTTTGTGTAAAATTAATGATAATGTACGTCGTAGGAACAGATAACAAATATTTCAGATACCAAGTTTATGAGGAATTCCCACAGTAGCACGTTAATTTTTGCATCTCTCTCCTTTTATTAATTTATGAAGCAAATCAAACTTATTGGAGCATTGATATGAAAACTTAATAATTTTTTAACTTAATATCAACAGGTCTAAGTATTAAAGAAAGGGGAAAAAAATAGCCTACAGTGAAAGTCCAAAAATCCAATGCCAGAAATCTGGACAACCCAAGAATGTGGGTGAAACAGAAAAAAACAGGTGCTTTTCAAAAAAAAAATTATGTAAAATTTTATGATGCAGTTTTCACCAGTTTCTGAAAGTATTATATTCATATGTGTGGAATATATAAAAAACCACGTCTAGCATAGAAAAAATAACTAAAAAAATAAAAATATGGGCTTTCAAAATTGACTTTGATCTAAAAATTGTAACCTATTACTGGACAAAATGTACTCAATTTAGTGTAATTATGTTTCAATCAATATATAATTATTTATATATTAACTTAAGGTCCTTTGTCTAAAATAATAATTTTTTCTGAATAAAAAAATATTAATTGTAAATAATTATTAAGATAATTTGTAATTTCTGTAACTTACAACAAAATCTGTACGTTAATCTCTCCTTATAATACCTTTAGATGATGATCAATTTTATGATATTCTTGTAAAACAACAAGGGTCTGATTGTTTGCAAACAAGTATGGGCAAATTGCAAGTGTTATTACAAAAAAAAAAAATAGTAATTACTTACATAACTCTTTATTGAGAAAAACAAAAGAACTCCATCTTGGCTATATTTCGAAAGTCTCAGCGACCTTTTTACATAACTCTTTATTGAGAAAAACAAAAGAACTCCATCTTGGCTATAAAGGTCGCTGAGACTTTCGAAATATAGCCAAAATGGAGTTCTTTTGTTTTTCTCAGTAAAAGGTCGCTGAGACTTTCGAAATATAGCCAAGATGGAGTTCTTTTGTTTTTCTCAATAAAGAGTTATGTAAGTTTTTAATGTATTACTTGGAGTATTTTTGTTAATTTTTAGTAATTACTTATTAGTAACAGACGTTACACTTAGTAACAGAAGTTACACAGTAACAGAGGTTACGTGCAGTAGAGAACTTTAATGCATTTCAAATAATTAATTATGACACATCAAATAATGGAACTTATTTATTTTTCAAGCAATGCAATTGAATAGGGAAACTTGTAGAAGAATCTTATCTCCCTTTTGGACTATTGTTGGCAGTGGTAGAACATTTTTTATTTGTTCGAATGTAATGAAGGCAATGTCTGTATCATTTGCTTTAAATAAGGTTCCTGTTTCTCACAGACTTTCAAGCACATCACCCATACTTCACCATCATTTTCCAGATCATCCTGTGCTACTGCAACATAACGAAATTTCATATATATATATATTTTTCAGATGTATATTCAGTAAGAAAAAATGTTCCTTTCTGTATTTATATACCTGACATTATTATTTATGTATCATCAAAAAATTAACTATTGTAAAATATCATTAGACCAGTATATTACATTAATATTTGTACATTTATTGTTTACATTATAACGTTCCTAACGTAGTTATTTTTTATGTTATAACATACCTGAAATTAACTTTCTGTGCCAAGATAGAATGAAGTTTTATAATTACAGAAGAAAAATAAAATTTTTCACACATCTTAGTAATATAGTCAACATGTATATACCTAAAATTCAACTTATGAAGCATTTCAGAATAATATAAACCAATTACTACTGAAAAGTGTAACTTCTATTACTTGTGTGTAACTAAGCATAACAGAGGTTACCAGTAACAGAAGTTACATTAAAAATGAAACAAAATCATTACTTTCAATTATTCCACAAAAACAAAAACAAACTTTTTTTTTTTATAGATTTTATCTTATTTTAATACATAAAATAAGACATTTTACCTTTTAAGACAATAATTAATTATAAAACTATAATAACAGAGGTTACACAGAGAAAACACACTCGCCTAAAAATCAAAATATTTTGCCTTTGAACCAGCACATGTGAAGAACAAATTCAAAATGCCACCTAAGTTCTCTTGTAATTACCTTTACCTGAAATATAAGCTGGTAGTGACCTTTGGTGGTGCATTTTGAAGTTGTTTAATTTCATGGAATAAGAATTAGTAACAGAGGTTACAGCAACCATTGGACAAAAATAAAAATTTCAAAGTACTTTAAGAAATAAATATTTCAATGAATCAGGGAAAATTTATAAAATTACTAAAGTTATTAATCATATCAAAACAGCTAAAAACCTAGAAAGTATTGAAATATTAAAGGAATTATGGTTCAAAGTTGTGCTCATGCTCATTAGGACAGCTTGTTCTGCCAGAATATAAAAGATATCAAACAAACAAAACAGATAAAATAAATAAATTTTGAATGAAAACTTCTAAAATCTAACTTATTATTGTTTTGTCTAACAGATGACACAAAAATCATTGGTTTTTTTCCCCCCTATATGGGCTAGAAAAACATTTTAAATTTGTGGACATGAAAAGCACCTGTTTTTTTGGTTTCACCCATGTGACTTTTTGAAAACTCACAAACTCTTTAAATTTAGGGAAAAAAAAAATAAGAATTATATAAAATATGTAACTTCTGTTTTCATTTATACACCATAGTTTTCTTTTACATTGTTTATTTTCATACCTGGTTTCAAGTATTACATACACCTTTTTTTTTTTTTTTTTTTTTAAATGGTGAAATATTTATGTTTTCATCTTTGTCTGGTGTTGACTTTATTTTTCTTTAAAATTGTTCGTTTTGATAAATACTTTATTTGCTAATGAATGAACTGCCAAAATTTACATGGTCATCTCTTCTTTATTTCATCTTAAATTTGAAAATCCAAATCAACCAAGTCCTCGAGCAGTCCAGATTTTCGGACTTTTACTGTAATATATTCATGGTTGAATGAGACCAGAGATCTTATGTTTCACAAGCTGAAATTTTTACCTCTAATGCTTACAAAATGTTACCTTTCAGTATATAAAGAAATCTGATTTAAGTAATCTCAGCACAGCATTCATATGTACTTCCATCTGACAAAAGGGCAATTCATTTGAGCATATACTTGTACATATAGAATATGATCCCTCCTTTGTTAGCAGAACTTTTTGGAAAAAAAGTAATGGAATTTAAACAGGAATAAAACTCACTTAATAATATAGTATACAAATGAATTTGCATTATTAGATGAATTGGCTTCCTGCAGTTTCAAAATGTTTTTCAGATTCATCAGAGAGACAGCACTAACATATAAGACAATAAAAACAAATGTATGGCTACAGAGACTGGGCAGGGTTAACAATGGTGGTGAGCATTCTACATTCTGCTGATTGGATTCACACTGTGAAATGGATTGTACGGTAGGGAAATGAACGGTAGGTTTGGAAATGAAGTAGTATAAGCTGTTGAGATGGGAAAGGGTTGGATAGCAGTGAAATTGTGGGTATGTCCAGTTTTCTGTAAGTCTGCGGCAGTACAGGAGCTGATGGGTCTTTGGACTTGTGTTCATTGAGATGTATCAATGAATGTTTGGCTTGGTCAAATATATCCTGATGTAGATTGGATACAGGAAATCTAAAGAGCAATATTATTGGGATCATTATGTTTTTGTGAGGTGAAATGTTTGTTAACTGATTGAAGGTGGGGACATAGTTAGAATAGCTATAAACATGTAATAAAACATTCAAGGAATAGGTAGTAAGGAAAATGGATGTTTTGTAAGGATTTTTTTTTTTGTAGTTTCTTTGATTCAGTTTTGGAGATAAGTCAAGCTATTTGTGGAAGAAATGGGAGGGAAACTTTTTGAGATTGAGTATATTTCTTATATCAACTGTTTTCTGTCCCTCCATCTCAATGACTATCAGAAAGCTTTCATCTACAATGACCCCTCATCCACTTGTACACACTTCCAGGAAACTGGATACCCACTCCCCAATGTCATTGCTACCAAACCTTTTACCATCATGATAGGCCTAATATCATCCATCATCTCATTTCACCTCCTGTAATATAATTTATACGAGCGGATCCAGAATTTTTCAAAGGGGGAGGCTAACTTTTCTGAAGGGCTAACTATACCTGTGTGTCTGAAACACACGTTGAACGCCAGCTTTTTATTAGCAATTGAAATCGTCATCGTGGCAATATTAATGTCTATCATGCATTAGCCTTTGGATACCACAGTTTATCCAATCTATATTCACAGCTAAAGGGAAAAGGGAGGGGCTATAGCTCCCCCCCCCCAGATCCGCCTATGTCTCAAAGCCTGTAATCCAATCAACAACAGGCTAACCACTATTTTTATACCCTCCCCCTCTTGGTCCTTGTATTCTTACATTTGTTTTGTGTTGTCTTAAATATTTGTGCAGTTTCTCTAATGACGAAGTGTATGGATATAAATCCATTTAATTATTTTTGTACTATGTTATTAAGCAAGTGAAATTTATTCTGTAAACCATATCTCTTATTGAATAAGAATTCCATTTAAAAAATAAAATCTACCACCACTAGGGCATGAGAAAGAAAATTGAAATCTACTCTTCAGAATTAAAAAAAAAAAAAAAAGAATTAATTGCCCACAGTATTAGCACTCCAATCAAAACAAAACAAAAACTTCAGTTTTAATGCAACAAAACACACTTCTCTGTTTACCATTGCATTTTACATTATCATAAAGTTTGGAATTCACATTTTGTCAACATCAGTAAGATCTAACTGACAAGCCAATTGCTCCGAATATTGTTTTAAAAAATATGGGATAAAATTAAATTTAAATCCTGTATTGTGGTTTTTCTTCCATTGCAATTTAGGCTCAGATAGTTGATCCTTGGGAGTTTTTGATGCACAAGAAATGAAAAACGTGATAGGTGTAGTCAAAACAAAAATCAAACAGGGAGGTTAAAGAAAGTCTTTACTTCAAATGACCTTGAATTTTCACTCGAGCCATTTTATGTATATTGCCACAATAACAAGTAATCCTTCAAAAAGAAGCATTGTATTGCTTAATTTGTTTATTCTGTATTCAAAAATAGTTTCAACATCTTTTTCTTTTAAATATTCAAAATGCATTTGTTCAGAACCTGGAAATGTGGAAAGCTTCCAAAGGTCACTGGGTAATAATGTCTCAAGGTCAAGAGTTTTCCAAATCTATAAAATTTGTATTCTAAGGCAAAAGATTATTACAACTAAAAATACATATGAAAAAAAAACAATATTTCTGAAAAATTACTACTATTTTTTTTTTTCCAAAAGAAAAAGTATAAATTTATTTACTGAGAAATATGATAAAAATTGGAATGAGAAGTTGCTGTTTCTATGGGAAGACATTACAGATGCAAATTAAATATTTTCTGGCATTTTCTGATAGTGAAGAAGTGACATTTAAATAGTAGAAGTTGCTTGGTAGACTGGGAACTTTTTTCCACTGGATTCAAACAAAGTTTAATCAGAGAAAAAAAAAAAGCGTATGAAGCAGTTAATTTATTAATTTACTTAAGATTCCTTTGACTCCCTAGAATGACCACTGCTCCACATTTTACAAAGGTGAACCTAGAACCTGTCTGGAAGAGAAAGAACCAAAGAAAACTCACCAATTCCAATGACGAGTGAACATGGCTTCTCCAGCCTGCATCCCGTTCTATTACCACTTATGCTGCTGGGAGCAATCACCTTAAATAATGTCTGCTTCTTCAGTTATAAGAACAATGTTGTAATTTTATCTGATATCAAAGTAATAAGGTTTATGTCACCAGCCCTTTGTTTTTTAACTTGTTTCCAGTGGTTGAGAAATTGACCACTATTACTTAGACAATAAGTAACAATGAAATGTACCAACTTCCTTTATAGAGGAGTAGGCTTTTCTTAATCATGAGTTTCAGATTAAGACATTTGGACATATTTTACGACAGTGATTACTGTGGTGACAGTGTTAAAATAATTCATACTTTCTGTGAGTCTTCTATATTGGTACTATAAAATTTGGTCAGGTGTTCTTGTACTGATCAACATGTACTATATGAAATTTTACAATGAGATTTTTGTATATTACATCAACTTGGTTAATAGGTGCACAATCTGTATGTTTAAGCAAAAAACTACATTAAATTTTTTTATATAGTTGAATTCCTGTTGCTCATTCAGTCAATCTACATTTATGTTGTGTTAACTTGCACTTCATGAACTTTGTCTTTAATTTTGAGGAGTTGCCTGTCTGATCTTTATTAAAATTTGAAACTTAAATATTTTTTTATAATAAGTAAATGTTGAATAAAAACACAGGAATGCTAGTGCAAAAAAGTATGCGTTTTGGAAATAGTCGATTAATCTAGTCAATGGTGAAGCTAGGATTTCACAGGGTGAACGATGATTGGACCCCAAGTTCCAAGAATCTTATCTTTAACCAAAAAATTAAATAAAAATATTAAAGCAGGTTTTACTGCCAACCAAAAATAAAAACAGGAAGAGTCCATTTTGCCATTTCTTACATAGTGCCACCTAGGATATTTGCCCCTGTCGTCCCTCCCCCCCCCCCCAGCTACACTACTGAATCTAGTCCCTATATCTTCTAAGTAATTCCTTCAAAAAATTGTATTTTGAAGGAATTAAAAGATACGGGGACCAGATTCAGTAGGGAGAAGTATTGTATAGTTATTTCACTTAAATATGTTTAAAAAGAAAGTACTACTTAATTATTATTTTTTAAATTAAAACCATTTTTTTTTAATTTAACTTATATCCTTTTTCCAATCTATCAAATAATGTTCATGGCTTGCATTTACCAACATATTTCTATAGCTATAAACTAAGGAAGATTAATGATAATTTTTTGTGCATGTTTAATAATTTAGTTATACCAATTCTTACAATGAATGGGAGAGTATTATTAATTAATTACTCTCGTTTATCACCTCCTATGACAGTAAATATGATTTAGTTGTTTTTTCATTTGCATAATATTATTAATATAGAAATTTCTCATTTAACTCATTGAATAAAAAAAATAAATAACTTACTTTTTTTTTTAATGCTACAGGAACTAAATGCTATTGCTGAAAAGAATTCATCTGTCCATGTGATTAAGTTAGGTGAGTTTGATAACATTAACAAAAGCCAATTATTAAATCTTGATACACATTTTGGTTATGAATGACATAATTTTCATCATAGCATTTCATTGATATACATACAGTATATTATTCTTATATTAATAGTGATTGGCATTTTGCTAAAAATTAACATTAAAATTACTTAAACATAATGCTCTTTTATTTCATATTTTCATTTCTTTGTTTACTAAATCCTTTTTTTAAAAGAATATTTTGTTTCTTACTTTTCTAGATGTAACAGATTTTGATTCTTACAAAAATGTAGTAAATGATGTCCATAAAATTGTGGAACATAATGGCATAAATCTGTTGATTAACAATGCAGGAGTATGTCCAAAGCACACTATTGGAGGCTTTGAGCATGTTACTGTTGAACAAATGAGAAGTGTTTTTGATACTAATACTGTTGCACCCCTGTTTCTAACAAAGGTAGTTTACATTATTAAATGTATAGAATTGATTTTGCAGTAAAAGTTAATTTTAATTTTTTAAACAGTCATACAGAATGTGAAATATTTAAGGATTCTTTGCTATATTTAATATTTTTTTTTTCATTCAAAACTTAATTGATCTGTTTATACTCATGTATTAAAAAAGACAATAAGATAAATTTAGTTACGATGATTCATATACTTTGAGTGTTCTACATTTTCATAAGGTTTTTTTTGTTTGTTTGTTTTTTTCTGTCTATACAATGATTACATTAAGTTGAACTGAAAGTTCATTTGATGATATGAATGAGAAAACAAGGGAATGAAGTTTCAGTTCAACCCAATAGAATTTAACCAAACCAAACTATCTAGACATCTAGGAACCCTGTGCTCAAATGAATTTTTCTCATAACATTATGTTCATTGTAATTACATCATTTTAAAGATCTAATTAAGCAATTGACTCGTGCTTTAACGACAGCTCTTTTAATTGTGGGGAATAGCAACAATTTCTGAACCAGAAAGAAAATATTAACATCTTATTGTGGCTTTTATGCTTGGGGGTATTTTCAATTATATCAGATTGACAGATGCATTGATTTTTTTTAGCAAGTTTCAAGTTGTGCTTGATGATTTTCAATTGGCAGCTTGTATTGTTTTTTGTTTTTTTGTGTACTCCAGTTTTTGTTCCTAATGTTTTATAAAACAAACACTGCTTTTATGTGTCCTAAAGGTTTGTGAAGCAAAAACAAAGAGATTGAGTTGTCAGCATTTTATTGTCTAAAATAGATATTGCCTTTTTTTTTTTTTTTTAAATTCACGACATTTGATATATCATCAAATCAAGAAAGTCACAAGCAACTGTTTTTTTATCAGAGGTTCAGAATTCTTCTTTGATGAAGATTCAGAAGAGGCTTTTTTTTGTATTATTTCAAGTTATGAAGAATTTTTATATATGTAGGAGATTCCATGGAATTTGTTTAAAACTTAACATTCATTTGCTCAGTGACTTCATTTTTTATTGCAAATTTTTGGCATTTGTTTTTTTAGCCACATAAAATGATATTTTTTCGTCTGCTGTTTTCAGATAGCTTACAATAGCCTTACATTTAATATCATCATCTTTGTATCATTTTATGAGTTGGTAGTGCCATACTTCCTATGGCTCTCCCTCTAAAGTATTTTTACTTTTGAATAATCCTTCATCCACATTTTCAGAAAATCTAAGTACACCTTGTGTAAAATCACAGCTGATAAGTTCAAATAACTATTAAATTTTTTCAACATTCTCTAGAATATCATTTATTTAAAAAAAAAAATAATGTACTGAGGTTTCAAAAAGGCTGCAGAAAAAATTCTAAATAGCACATATTGAAAATTCAATGTGGTAATTTTTTTAGGAAATTTAAATAAAGAATTACTCAGATGAAATTCTTCTGTGATTTTACGTTGTCCTTAGCTCTTCTTTTTTTATTTGTTACCAATTGTCATGGATTAGCTGTTTTCAAATCTCTCTTCCTGTCAAGAGGCTTGTGTGTAATATAGACTAGTTCCTGCTCTTCCTTATTTGGTCCTCATAAATGTAATAAGGGAAATGTAAATTGTAGAAATGAAACTAGTGTCTCTTACTTCGACATTCCTTTTAAACTAGCCACCTGTTAAGTCTCATTTTTGTTTTGTATTATTGTCATTCATGCAGCATACAAATCGTAAGATTACTTCATGATGTGTAAACTACATCAAACAAGTATATTGATAACATACAAGATTTTCCTGTTTGAAATTATGAAAAAGAAACTAATTTCACTTCTAAACTTTACATTTTAATCGTCAGTGTAGTGAAATGTTGTATTACTTTGAAATTTCTTTGATGCTTAACTTATAAGTTTCATATGCACACTATTTTAAATATATTTCAGTAATTATGGATTGCCCATTTATTAATAAGTTTACTTCTGTTTTTCCTTAACTATTAAAAGGAATTCTTGCCACTTCTTAAACAAGGTGCTGCATCTATGACTGGTGCAGGTTTTGGCGCAGCTGTTGTGAATATAACATCTCAGATGGGATCAATAGCAGACAATGGATCTGGCGGTGCATATGCTTACAGAACTAGTAAGGTAAATAGAGCAGTGAATAATAAAATTCATTTGTAAAGAGAACATAGGACAAACAGAATTATTGAAATTTGATTTTCTGCTTTCCATTTCACTTTTCAGCTAAAGTTTAAGTTAATACTTTTTAGTTTGAATTTTTGATTTTCAGGAAGAGCTAAATTCAGTAGGTGCCGCTTATTGTGATCACTTTGGGACAGTCACTTTTTGATAACAATAGCCGGCTGATAACTTTCAACAAAGGATATAAAAAAATGCATGATTTATTTCAATTTAATGCTATGAACATTATATAATTTAATTTATTGTTAGAAACAAGATAAAAATTTATTTTAAATACTTATCTAGTGTTGTCTTTCATGTATTTGCATATAGTAGTTCAGGAATAAATTGCTCATACTCATAATGCCTTTCAAAGTTTATTGCACACAATGACGAAGTATCCCTAGTGCTTCTTGCATCTTGACATATTTCTGACACTGTCATTGTAGCCATCACTTCAAGGTTGTTATCAATATTTAACCAATTTTCAAATTCTTTCATTTGACATAACCATCTGAGGTTTTATCAAAAAAAAAAAAAAAAAACCAGCTTAAGGGCTGTTTTAACAAGCACTGAAAGAGGGCACAAAAGTAACTTCACAAATCACAGTTCAGCTGCTTAATCTTGAAATCTTGATTCTTAATCTTAAAATGCAAAAGATTTACAGAAGAATAAGATTAAAAGAAGATTAACAAAAAAGTCAGATTTCAACAAATTTTATCATGATATTAACCCTTAAAGTTCTTAATCTTGAAATGCTAAAAGGCTAAACATTAAGGATTTTGACAACAATAACCACAACTTGTATTAAATATAATTCATCTATTCTAATCAGTTTTAAATAGTGTTTTGGAACTTACTGATTTTGACAACAATAGCTGACTGATAACATTATCTGTGATCACAATAAATGGATTTTACTGTATTTCTGTTACTTTCTACAGATTTATTCAAGAATAGCCTTGTTTGTTTCATCTTGTATTTGTGATGTAAACTGCTATTTAAAATGTTCATCAGGGATAACCAAAGCATAAGTGAGTCTAGATTTCAACTGCTATTTTTACAATAGATGCACACCTGTTTCTAGAAAGAAATGCAGACTCACCAGAAACCATAAAACATTTCTGAAAAAATGAATTGAAATGGTTATTTGGATTTTTTATTGATTAGGTGTAGTTGGTAAAAGTTTTACATTAATGTTTGTTCTTACTAAACGAAATTCATCTTCTAAATTCTTGATGAACAAGGTATTCAACTATTTGTTCTGCCTTCATTTCCTCCAGACTTAACCTTTACAATATGTAGGGATACTCTGTGGAGACATACCATTTCTGTTCACTGCTTTCCAAAATCCTCAGAGATCTCAAAGCTGATATTATGCAAGGCAGAAGCGGGATTCGTTACTAAACACATTATGAGGTCTTTTGAGAACAGACATTGTTTTCAGGTACAGCACCACTCTAAATGGAGCCTCTAGTGCTGGGTTGTTAAAAGTAGACCTTGTAAACGGCGAAGGGAATGAAGCCCAGCATCTACAGTTTGTCTAACAATGGTGTGGGTAGATACCAGTTGCTATATATCGGATGTCTCATCTCTCTGGATAGTGGAGTGTGAAACTGTCGGAACAGTTAGGGCTTGCCTCACAACAAAGAATTGTCTCTAGCAGTGGTACTGTTGGATGGACCAGAGCCTTGGAGATATTAATGAGTGCTCTCATGCAACTAACAATTCCATCACCTTCTCACAAAAGCATTACTATTACCGAGATGGTGAGTGATTCATCTAATGACCAGCCAGCTTCTCAGTCCCACAGCATGGCCTCTCTTGAAGTCCTGTAATTGCTCATGGAGTCTTCAAGCATGTTATCAAGGCATTACTGATGGTAAACTGATTGGAATGCAACAGTTCCATGAAACAGAATTTGTATAATAAGATTCCGAGGAACCTTATGTAGACCACAAGATGGGCACTTCTATTGAGCTATGGGGGTGATGGTGATATTCCTTGACAACTAAACTTTAACTTGCATATCTAATGGCTTACCATTAGTTGCATAGAGCTTCATTCAAATTGGGTGCTCAATGGTGACTCAATTTTTTTTTTGTCACAGAGAGTACTAACAAATAGTTAATAGTTAATTTATTTTTTATTATTTGGGGAAGAAGACGATGTTTCTTTTCCCTAAGATGTAAGGCTCGTAAAAGAAAGGTCGCTGAGACTTTCGAAATATAGCCAAGGTGGATTTCTTTTGTTTATTAATAAAAAGCTGTTATGCTGAAACCAAGCACTGCCCTAATTGGCAGTGGATGATCAGTATATACGTAGCCTTAAATACACTCGTGTCCATAAATTGAGGATCAAAGGGAATTGGGAGAAAAACATTGCATGACAGTCATGTAGACTGTGCGAGTCCAGGTTCTCCTTGCACAGTGACTCACAGCATGTGTACATCTGACAGACACGGGGAAGTCCGATATAACCAAGAAAACATCATTGAACAAGATCATTTCGGAGGTGCAGGTATCCTGGTGTGGGCTGGCATTATGATGGGCTCTCATATGCTTCTTCATGTCTTCGATAGAGGTACCGTTACTGGCCAGATATACTGGGATGTCATTATTCAACAATACATCCATCTCTTCAGGGGTACAATGAGACCTGCTTTCCTGTTTATAAACGATAGAACGGATCTTGTCAAATGAGTCCCTCGAAACAGAGGATATCTGGCGCATAGACTGGTGAACGAGGTCCCCCCCCCCATCTAAACCCTATTGAACATGCTTGGGAGACGCATTGCAGGATGGAATAATCATCCTCATTCCCTTTAAGAGCTGTGTACACAGCATTGTTGCAGGAGTGGAACTCTATTCCTCAGGAACAGCTCAATAATCTCAGCCACAGTATGCCACATCATTGTACGGCATGCATTCTGTCAGAGGACATCATATTCCATATCAACATTCCTGTAGAGCATTAAAATTTGCTTTTGTGCGACTATAAATCTGCTTTTTTCCAGCCACGATTGTTTGTTTGTATTTTATTATTGTATGACACATGTACACCAAATTGGTTAACATTAAATAGCTGTGTATGTGAATTGCCATGATCCTTAATTTATGGACATGAGTGTAGATATATGAACCATGATGTTAGTGATAATTATATTATTAAATTTAAAGAATTCTACTTCAATACCTATTTATTTATCCTTTAAGGTCAATAATTTCCATTTTATTTATATGTTGAAGAGATAGTAATATTAAAACAACATAAGCTTAAAGTCTGTTTAAATATTTTGTAATACCCCGATTCCATTTACATGCATTTTTGATGATTTAATTCTTTCTTCTCTAGACTGCTCTGAATATGGTCACATACAATCTGAGTCATGATTTAAAACCTTTGAATATAGTAACCATTGCTTTACATCCTGGATGGGTTCAGACTGATATGGGAGGACCTAATGCACTCATAGCTGCTACAGAGTGTGTAGAAAAAATGTTGAAAGTTATAACTAATATGAAGAAAGAAGACAATGGAAAGTTTGTTAACTTTGAAGGAAAAACGTTGCCTTGGTAATGTAATCCAATAAATATCATAGTATATATATACAATAAATAAATATGAAAAGAACATTTGTTTTAGTTGTTTATTTCTTAGAATAAATTATAAAGAACATTTGCACTTTGTGATTCTTGATACATTTCTTGGAATTTTCATAATGTAAAAACTAGCAGGGGCAAATGACATACAAAATGTAATTGTACCATTTTTTCATACAAGCATTGGAAATTCTATGAGTGGTTTCGATGAACTATAAATTTGATAGATACAATGTTATTGCAATAACAAATACTAGGTGTTTTAATGAATTGCCAGTGCTAAAAAAATGCCTTGAAAAGCAATGGAATCTAAGCACAAAGCATGATAAAATCTGAAGACGCAGTTCAAACAGTAGTGTACTTTCATTTAATGAAACAAAGAAGAAATACATTTCACACATAAAATACAAATGCCTTTCTACCTTCATTAAAAAAAATAAATTAAACAAATAATTTTTCTCATTAGTTTGAAGGCCTTAAAATTAATGTATAATTCAATTTAAAAATATTTTGAAATTAAATTATTACAGTGAGCATTTCTCAGACATCTTAAATACTTTAACAAGTAATTTCACACACTGTTAATTGATATGAATATCAATTATTCCTTGTATGATTTCATAATTTGCTATGTCAGAAAAAAAAATAATGATTTAGCAGCTGATATAACAAATTTTATATAAATCATTAATAGTCTTTCTAGCCACACAAGCACAGTTTGATACTTATTCAAATTTTTTTTCTTTTCCAAATTTAATTTTTTTTTATAATAAATTTTTGAGGATTGTAATGCATAATTATTATGAACAGGATCAGAGAATGTCTATAGACGAGGACATGTTTTTGGTTTTTCACTTGCTGAATCAATTCTTGAACAAGATCTTTTCAAGTTTCCTAAGGTCATTCCTTGAATCAAAGCTCCATTTACATCGCCATACATTTAAAAATATTTTAAAATCCAAAGCAGGCTTCTGTTTTGCTCTTAGAATGAAGAACTAAATTTTCAAGTAATATGAATCCAAGAGAGATTCATCAGTAATCATAGATCCATAACTTGGTCAATTGATATTGGAAAATAATTGTAAGGATGCCAAAAATATAAAAAAAGAGCAAAACATAATTTTCAAATTAGAATTCTGTAGCTACGAAGTTTGCTACAAAAATTGTGGATAAGTTCAAAATTACCAGGCGTTGTTGGAGATTTGAGACTACGATTTCCAATATGACTTACTGTTCAAGGATTGCCAATTTGGTCGTGGACGGCAGATTTGAGCAAACAGCAAATCCATCATTGAGGCATGGGTCGACAGGAACGGATAGCGATCCCTCAGATGGAACTGATGGAAATGAAGAAGCCCAACATTCGTCCCGACATACAAGTGGATGTTAAACAGAACTGTGTCTTCATGAATCACAGAGAATATTATCTCCAAGATTCTAGCCATGTGCCATCTTGTCACCTATCAAGATGGTGCCATGGTGAAGACATTCTCTGATCCTGTTCATAATAATTATGCATTACAGTCCTCAAAAAATTAAATAAGCCTTAAAAATTTAGTGCAAAAAAAAAAAATGATAATTACAATTTTACAGAAACTTATTCAAGTGTTCACAAACATTATATTTGCCATAAATAACCTCAAAATTAACCTAATTCAGAATTTTATCATGCATATCACTTTAACAAAATAATAAATC
>JAFIDM010009631.1:52705297-52756044 GCA_023159025.1 Thereuonema tuberculata
TAATTCAGAATTTTATCATGCATATCACTTTAACAAAATAATAAATCCCAATGCTGCTTTAAGAATTGTTTATATAACATTTTGGCTAAAAGAAATTTCTTCCAAGGAAGTAAATATCACAATAGATAGCTACGGATACAAAAATAAGAATGAAATAACTTTACATTGTTGTGGTAGAGGGTATGTTTTTACATAGGATCCTGTCTATACTTGAAAGATTTACCAGTCTTTCTCCTCATCTAAGGTAAAGCAGTTTATTCTATGCACAACTAATGGCTTAGGTGTCTATGCAAGTCAAGTGATTTTCATGATGCAAAGCCAGGCATCTGACAGGATCAAAGTTTAATTTCTTTCATTACAACCTGAGATTTTTTTTTTCTTTTTCACTGGAACTCTTCTGGGCCTAGAAAAAGAGTATCCTGTGCAAGATCATTACAATATACTGATGAAAATCAACATTTCAAATGTAATTTGATTCAATGGATCCTTGGATTATCCCCGTGTTATATTTAGTATTGACTTCAGTATATTTTGAAGGCTTCATATTGTTAGTCAAATAAATGACTTAAGTTTTCTACTCCATAGAAACACTATAGGATGATGAAAAATATTATGTTACATATTATAAAAATAATATTTTTTTTTTCTTTCAATTATTGTTTTTGAAGAGCATTTTGACTTTTAAGTATGATAGTATTTTTAGATGGATACGAGAGCTTGGGTTTCCAAATGATATTGTAGTAAGGCTGTTAATTATTAGCAATTATCAGTTAGGACTGTTCATTTGATGAACCTTGAAGGTTCTTTAGAGATCATTAAATAGCAAAGCATTAACTGATTCAAGTAATTCCTCTGAATGAATTTATTATATGCTGTTTAATTTTTGGAAGTGGCATTTCCTTTTTTAATCCCATACGAAACTTTTAATGAAATCACATGAATCTCTTTATCTTATAAGTCTTCTAATTAACTGTCTTTTTTTTTTTTTTTTTAATGCTACTACATTTCGGGGATTCAGCAGCTGGATGGTTTATTTTTACTTCAAAGTTTTCTCTAATAACCCTAAACGGGAAGATGGAAATAAATTTCAAGTTACAAAATGACTATGAAAGCTTGTTACTTCACTTCTGGTCTCAGTTAGAGTCTGTTTTAATTTTTTGTCTGTTGAATCACCTTTGCCTTCTTCAAATGATAGATTTGGTATCAAACTTTCTCTAGCAGCTAACATTCTCTGACGGGCATTATGAAATGCTTCTAAAACACTGAAGACACTTGCTTGAATTGTTAAGGACCTAGAACAAATAAGAAGTAAGAAATGGAGTTTGAGTTTCTTTCACAATAAAAAATAATAATAATACCAAAGCTTAAAATTAATCAGGTACATCAACTGGTTTGTTTTAATAAAGTTCTTCTAAAACAGATATTAAATTAGTTACTTGGTTTACTTAATATGATTTTTTGTAAGCTTTTCATTATCACTATGTCATATTTAAAGTTTGTCACCATTTCTAAGCATTTAAAATATTGAATTAAATATTTTTAACTTTGTTTGCAGAATCACTTAAAAAATGAACAAAACATGGATAAGGCAAAGTTTCCAAATGATTAGAAATCAATAGCATCCATATTGCAAAATTGCTTTAAATAAGAATGATATGCTTACATAAAATCAGATGTATTATGAAGGATGAGGGGTGGAAACAAAATTATTCATTTTTTAAGATGGCACATAAATAAGAATTGTACAATGCTTAAAAAAAAAAATTGGTCCATCTGTTTTATCATGGCAGGGAAGTAGTCACTTTTGAGAGATGGATGGGGGAGATTAAAGTAATCATGCTCATGTTTTAAGTTGGACCTTTTATTAATACCATTCCCAATTTTAAAAAGATCTGTCCAGCTGTTTGAGCATAATCTTTGTCGAAACAAACAAATAAAGAAAAAAATTTAAGTTGAATAGTAAAATGTCATTTTTTTAGTCCACTGGGCTGCAGACTAGAAGATCTCAGTTCAATTCCCAACAGTGGTCGGGGATTTTTCCATGGTTGTTTCTCTAGACAAGACCCAAGGATTCACCCAGGCCTTTGGCAAACAGGTATCGAGCTTCTCACTTCGATTTTAAAGGCAGTTGGGTGTCAGGCTGACTATCCGACTTCAACTAGTTCTCTGGTAGCCTAAACCTCCCGCTCATCCAAAGACCTGCATAGCCTGTAGTGGAACACTTTATGTAACCTTATGTAGTCAATTATATATATTAAGCATATAACAAATTACAAATATTTTTTCTCAATAAAGCAACAAAATTAGTTATTAATAAAATTAATTCTTTGTGATTTTTCTCCCCCTCAACACTAGCTGTCTATTCAATAACAACTGTAATTTTAATTTAAAGTGCAGAACATGGCAGCTGTTGGTTTTACCTAAATTTTTTCCCCTTACAAACCTTAGACAGTATGTAAAAATACTAATAAAAATGTAATTTTTTTAATATTACAACAGTAGGTCAACCCCATGTAAGATTATGTAAATATACCACATTTGGACTTCAAAGTATGCAAACATATTTAGAAGTTCTAGTTTCAGAACTTCCATTAAAAGCCTATGTTTTGGGATTTCTGATGAACAGAATGGGAAAGCATTTTGAATGCCTAAAATAGCCATTTCACTTGAAATCTGCAATTAAACTTATTTGTTTCCTTTCCCTGTCTCCACTAAGAAAGTTCAAAAGTTAGAATTTTACTAAAAAAAAAAAAATTAAGAAAATTTATCTTTTTAAGGGAATTAACAAGTTTTTCAGTTTGAATATTAAATGAATTTAAAAATTAATCAGTAGGTTAATATTGTGACTTTAATGGTATCTGTTCAAAAACAACTAAAGAGCAGTTGAAGCATACAGATATTTTTAAACTGTCCTTTAAATCAAAAGGTGAAAATTTATTATTACTACAGTAATATGAAAATATTAAAAAAGGAAACTGAAAGGAATTATATGTAGATAAATAGATAGACTAGATGATGCAAGAAAAACTCAAAACAAGAGGATTTTTTTTTTTTTCCAATTTAAAAAGAAAGAAAATGTTTCTAACAAAGATTGTTCACACTGGTTGACAAAACACAAACCAAAACTTCATATTTTTAATATCTAATAATTCTTCAATGAGTCCATTTTATTTTAAATTTTGAGAGGACTTAAATAAAAAAACTGGTGTATTTTTCAATTAGAAATAAATTGCAGTAAGCTGACATCAGATTCATTGAGGATAGGCTGTAAATGTACTCAAAATTTAATATAAATAAAACAGGGAAGGTAGGCAAGTCATTAATTATCAATGAGTATCCATATAAGTTGTCAGACCAAAAAAATCACTGTCTGCCATCTCTCAGTTCTGGATATGCAATTGAAAATGTTTCCACATCTTAATGTGATGCTTTGCCAGGTTTTTTTTCAGAATTTTCCCATTTTACCATAATCATTCCACCAGCAATCCTCATCATCCATCATTATCCTCATTATTCAACTAACTTAATTGCAGTTATTCTCTACCAAACTATTGCCACAGTTTAGGCCTCAAAGAGTTGTACACCACCCTGACTTATATAGCTTTAGATTGAATATAGGCTGATTGCACACATTATAGAAAATCTGAGATTAGAATTACTAACCCTAATTTTGATAAGAGATTCCCAAGTGAATCTTTTTGTATTGTGTTTCTTAAGCAGTCTCTAAAATTTAAAAAAAAAAAATGTAATTAGTCACAATAAATGAAATATTAATTGTATTAATAAGAACTAATTAAATTATTCTCACAATTAAAACACAGGAAATAATTTTACCTTAAAAAATAATGATTTTCTTTAAATTTTCAACAATAACTAGAGAAGTAACCTTTTGTTTTGCACCATTTAAAAAAAAAAAAATCTGGGACCAGGATGAGCTCTTGGAATTGGAATGCTTACATTAATATTGTAGCATTGTGGAATCAAGTTGTGAATCAAACCTGTTTCTTGGCAGTAGATAACAATTAGTGGGACCTCTTTTATCAAAGGCTTTTTCATGTTCAGAACAGCAAATGCATCATGATCTACCAGTCTGATAACACATATCTGCAAAGGCATTGTTGCCAGGGATTTAGTATAAATTAAATGTTTATTAAAGTTCAATATCAAGAAAGAGATGCAGGATAGGTAAAAATAAGCCTGGAGGTGTAGATCCATTACGATATAAATTATATCACTTACAGAGATGTGGGTGACGATGTCTCCAAGTACTCAGTGCTGATGAGTTGTGCAGACAGCTTGCATATGACGTGGCATCAAATGGAATAGATACTGGATGGTCACCAGAAGAACTTTGCACCCTGCTGTCTCAATCTGGACCAAGAGGTCATCCTCAGTAACTGTATCTCAATACAGCACCAGAAGCTGATTTACCTGTGTATCTCTTCCTATAGATTATGCCTAACTCTTAAAGGAATAAGGGTAATACTGATAAAAGATCAGCTGTCAATCATGTTCATTCCTCATGCTTGCTACGATAGAAATTACACTATTAAAAAGTTAATATTATTGTCCTCCAATCTTCATATGATTCTTTTTAAATAAAAATAGAAATTGTTGTAAGAACCCACAGCACTAACCATTCCTTTTTCTTTGAGTGGTAAGACTTAGATTGACCTCACAATTACTAGAGGTATTGATACTCACCATTGGGAGATCAAAATGGACTATCTTGGCAGTGACCAACCTGATTAAATTTAATATTGGACAATCAAATGATGAAAGTGCTGATGTAAACTGCTACCTCAGATGGGTCAACTTTTTTTTTTTTATCCAACACCTGGGCTCTCAGCACTTGGCTATTTTGGCCTCGACAAGGGGCGAAACTGTGAACTATTTAACCAAAGAATCATTGCACAGGGTACACCATAGAAGGAAGCTTACATTATACCCGTAGAAACAGACGAAACACACAAGAAGAAAGGCACATCTGGGATTCGAACCCAGGTTCATACGTATCAACTTCATGACAGACCACAGTCTACATAAACAGATAGGCCAACTGGACTAATTTTAAATTTATTTTTTTTAATTTTTTTTACAGGCTAAAAACAGTAAGTTCTGACATTTCTTTCAGACAAACAACTCTGCTTCTAACTTCAGGATATCTGTAGAGAAACTTGTGAGGCCTTCATTCCCTTTTATACTCCTACAATTAAGTCGAACTCTTTGCTCAAATGGTGGAATTTGCACTTACACAAACTTTGTTCCAGAATGGGGGTTACACATGAGAAATTTATTAGAAACCTCAACTTTAATAATAGGCAACAGTGGTGCGATAATTGGAAAGACAGACAAATTTATAACGGGGCACTTAGAAGATCAAAGTGGCAATCCTCAACAGAGTTCAAGCTACAGAAAAGAATCCCGTTCGTTTGCCTACTCTGATCATCATAGGTCCAAAATCACCAGGATTTTGGAATGAGAGGGATTATGATGGCAGTCATACAACCAAAAAAAAAAGTGTTCTTTTGTGAATTGGGGAGCAGGTTTACAGATACACTGATGAACTTTCGAACCAAACAAAAGGTCAAAAATCCTAGATTTATTTGATTTTCAAATGAAATGCGGGGGAGGGTTCTAACCCTACCAACCCCCTCCCTTTGTACACCAGTGCAGATCATTGGCAGAAAAAAAGAGAACACTTAATGTTAGGCAACTGTTTTAAAAAATGGTGGAACCTAGACCAAAGACGAAATCAACTTTATTTGTTAGATATAGTTATTTTCTGGATGATGGTACAATCTTTGACAGTAAGGAGTCTTAAGGATTAGGACAGAGTTTAAAGATATATATATTTCTGATTGTTATGATAAATGGTTCACAATGGTTGAATTAGCTAGGGTTGTTGTGAGGCAAATTTAGATTCTGCAGCAGGCCCTGATAAAATCCCTACACGTCCCCTTCCTTTTCTTTTATCAGCATTAAATGATGAGTGGCTTTTTCTGTTAAATGTCTTGAGAATGAGGTTTTCCCAGACATTTCCAGACAAAATAGCTAAAGTGAGCTTGATATCAAAAACTGGTGGGAGATATAGGACTATTTGTCTTCTCCCAATTACTGGAAAGATTTCAGATAAGCTTTGCTATAATAGCTTGATTTATCGCCTTGAAGCATTAAAGCTTTCATAGAAATCAAATATTTTTTGGCAGATAACAATGACAAACAATAAGCAATTGATCAAAAAAATTTAACAAGAAAGAAAATGGAAGAAAAAGGTCATTTAGAAACTTTAAAAACATTTAATGTTTGATATAATACTTACAAAGATTGGCAAATGACATTGAAACGAACATTAACAACACCTGTTGACTCTGTTATCAATCCAATTTTACTAAGTATTTGATTCTTCTACAAGAAACAAAAAGAAAAAAATAATAACTAAATTTCATTTTTAACAAATAATTAATGGCTTTACATACGTTTTAATAAAATAACAATAAAACAAAGAAAAAAAGAGTGAATGTTTGAATGAAGTACAGTTTAATAATTATGCTAATTATTTTTAATAGTATTCTGCCTGATCCATTTTAAATTTCCTGAAAATATTGTTACATGACTAACAACAACATTGATATTATGCTCTCCTTCAATTTGGACACTAATAATTAGGAATGATGTGTAAATTCATTATGATGATGAGCTAACATACTGAAAGGAAACATCAAAGTTATTGTTAGTAATACATTATGGTTTTAAGAAATTTGGAATGGACTATATTAATGTTTACCTCTGAATTCTGAGAAGTTGCTAGGAGTCGAACATCATCGTATGATTCATCTGATCCTATAAAAAATCTCTGAAGTTGACTTCGAATGGAAGAGCTAACAGGTTTCCAAGTTTCTATAGAATAGTTATAAATTCCTAAATAACAAAAGTAAACAGAACAATAAATAAATGGAGCTGTCTTTTGCTAAATATTGAAAAGAATTATGTTTCTCTTTCACATAAATACAATCACTGAATTTCATAAATAATAAATATTTCACACTAATTAATGGTTTGCTTTTCTTTTTTATTTTTATTAGATTTTTATATTTCCTTGAAAAATTATTGACGACAAAAGATGATAAAAATGAATGGTTCAAATTTTGAACTTAGGCCAGATGATCTAAGTGATGAAATTCCTTAGGGGTTAGACTTGGGTCTATGAAACAGAAATCTATTTCAATAAATCTCTGCTGTATTCTCTGAAAACAAATTAGGAAAAAAAAAAAAAAAAAAAAATTTTGAAAAATATAGTCTAAGAAAGAATTAACATGAATTAGAGCTGAAACATGTGGAAAAGTATTTATCTCATCCAACAAAACACCACTTGCATACCAGTACTACACAAAAGAGTCTACGTCTATAATTCAGAACCTGAAAATGTCAATAATAGTCTATAAATTTGACCAATTTACTAATAGGTTGGAAAATTTTAAAACGATAAAATAAAATTAGCTTTAGTTAAAAGATTATATTTTGAATTAAAAAAAAAATAATTGTTAGTTATCCCAGGTTCGTGTCATTACTGCTGTGAAAATTGGTAATTGATCAGTCGGTGCTTTTGCCTATCAATTTTGCATCTATCAATCTACCTTGTGTTTTCCACAAAAAAAAAAAAAAATCTCGATCGGATAAACATTAAATTTATGATAAAATTACTTCTTGGTGAAGGAAGAATTTAAGCATACATCAATAAAAATTTATTCATTTTTGGAATATTATTAAATGTTGCTGTTTGCATTGAGAAAAATTGTAAATGAGGTCAACTATATTTGTATTCTACAAATTTGTATTCAAAACATATTTTTAATGATAAGATTACTTACATTTAAAGAAACTATATAAATCAAAAATTTCATTTTCTACTGGAAAATATTCATTATCCCTGTGCTAGTCAATTAATTTGTCAACAAAAAAAGATTTATACCACTGTCAGTATGCTGTTTATAAAAATTAGGACAGAAAGAGATCTGGGCTTTCATATGTATTAAGTAAATAAGTGTTTTACCTGGAGATGTTGGTAAACATATATAGCCATAACCTTCTATAAGACAACGATGCCAAGAACCAGTGGACCAAACATCCAAGAGTAAAAGCGGAGAGGACAAAGAATCTGAAAAATAATTAAAACTACTGCATTAGTAAGTAGTGGTAGTCTATCAGGTTGCTGCAGATGAAATGTCAGTTTTACAACTTCCTACAGTTAGCACGTATTTTTGAGGAATTAAAACATTGCGAGATGGCACTTGTGATATATAAATTTAAAGTGATAAACCTTATCACTTTACACTGCATATAAAGCCCTGCGAACACCATCCAACTTTTCACCAACTTAGTCGGCCGATTTTGACGTCACGAGTCGGTAGAAACAGTTTTGAGCCAGTTTTTCACCGACTTGCCACCAACTTTAGTCTGCCGACTCGAGTTGTTCATACACCGGCAACTCGGAAAGTTGGCTGGAAGTCGGTCGGAATTACCGACAATCACAGGGCAGCGTTGGAACACGTCAGTCATGACGTCACGCCCATGGAAAGAAATGGCATCTAAAACGAGTTCACCGATTCGAGTCGAAGACAAGCGGGTATACAATGAATATCAGAGTATTGCGAGTTTCTTTCATGCATAAATAAAGTTTATACTGAAATGCAGTAATTGTATGCGGCAGAATTTATCAGAGGTTTCAAAACCTCGATTTTTTCGGATTTTCCACATCTGCTGGGGGAAACGCATTGCATTATGGGATTGCTTTTATCATGGCCGAATCATTTGCGAGTTGGATGATGTTTGGGGCTGACAAAAGTTGGCGAACTCGAAGTCGGCTGACTAAAGTTGGTGGAAAGTTGAATGGTGTTCGCGGGGCTTAAGACAGTGGTCATGTGGTTTTAGACATCACTTCCAAGTAGAGTATGGTCCATGAAAGTCAATGATGGATCAGAGTCAACTTCGTATTATTTTTCCTTTATGAGTTTAAATTTACATTGTGCAGCAGAGGCAGCTCACAACATCAATATAACATTTGGGGAAGTCACAGTGAATGAATGAATGAATGAATGACACAATGTTGGTTTGTGAAATTCTGGTTCGGCAATATGAGACTCCTTGTAGACCACAAGGACTGGATGACCAGATGTCAAAACTACAAAGGACAGGACAGGACACCCGAAAATGTAGGACATTACAAAATAAAAGCTAAAACATTCTTATTTATTAATTCCATGTGTTTAATTGAAAACTATATTACATATAGGCCCTGACATTGTTACATGTACTCAACTGTCTGTACTCAACACACACACTCACTTGAGTACATCTCAACTGTATGTACTGAACTGTCTGTTTTTTGTATCTTCTTTAAAATGCCTTGTTGGGTTACAGTATACTTACAGAACTCTGAGCAAGACAAATGCTTAAAATTGTACTTCACTAGCAACAAACCTTTGACAGAATCTACATTTAAATGATTCTTCTCATTTGTCCATTATGCTGAAGGAGAAAATCCATTCAACATTTGCATTGTGTCCTGGCAATGCAAAAAAATATTCTGCCATTTTAGATAGTTCTGAATGACATTCATCATGTCTGCTGCTCTCAAAATTAACCCATTTATCATTAAAAAATGACCCATTTTCAAGGTCTTTGCTGTTGTGTTCAAGAAATCTGTTCAAATTACATAACTGATCACAACATTTTACATCATCAATATTAACTTTTTTTTCAATTAAAAACTTTACATGTTTTTTCATCTTTCATTAGAACCTTTAGCTAAAACGTAGCTAACAAAAGTGCTGAGAATAAAGATTTAGTATGCTCCCTGTGACTTGCTTCTGAATGGTAAACATAAAGCCAATAGAAATCATTTATTTTATCACGAACACCGGGTGGGAGTTTGCTGACGAAAAATATCTTTACGAAAAGTTTGAATGAAATTCCATCGCCATCTTAAGGCAGAATTTCTAAATGCAAATTGCAAGATCATATTGAGAGCAAATATTAACAAAATATGACAGTTATATCCATTTTCTCAAAATGGAGTACATTCTGGAATTATTGAAAATTCCTCCCAGAACCCAGACAGAATGTTTAAATGTAGGACTTGTCCGGGAAAAGGAGGACATCTGGTGCCTTGGTCTGGTCAAAGAGCTACTGATATCAAGCTGGAGGACTTGATCGAATCCAACACTTGTCAAACAGTTCGAGAACTTGCTCTTGGAGTATACTACGCAACAGTTTCTCAACATTTGGAGACTAGAAACTTGACATTATACATGGAAAATCGTTGACCAAACAGACAGCATTATTCAATTGTCATGGGCCCATATTTCTCCACAATAAAGTGAGATCCCACATTGCAAGCCAGATGATTTAGCAGTTGCACTAGTTGAGTTTTGTACAAAGCCTTACCTCATCTACCTTTTTCACCAGATCTGTTCCCTACAGACCATCGCTTCTTCAAACACCTGGACACCTTTCTAATGGGTAGCACATTACCCAATCAAACATGAATTGAAATTGCATTCCAAGGGTTTGTCAAGTCCCATAGCTCAAGTTGTTTTCATGAGTTACTTGTTGGCAAAAGTGTATTGCTGCTGACAGTGATTATTTTGATTAATAAACTTCATTTTGCACCAAGTAGTGGGTATTTGAAATTTCCATCTATTTTCTGACATTTCATCTGATACACAGTAATAGCAGTTAAATTCTTGATAAAAAAAATTAATTGAGACTTCAAAGTTTAGAAGCATATAGTTAAGAAAGATACTAATACTAAATAGATCCTAATTTGTTCAAAAACAATAAATTCAAATTTTTAATTCTAAGTTTTACTTGTTAGAAATAAAATAAGTATGTTTAATTTCGTAATCCTGGTAATACTTTTTACTTAATATCATTTATTCGAGTTCATAAGTATTACTATCCCCTAAAATTAAAATAATAATACAATATAATTAAACAAACAAAAAATAAAATGTTGGATGAATAATAACAAGGA
The DNA here is from genome assembly GCA_023159025.1 of Thereuonema tuberculata. Lineage (NCBI taxonomy): Eukaryota > Metazoa > Arthropoda > Chilopoda > Scutigeromorpha > Scutigeridae > Thereuonema > Thereuonema tuberculata. Next base: position 52,716,333 of record JAFIDM010009631.1, read on the forward strand.
TTTTGATGAGAGAGACTTGATAATATACCTATCAGAATGCAAGTAACAAAATACCAATATCAAGATAATTTAAACCCCCAAGACATTCAAATTAAATCATTGTAATTTTGGACAAGTGAAGCAATTCATTTTGTAATAATATTTAAAGTAATATTTTCAGTGTGATATTATATTTGTGTAAGTTTTTTTTTTATCAAAAACAATGGATTAATAATGAAATTAATGAAGATTATCTTAATATCAATATATGTAGTAGTTTCTGAAGAGATAGATATTGCTCTGGGCTTAAAAGGAATCTTGATAGTAAACCTTTTACTTCAAGTAAAAGTACAATATCTCATTGTTTAGAAATTCAGGGGGATAATTATTAATACCATATAACTACACTGACTGCTCAATTGAAAGTGGACACCTGTGGTATGGAACAGATGCTTCTTTTACAGTGTGTGTAATAGTGCATACTGTGGCCTTTTGCCCTAAGCACAGCATCCACACACCGTGGCATGTTCTCCACCAGTTTCTGATAGCAAGGAACCGGTATTTTTGCACACTCCTCCTTCAAAGCCTGCACAAGTTGGATGCGTGTTTGCAGTCGCACAGGCGCGCACAAATTCGGCACTCCAATTCATCCCACAGATGTTCAATAGAGTTGAGGTCCGAACTCTGGATGGGCCACTTTAGTTCCTGAACATTATTCTCCTGAAACCAGGCGCTGACAACACGGGCCTTATGGTACGGCGCATTGTCGTGCTGGAACACAAATGGCCATTCACCGAACTGCGACCACAACATAGGAAGCATGTAATTGTCTAGAACGTCCAGATACTGTGTGGATGCCATGTTCCCCTCGATCACAACCAACGGACCACTTCCAAACCAGGAGAAATAAGACCACACCATCACACCACCACCGCCAAACTTCACTGTTGGGATGACACACTCAGGAAGCAGTCGCTCCCTTGGCAAATGCCACACCCAGGTGGGCCCATCCGATCGGTAGTGTGTGAATTGTGATTCGTCGCTCCACATAATGCTCTTCCAGCGGTCCATCGGCCAAGAGTGGTCCATTCGTCACTCTTTACACCAGGCCACATGATGCTGGGCGTTTACAGGGTGATGTTAGGCTTGTGGGCAGCAGCCCGACCGGTGTACCCTAAGGCTTGGAGCTCCCGATGAATCGTCACGGTACTGACAGTTGTTCTCGTTGTCTGCTGGAAGTCCTGCCGCCATTGTTCCGCTGGAACAGCCATGTTCTGCCATACCAACCGGTTCAGAGCCCTCCGGTCTCTATGGGTTAGCATGCAGGCTCGGCCACTTCCATGATGTCGTGTTTCCACTCCTTCACGTTTCCACTTCGTGATAATAGCACCCACGGTCGACTTTGGCAGGTTGGCTTGTTGCTCTTATGGATCGCACACTGTGGCCACTAATGTGGCAGCCTAAGACTACTCCATGTTGAAAATTGTTCAGCTGCTTTGATGGTGGCATTTTACCTCAGCACGTGATTAGATACCAAATGACTCCAACTACACATGATCGTGTTGTTTTATAACTAATTTATTTGAAATTATTGCCCAAATTTGCATGGGTTGTTCCACTATGGTAGGTGTCCACTTTCAATTGAGCAGTCAGTGTATATCAAATGTCTCATTTCTAGTTTAAGAAATTCATTACATAGGAAACCTAATGAAAATTTGAAAATTTACTAGTTGTTCCTGTTGATTTAATTTTTTGGATAAGCTTAGAGAGTAACAATACTTTGGTCATCTCTTGTCATATCAGGAATGATCATCCATAACCAATCTCTACCCAGCCCTCTATAGAATGGGCACTGGGTTTGTTTTTTGCGAGTTAAAGGATTGGCGTCGGGCTGACCCCATCCGACCTCAACTTAGTCTCATTGGTCACGAAGCACTGGGAGGTTCAACTCCTGCAACCCCAAGGGCCTGCTTAGGCCTATAGTGGTATACTTTAACTTCCAATCATTTTCTAAACTAATTGATTAAATGAAAACTCAAGACTAATTCTCTCTAAAAACTTTTCATCTCCTATACAGCTTAAAGTTTCACTTTAACTCAGAGCAAAACTCAGGATGCTCTAAACCAGTGGTCGGCAACCTTTTGTTGTAAAAGGGCCAAATATGTTAAGTGGGGATTACTGCAGGCCGCACTTGGGCCAAAAAGAAAAATCTCAATTTAACAACCAAAAAAAAAAAAAAAAAAAGGAAAATCTTACTTTAACAACCAAAAAAAAACACTTCCAACACGCCCCGCGGGTTGCACCAAAACGCTTCATGGGCCACGGGTTGCCGACCGCTGCTCTAAACCATTATGCCAATGTGTAATGATCCAGATCTACTACTATACAAATTAGAATACAATTTCATTTTATGACAATCTACTATACCTGCTATACCTTTTATTATCATCAAAATTTTCCCATCAGTCTCAACCTCTACAATCTGTTCAGTATACCAGAAAACAATCATTTTCTGAGGAAGCTGTTGAGTGGGGAAAGTGAGGATCGCAAAACTAATATGAAGCTGACTAATGTGATAGTATGAATGATTAGAAACATCTAATATGAACCTATTCTAAGTGAAATGTCAATATGCAAGTGAAAACTATATCAGCAATATACATCTGAATAAGGATTAAGTAAATGATGACTTGTCTGAGACTAATGTATCTAAAATTGGTTGCAAAGGAGAAGTGATGTACTTGACACTTACCATAGTTTATTGAAATAAGGCATGCATGTGAGACTAGATGGTAATCCTATTACAGTGAAGAAGAAGTCAGTTGTCCAAGTTTGAAGATATTTTGTAATGATGTTCATAATATGGTGACAATGTTAAGGGTTTATAGATTTAAAAGGTAACCGATAACAAAATCTCGAGTGAACACTGATGTAGGGGGAAAAAATATCAGAACCTTGGATAATCATCTGAAAACTGATGATGGCCGACTGGTTCCAGATATGGATTCAAGCTGTATCAGTTGGAGAATCTACAATGTTAGAATGATGACTTGATATGAAGATGTTAAAGAAAGACAGACGGTACAAATATGTTGGTTTTTCTTTGAGGTGAGAGAAACCATGGCTGGAGAGCTCTGTTGGATTGTATAAAATGGCTTAAATAATTTTCTTGTCCAAGAGGTTTTGAAAAGATAGTCAAAAGAAAGGAAACAAATTTCATCTTAATGACATTATGTCACATTTGAATATACAAGAGCAGAACTGATGTAAGCCTACATTCTATAGGATTCAGGGAAAGAAAAAGAACTAACAATTAAAATTTTGAAATCTTGTGATCTCCTGTATCATCACAAAACATCATAGAAGATAGAGAATCTGCAAGAGAAATTTGTTCGCTATCTGAAAATTTGCAAGTTTGAATGGGAGTAATCAGAGAAAAGGACTAATTCTACCAGTGAACTACAGTGGAATCACAAATTGTCAGCAATTGCTCAAATGAGCAAAGGAATTGTAGACTACGTACAACAACAAAAAACTAGGATGAACCAAAGACAACAAGCAAACAGAAGAATTCTGGTTTTGAGATGTAACCTTATGCTTAAATTGTAATGAGTATATCCAACAGAATTAAACCTGAACCAATAATGGAATGAGAGAATGCATGCAGGAAATGGTAATCTACAAAAGATTGTTAATATATGTGAGTTGGAAGTTAAAGAATTCAGAAACGAGGTTCTAGTTCATTTGTAAACATACTTTGGCTTTCTATCTGTGAAGGAAAAGTAAAATATTTCTTTTTTGTTCAAATGTCAATGTTTGCAAGTTTTCTTCATTAAAAATTCTTTGTATTATTTTGAATTTTAATCCAATCCAAAGGATTTGTAATATCTTAATCTCATCGACCATCCTTCATAATATTTCAAGAGCATCATACCTTCCTTCCCCAATTTGATAATGATATTCAGTATGTACAAACCCATTAGACTCATCATGTAATGCCTGGAAATGGTGTTAGTGAAGCACTGGGTGCATCTGATGATAATGTATTCTTCTTGTTAATTAGGAATAGATGGAAAAATCATTAAATTCTCAGTTTTCATTTCAATTACTCTACAAGATGGACAAGATATGACTGTCCAGATTTCAAATTAAAAGAAATGTAGTCTAGCCCATAGAAAAACTACTAAACATATTTCTTAGATTGTCGATAGATTTGTTAGCTTCAAAACCTATTTAATCTACTGTGGTAGCAATATCTGAATAGATAACATTTTATTGACAAATGGATTTTCAATTTCTTGCAGCAAAAAGTTCAATTTATAGTTAACTATACAAATAACACTTGTTTCTTGTTAAGACTATCTCCCCCCCAATTTGAAGTATTAGGCTCTCTCAAAATGTCAAAATTCTCTGAAGAATTTAATAGTTTGTTTTATCAATTTAAATATATTAATAAGTTTACCATATGCTTTATGATTTATATCAAAAAGCAATTCCACTGAAAAAGGATGACTGAAGTAAGCAACATCATCACTTCCTTCCACTTTAGTCTGACAACTCTGTGTTACTCCATACGTAAAACTTCCTTCTACTGTTGTCCAACCTAATAAATTTAATTAATGTCAATATCCATTAATTATTTATATAAAGGATTTATGTTTATACATAATGATAAATTCGAAAGAAATAACATTTTAAAAAAGAAATATGGGAAAAATGTATTTAAATGTTAAAAAAATGCATTTCTTCTTATTAAAAGCACATTTTCTTATAAAAAAAAAAGTAAACTGATATGTAAAGTTTAAAACTTGAATTAAATGAACAGCAAAATAGATTTGAAATGTTTGGCATACCAGATGGCAAGTCAAGATAGTAACGTACGTGAAGATGCTCTGCTTGAAAATTCTTTGCAGACACTAAAAATAATTGGAGAAAAGTAATATTATTCATTCTAACTTTGTTGTCTTGTTAAACATCTTTCAGACATTAATATAATATAAAGACTGAAACTGAATGAAAACAAATGCAACTTTTAATTTATGCAAAGAATAGCCGACACACCTGTTTCAAAACAGGTGTATTGGCTATTCTTTTCATAAATTGATATGAGCAGCACATGTGAACTTATAATTGCGATTTACAAATGCAACTTTATTGAATATTTTTTTTTAAATCACTTCTTTAATGTATTTATCTATATAAATAACATTCTCAAATAATAATACTAGCAGCTATTTGACTAGGAAAATTTTCCTTTTTGTACTTATCTGAACCAGAAACAGTTCACGGTTAAGAAAAGTTACACCGAGGCAATATTTTAATAAGAAGTATTTGGAAGACTGAGCTTTGCTCAGTAAATAAAGAACACTCTTGACAAATCACCTGGTTATTTAACCCCCTTTCAGGGAAATGGACAGCTCCATAGTGAATACATGTGACATTAAAAGGAAAATATTTTAAAGATTATTTATTATTAAGTAAAATTATTGTTTTATTACATGTAAAAACACATAGAACACAAATTTATTAAGAATAAAATAAAACGAAAATAAAGTAAGAACACTGTAGACAATAACCTGGTACCCAGATCCCAGGTTAATGATTTACCCCCTAAATGAATTTTCTCAAAGTCGAGACCTAGCTAAATTGCTTTCTCGCACCCGAAAACGGTAGATTCACCCCATTTAATTTCTGAATGTCCATTTTCAAGATAAAATTTACAAGAATTGCTCGCTTTACAGTACGGTATTTGATATTATTCTAAAATTTTATTTTCCTAAATAAATTTGGAAAAAATGTAGTTAAGCTATTAATGTCCTTAAAAGAAGACACTGTATCTACTAATTTCCCTTTCATGTCCTGAGCAATGGAGAAGAAAAACTTACCAATTTCACCAAATAGATACACCTTCTGAATACCTGGTGGTGGCTAATGGGGGGAAAAAAAAAAGTATTTTCAGATTTAATTAACATTAACCTTTTATTACAATAAAAAAAAAAAAATAGTTAAATAGTCATTTACATTCTTTATTTTAATTATTCTAATTTAAAAAGTAAAAGTAAATTGTTAGATAATTAAACATTTCAACATAAAGTTTGTTTTCTAAAATTCTTTCTTACCATTTCAAATTCATTCCCCACAGATGACTGAATCGATTGAACATGCTGAAGATACAACTACAAATATTAAAAAAAAGTTAAAACTGAAGATTACAAAACCAATTTAAATATTTAAATAAAAATTAAAGCTATATCATTCTGCTAAGCATTTTCTGTTCAGGTTCTATCTCATTTTCACTAGTGCTTAAACAAAATAAAAGATCAAGGAAATTACAGCTCAAATCAAATGGCATTTTTTTTCCTTAAGTGAGTAGGCGTAGTTGTTAAATAGAAGGCTTTGAATTTTTTTCTTTTTAATTACTCGGGATTACTAGTTAATTATCAACAAGAATTAAAAATTTTCCATGCAACAACAACTGAACTCAAGGGGAGAAAAGAAACAACTCTTTGATAATAATCATCAATTAAACAGTGAATGGGCTGATCAGTGCAGTATGATCAACACCACTATCAATGGATAGAGGAATCCCCTAGGGATCTGTCCTGGGGCCAATTTTATTTGTATTATTCACAAACGACTTCCCAAATATACTGAAAACATCTAGTGACATGGTCAAGTATGCCGACAACATGGTACTTCTCACAGCAAACAAGTATGTGGAGAAGTTGGAGATAGACATGCACCATATTGCTGTAAATTTGGCCCAAGAATATTGTATGAAGAATGATCTAGTCCTTAATGAAAAGAAGACAAAGCAAATATCATTTGAAAATTGGAAGACAACAGTATCAGAGCTGCTAAACCTTCAAGTAACTAATAAAATCAAACACCTGGGCAACATGTTCAATGAGAATATGTCATAGAACTGCCATATAGACGGCCTTTGTCTCAAATTAAGTACTGCTTTGTATGCCATAAAAAGGATAAAAGCAATTAGTACACCTGAAGCCACCAGTAAAGCATACCATGCTCTATTTGAAAGCCACCTACGGTATGGAATTATAGTCTGAGGAGGCCATCTACAATGTGTTCTTACAAATTAAGCGAAATGGAATATAAAATGCACTTACTTGTAAAAAAGAATAAACAGGATAAAAAAGATGGTAATTAACCGACAGCTTCGGAATACTGGGGGTATTCCATCATGAGTAAAGGCACAAACATATAGGATGTCACAAAACACTTAGGACGACATGAGGTGGGAACACATAGTGGAAGTGAGGAAGTGAAGGGATTAGAGAGGTTTAGCAATAGTGATGGGCGTTTTGCCTGTTGGTGATAGGGTTGAAGACCTTCAGCTGGATCATGTAGAAAGATTCAGCTAGGAGTCAGTGGGATACTTTATTGTGATGGGAGAGGGGTTTGGCAGCAAAGAAGTTGGAGGGGGGGAGGTCCTATCTCCCTAATCCCTTCACTTCCCTCACTCCCACTATGTGTTCCCACCTCATGTCGTCCTAAGGGTTTGTGATGTCCTATATGTTTGTGCCGTACCTGATGATGGAATATGCTCAGTATTCCGAAACTGTTGGTTGATTAAAAGCTTTTTTATCCTGTTTATTCTTTTTTACAAGTGTGTGTGTTTTATATTCTATTTCTCTTTATTTAATACACGCATGTTAAGCTTTCTTTTTTAACGTGTTCTGACACTGCAGAAAAAGGCTGTAACAACAATGGCAGGTCTTGGACCAAGGGACAGTTGTAGAGTCACTTTTAAGAACTGTAAAATTATCAGTTACTTCTACATCCTGGAGGCAGTGCTCCATTTATAAGTCACAAGAGAACTTGCATAGAAATAAGAGACTTGCATGGACATCAGAAAAGATATGCAGGGAATTTTAAATTACTCTTCTATAGAACCACCACCTATGAAAAGAAACCATCATATGCAGAGGTGAAGATATTTAATGCTCTGCCTGAGGAAATTAAGAAATTAAGAGTGACAACCCAACCATACTGAAGAGGTACATGAGAAACTGGTTGCAAAACAGAGCCTTCTACACTCTGAAAGAGTTCTTCTCCAGGGATCATGAAGATATACGAACTAGTCTTTGTATTAAATTGTATAAATAGTGTGTGCATGTATATATACCCATATGTAATGATTTATACGACAATTCAAATCTTGAAAATTTTGAATAAAGAATACAAATAAGGTTAAAGAATCATACTTGCATATAAGATGTGACACCAATAACAGGCAAGTGACAAAGGCAAATTTTAATATTTGAGCTAATTTTTTTTCTTACAGAAAATAGTAACATTTGCTGCCTTAAAATACACAAATATTACTAAAAAATAATAAAATTTCATAGCAGAGGTAGTTGTTACTTTATCAGATAAAGTGAAGAATTAAAAAAATATTAAGTCAATGCAACTTATAACTTGGGTATTGTTATCAACTTACACAAAGAGAAACTCAAAACATTTAAATTTTGGAAATTTGCCTGGGGGAAATTTTTACATTTTTAACTTAGTTCTTCATTATTCCTATACTTGATAGAAATCAATTTCATATTGATCTTCAAGATTAAATACAAATATTTCTGGAATGGAAGTCAATGAAAAATACCACAAATTCGGAATTGTAGTAATCAAAGAAGTTTATAAAGGGGTTTTTTCATAGTTACATGTGTTTATATTGCATTGAATCAATTTCAAAATTTCAATTTTTCCATTACATGTTATTATTATTATTTTAATTTATTTATTACTATTTATGGCATTTTCTTTTTCAGTCCATGACTGGATAAAGGCTTCCCCCAATTAACTTAAGCGAATCTGGTCATAATCACACCGACTGACCAGATGTCTGGGGTGATATTTGGAATATATTTAGGAAGCCATTATGGACTGGCTTCACGCCTTAAGAGAAAGTGAAGAGGAGACTGACAAACATGGGAAGGAAATTAAACATCCATATCGGTACTGGGATTTGAACCCAGGTTCCAACACATCTGTCATGGAAGGCCCCCACACTGACTACAAGGCTCTGCTGGAACATATGCTCTGCTGGAATATATAATATTGCAGAGATTGTGGATACCATGCATATGGATAGCTGGACTAACATATCCAAGAATGACTTGGAGCAATTTGAGTATTTTAAGAGAAGGGAAGGGAAGAAAATAAAAAATTTGAGAAATTATAGGATCCTTTTTCATCAAAAATGAGAAGATTTCAAAAAAATGATGGAATGGAGGTAATAAAAATAAATAGTTAAAAAATGCTAAAACTTTGCTGCCTCAACTTATAGCTACTGAAGTCAAAGTTTACATGAAAAAGCAATGTTATGTATTTTTCCTAATTGCCTCTCCAAGTTTTGCTTAAGCATTTAAGAATGATCTGCTGGAAGGTGAAAGAAACTAGTTGCACAATGTTTTCTCATGTCATTACTTTTAATTCTTAATGTGTGATCTTAACCATTCTTCTTAAAAAAATTAAACTTTCATGGCACACATTAAACTTACTATTTTTGCTTAAGCATTTTAATGATTTTCCTAATTATTTATTTTATTATTTCTAAGTCCAATGTCTTTAATACTAAGAAGAACAAACAAGACATAATAATTTTATTGTCTTTAATACTAAGAACAAATGTGTAGACATTTGATCTAGGATGCTCTCAGTACAATTACCTTTAAACATAATCACTTTTAGATTCATTTGTGCCATCTTTGAACCCAGACTTCAAAACCAGTTTGGAAAAAAACCATGGAGCACTCCCTGATCCTGCATTTTAGAGCTGTTTATAACCTCTTCTAGTTTATCAAATTTTTGTTCACATATACTGTTTTTTCATTGACATGAAAGATAGAATCCTTCTGGTGCTGTAAAATGCAGGACCATACATACTTCCTAAGGCCCAAGGCTCTATTAACCCACTGTCACTTGCACCTATTTAGTGGGATGTCAGTGTTAGCAGGGTGACATAATCGCCCCCAAAGTAAATGTTTGGATTTGAACCAGTTCCGTTAACATTTAAGTAAATGTGAATTATAATTATATTTCAAACATCATTTAAAGTGAATACATGAACAAATAAATATTAAATATCAACCGTTTACTATATAAAAAAAAATAAAAAAAAAATATTCATCAGTACCATGAAATCATTTGAGAAAATATGAACTAAAACAAAAGAAAACTATTTACTAACAAAAATTAATCTTATCTTATAAACTTTGGGATATACATTAATAGTCTGACATAGAAATTATTCACTTTGACAACAATTAGGACATACCAAGTACAAGTGCTCTTGGAAAACAATGTATAACATGAACACTAGCAGATAAAATGACCCCATGCCAACTATAGCACATCCTCATTCTGTGAATGCAAGTGCCATACTGCCTCTCATGCTTATTGAAGACTCAGGCAGTGGTGTTAACAGCTACTGAGATGAACAAGTTAAAGCACAAAATAAATAGTTAAAATTTCTTGGTTTAAAAATCTCTGGGGGGACGGTCTCACCCAGTGCAAGTGACGATGGGTTAAGATGCAGAGCATATACTGTATGAATGCAATTACTAGGACTGAGGTAAAGCAATGTTTTGATTTTTATTTATACAGGGTGTTTCAAAAATACACGGCATAATTTCAGTATGTATTTCCCACATGTAGACAATCAAAATAGTTCATTACAACATATGTCCGGAAATGCTTCATTTCCGAGTTATGGCCTTCACAACATTGAAAATCACCGGAACGTTTTTCGTTCCGCCGGTCGTTGCCATTACAGAAGATGTTCAAAATGACCACCTCCTGCTTGAATACAGACCTCACATCGATGTCTCATTGAACGTTTTTCTTTCCGCAGGTCGTTGCCGTCAAAGGACACATTAAGAGGGCACTCTGACAGATCCTTCCGAGGCGAAGGTTAAATTCAGTGGTGTGTTTGGCGTTCGACTGTGTGTCATGTACACAAATCAGGAGCTGGCAGAGATGCACTTCATGTACGGTAAGGCAGATGGCAATGCTGCGCTGGCTCGTCGTTTGTACCAGGAGAGGTACCCACAGCGACAATGTCCAGATCGGAAGACATTTGTAAGTCTCCATCACCGTCTGTGCGAGTATGGAAAATTTCACTCTCCTGGATTGGGAAGGGGACGACCAAGGTCTACAACTCCAGAAGAACAGGAGGAGATTCTGGAGACTGTGAACAGAACTCCTTCTGTCAGCACACGAAGGTTAGCGTTGCAAGTGAATGTTCCCCATACGACTGTCTGGAGACTGCTGAAAGAGCATCAATTGTATCCTTATCATTTGCAACGTGTACAGGCGCTGTCACCAGCAAATTACCCTGCACGAGTTAGGTTCTGTCAGTGGTTCTTGCAGCAGTGTGCTGCAAATCCGAACTTTCCTGCCTTAGTATTATTTACAGATGAAGCACAGTTCACACGAGATGGCATAACAAATTTCCACAATCAGCATGTATGGGCGTATGAAAACCCAAATGCAACTGTTGTATCTCATCACCAGGTGCGGTTCTCCCTCAACATGTGGGCCGGTATCATTGGTGATCGATTAGTTGGACCCCATGTACTTGTAAACAGACTTACGGGGCAGGCGTACACAAACTTCCTGGAAAACACCATACCTCATGTTTATGACGACACTCCACTGATCGATCGTCAGCACGCTCACTTCTTGCATGACGGCGCTCCTGCACACTTCAGTCGTACGGCTCGCCGGTACTTGGATCGAACGTTTCCTGATCGATGGATAGGTAGAGGTGGCCCAATTGCTTGGCCTCCACGCTCACCTGATCTGAACCCTCTCGATTTCTACTTGTGGGGCCATTTAAAATCATTGGTTTATTCGTCTCCGGTGCCTGATTTGGAATCCCTTCGGAATCGAATTGTGGCACGTTCTGAGGACATACGCAACATTCCTGGAGTGTGGGATCGTGTTCGCAGGTCATTGAGACATCGATGTGAGGTCTGTATTCAAGCAGGAGGTGGTCATTTTGAACATCTTCTGTAATGGCAACGACCGGCGGAACGAAAAACGTTCCGGTGATTTTCAATGTTGTGAAGGCCATAACTCGGAAATGAAGCATTTCCGGACATATGTTGTAATGAACTATTTTGATTGTCTACATGTGGGAAATACATACCTGAAATTATGCCGTGTATTTTTGAAACACCCTGTATAACTAGTCGACTACTGTTGCTTCGCTCCAAAAGTCTTGCACATATGTAACGTAAAAAAAAATCTTATATTTATTCAAAAAACCAAATTAAATCAAGTAAACTAAAAACTGAAACTTAGAACTAAAACTAAATTAAAGTTTAAATTCTAAAAAATACATGCAGTACTAAATTGAAATCTATTTTTAACAGTCGGAATGTTGCACAGTTGAGTCGTTCATGGGTTTCTGGTGCGATGCAAAGGAATCGTGAGTTCTAGGGGCCTTAAAACATGGTTAGAAAGTTGGCACCCCCTCCTTTCCATTTACACCCTCATCAAAGGTTACATAATTAGTATATTCAATTGTCATGGCCTATTCTTCCTTCAGATCCAAGTTATGTACCCAATATTTACATTCAAGATGATTAGCAATTTGATATGCAAGCTATAAGTAAGCCTGTAGAGGGTGTAAATAAAAAAAAAAAAAAAAAGTGTGTGAAATGGTTGAAAAAGTATCAATGATGATAATAACATGGATGGATTCATGCTAGAAATTCAGAAACAGTTCAAAATTTTTAACAAAGCCAAAAGCCCCTTGGTGATGTAATAAAGTACAATGTAGGATAAAAAGAAAAAAAAAAGAAGACAGAATAAATTTCCTTTAAAATTAAATGAGATGGGAAAGTTGCCAGTAAAAAGGATCTATCAACTTTGTTTTTGGGATCAAGATTTTTTTCTAACAAGATATTACAGAAATTTATGTGACCATTATAATATCCTTCATTGATGTAACATCAATTGACTGATGTTTTTAAATACAATATTACTTCAAATTACTGTAATAATATTAGTTAAGAAAATAAGGAGATAACATTGCAAATTAAATAATGGAACAAATACATCTATAAATAAAATTTTATTAGATTGAATTTAGCACTTACCTGCTCTTGCAATTTCTTTTCTCTGTAAAACTGTTCAGTATTCATTTTATTTGAAGAATCCATTAATATATACTGAAATCTCACTAAAATTTAAAAAATCATAAAGCTTTTAGAACAGACATTACGATAATTAATAATTATGTTACATGCAGGAAAAGTTAAGTCACAAGCAACTAACATGAATTTTTAATGAAACTTAGTGAGATTGAACATTAATATGTTACTTAAGCACCTAATGAAATAGTTTGAGCCTGCCTTTTAAAAAATTCTGGAGTTAAATTTTTAATGATCAAACTAATGAACTCAGAAAATTCATGACAGATAATTTTAATATGGTATAAGATTGCCTCAGACAGCAATGCAGATCTCATACCAGCTTTTACACTAATCACCAGGTTATCTTGCAGTTTAAGGGTGGTCATGCAAAAGGGCAGCTTTAAGTTTAACAAGGTTTTCTGCGAGGAGGAATAAGTGCAACAAAATTCATTTCTAAAAGCATCTCTTACATGGTCATGAGATTCACTGTCAGGAGAATTGGCTGGCCAATCCATTAAATCAATTATATATTCATCAACATACTAGTCCACAAAATGATGTCTATCTGAGTGAGCATTATCACCCATCAATATGAATTCTGGGCTCACTGCACCTGCAAATGGAAGAACATATTGTTGAAGATTTCATTTTTAAAATGTTGTCCAGTCAAAGTAGCAATCAAAGATGTTGAGATCTGTGCGGTTTCAAAAGTAAGGATGGGAGCACACCTCTCGAGGCGAGTCATTTTTGTCAGAGGCTGACTCGACGAAGAAGCTACAATAGTTTTCTATGGGTCAGTTGCACACCGCTCCTGACGCTTGTCTCAGGCTGTCAGAGGCAGTCTATGACAAAACAGTGAAGCTCTCTGAAATTATGTCTTGTCTCTTGGCCACTCGAGACATTTCGCTTTGCTCATGTGCGTTATTTAGCTATCACTCATTACGAGGCTAGTTGAATGAGATTTCGTTGCGTTCGGCAATAACGGGTTCTTTTTTGAAATTATGGAAATAAATTTGGACAAACTGGTTGTTTTAGTTCAGGCAAGGCCTACACTATGCAATTATCAGTTAAAAGATTATTCTAAAAAAAGATGTTACTGACAAATTATGGGATGAAATAGCAAGGAAATGAATGCTTCAGGTTTGCAGTAAAATGTTAGTTTTATCATTATGATTATATTTAAAATAAAAAATATTATATTCAAACTAAAATAAATTGTTATTATGTTCTCCTAATGAAATTAAAATACAAAGTGTTAGGAAAGGCTTGAAACAAACATTTAGAGAAAAGAAAATTGTGAAAAATGCTTTTTCAAAAAATCTTTTTCCCAAAGACAGAAACAAAGCAGATTGGTTTTTTTTTTTTTTTTTTTTTTTTTAATATCTTAGACAATAAGAAAAAGAAGGCGATGCTTTACTAATGTTTTATTTTATTTTATTAAAATATTTAATAATTATTAGAAATGGTTGGTTTGTATCTGACACTACCTTGTAACATGTACATAAAACTTTTTAAATTACAGAAGTCGAAGTTTCTGCATCTAAGTTCACATTGTTTGTAAATAGTTTTACTATGTTCATTCCAGAAGGGCTATCCTATTTTGCCATGGAACACTGCCCTGATTAGAATTAAAAAATCTCCATATATTTACTGCGAATAGCACATGCTCTGTTACTTTCTCGCTGGAGGTTTCGAACATTTTGATCAATGTCATCTTCACGAAGATCAAGCAGCTCCTGATGGATATCTGATAGTTTCCCTGCTTTTCTATTAAAAATGTATTGAAGAATGAAACAAGTAAGTGTCATCTTTTCAGCCTTTTCTGGTGATACTAACATGATAGTTTCAAACTCTCAAAATTTTCTTGCAAGAATACCAAACGCAAGAATACACACTCGACAATTCGGCATACTCTAGAATAGCGTTAATTATATATTTGCTTTGCAGCTGTCAGGGCATTTTTTGGAAAAGGTCCCATTAAATGGGGTTTAGAGAATACGCTTCGTCCTCAACAAATACATATGGCAGATTCTACTCTTTTTGTAGATCCAATTTTCAAGGCACTTGCAGATTCAGCTTATAAAAGGCATTTCCAAATTGTGAAGCAATGAAAATACGGCAGTCATTGTTTCTTCCATAGTTGCCCACATCAACAGCTATAAATTTACCATCAGTATTAAAGTTACCTCAGCAGATGTCATGCACTTTTCCGAAAGTTGTTGTTTTGTTTCTCAATTTTTTTTTACTGATTAAACCTAATGAATAGTCGAGAAACTATTAATAAATACTTATTCTTGTAAAACAAAGAATTTCTTTTCATCTCCTCTTAATTCATCTAAAAACATGTTGAGTTTCCTTTTTGATTAATAGGATGAACATAAAAGAGCGACCTGGCATTTCCTCCTCTAAACATAACAAAAAAATACACAATCACAGCCACTTGTTCATCAATCACTATAGTGACTCAGAATGAAAGAGACATTCACAGACAGTCACAGGTAGTCTGAAGCAAAATATTTTGTCACTGACATTTTTGCCTCGAGTCAATTTGTCGCTGACGTTTTGTCTGCTCTGGTGTGCACCCAGCCTAAGTATCCTTGTCCCTACCAAACGAACTACACATTAATATCGCAAGTTACATATGAACGTCATCATTCCAAACATGCCCTTTTCTGAATCAGGGACAAAGAGACAGACTGTTGATCTCTTGGCATAAAGGTCTACTTCAATAAATTTTCCTTCCAGTGGTTTCGAGGAAACAAGAATAGAATGGATCATAATGTTATGATGCTTAGTGCTATCTGCAGAAAACAGTCAGCTTGATGTCTTGTAGTATGAGAAAATCCTTCAACAGGTCCTCTAGCAATATTCTCTATATTCTGAAACTGAAACTATTTCCTTAGCCTTGTACCATCATTCTTGAAGCATTTCCATTTTTTGGCTGTATCAGTTTGATTCAATTGTATCTTCATTCAACCAATATCATGCCATTGTAAAGAATCAGTTAAACAACATGTATTGGACATTTTCTAAAAATTGGTAGTGCAGAATTACTGACAAATGTTCCAAAAAAATAAAAACCATCAGATCTCTGGCAGCACACTTTTATAGCAACTGACCATTTGCATATTAGCAACAACTACAATGTGCTCAATGTTACTTGCATATTCAGCAAGCTAAAAATACCTCTTTCTGAAAATTTTAGGTTCCACTGTCAAATATTTAAAAAAAATAAAAAATAAAATAAACAAGAAAAACGATTTGTAACTTAAAAGTTTGCCCTCCAGTGCATATAACAATTAAGAAAAAAAAAAACATCTTGTTGCAAGTTGGGTTTTCTTTCTCTATTTTAATTTTCAATGTCAATGTTTCATACTTCTTTCATTTGAAATCAAAGGTAGTAAATAATACCTGTTAATTAGAATGGCAGTAAATTTGTACCAACCTTTACTAGGCTTCTCAGCATCAACTCTGTAAGGATTGCTACTTGAATTAAAATCTGGTGTAACTATTATTGTACCATTAGCATCTACACGTATAGAACATAGAACAAGTTGTGATGGATTTGGTATCTCATTCTCTCTAAAAAAAAGAAAAACAGACAAATCAACATTTAAAATGGAAATAAATAGCAATATAAATACTGCAGACTTTCCATATCTAAGTGATTTCAAGTAGTTTTGGAATATAAAATTTATTAATTATTCAGCCAAAAAGTAGACATTATAATTAAATTCTTGAAGTTTTGATTCCTTGAGTTATTCAGAATAAACTATTCTGGCCAATGTACTGGGCCTAACAATCATCAAACACTAATCAAAAAGGCTTCATCAGGCCTTTTTCATTAATTAATGTAAAAGTTTTATATACAAAGTCAATTGTAAAAACTTAGCAAATTACATTTGTAAAGTTTATCATGATGTTATTAACATTCCTGTATTGTTACCAGATTCTTTATTATACTTTACGAAGAGTTTTTTCTATGTATGTGAAAAAGGCCTGATGAAGCAGTTAAAAGAAATAAAACTGTGAAATATAGCAATGATAAGAAGAGGATGTATCTTGTATCATTTTTAGTATTTACCTAATTTTTTTTTTTTTAGAAATCGAAACCGCATGTTCCACTCTGTATATCCACCGAATGTTGTTACGATTCGTCCAATTCATTCCTCGCTAGAGGGCTCTGAACACCTCATCGTTATTTTATGCCCACAAGATACTTTTATTAGTAACAGAGTATATAAAAATGCATAACTTTTTACATTATTTTTTTTTAACATTTTACAACCGGCTACTATTATTTCAGAAGATTTGCAAAATTACCTTTTTTTAGAGCATTACAGTTTGTATGAGTGTTGAGGGTGCTCGAATCACTCTGATCCTGAAGAAACTGCGAGCTTACCCTTTTTTTATTTTTTAATGTTTTTCATTAGGAGATTTCTTTTTTTTTTGGGGTTTCATAAAAAGTTAAAAAAAGTAGCAGTGATAGGTATAGTCACTTCTTAAATAACTCTAATCTCTAACTCAGTTAGTTTTTGGGAAAGTAACTCAATTACTATTTAAAAGTAACATCCCAAAGGAAGGATTTAAAACTGGAAAGAGAATTTTTGTTCACAACAAAAATAGGCAGTGGTGAAAGTAGAATTTTAAATAGGAATTCTGAAGACCGATTTAAATGGACTGGTGGAAGAAGAACCAGGCTGGTGGATTCAAGATTTTCAATTTAGTAGTGAGTTACAGGAATGAAATAAGGAAGTGCTAGGCAAAAAGGATCTTCTTTGTCTTCCTTTCAAACAATGATATTTAAAAGCTCAAAGAAAGAAACTTTAAAAAGAACTAAGAATAAGAAGTTAATCTATATAAGCAGATATAGCAATCTGAAATCAGCAGACTGCTACTCAATGAAAATGGAAAAGAAGAGGTATAGATGAGAAATTCCACAATCATGCCAAACTGACGTCCCGAGATCACTGGCTGATGTAGCAATTATTCAAGGTATTCTAAGTAAGAGCATTTTGCTAAGATTTTAGACATGTAAGTGCAAAATGGAAAACTACAATGCTAGATGGAAATTTACAGTTGACAAGATTTTTTTTTTTTAGAACTGATTAGCTTGCAAACTTTTATTATAGGAAAAAGTTCTAGCTTCTTCTGTTATAACTAAGAGTTTCTAAAAATTTCTAAGAGTTTAACTAGTTTCTAAAATATTATAGCAATCATATCACTGGACAACAACCATGCTAGTTAGGAAAAAATAATATTTTGCATAAGCTTCATTTATTTATAATTAACAAAGTTAGCTATGCAATCTTTCATAAACTGAATTTTACTTTTTCTCAATTGGACATATCTTAAGACAGAGCATTACCTGCAAAAAATATTAAAAATCCAGTGAACCTGATTGATGGGTTACATAAAAAAGTTTAATGTGCATTAAATGTAATATGAAAAATGGAAAAAGGATGAAAATGCACAATTGTTTGCTTTCATGCCTCGAGACAACATCAGTGGGAATTAAGACATTCGTCTTAATTAGAACTCATCAGCCAGATTTACCCATGAATGCGTGAAAGCCTACGGATTGTTCTCCCACTCTCAGATATGGGATCCTAGATTCCCATCAATGATGGCTCAAGGCGTGAGAGCGAACTATTGTCCATTTTCATTGTTTTTCCATTTTTCATAATGGCTATATACTTTAAAAAAACCAATGAAATGAGCAAAATTCAAGCTTTTACAATCAGAAGACTAAAGAATGAAGCAACAAATGCTCAATTATTTTGCAAGACAGAACATAATCTTGGTAATCTCTTTTGAACATGATTTCCAGGAATTTCAATGCCAGACTTAATGTAAGTCAGGATTTGAGGAAGATCATAGAAATGCAAAATTATGTTGTGATTTGAATATGGGATAAGGATATTTTCAGATCCTAGGAAACCAAGGGTCAATTGTTTATGTAAATGAAGATTTGGAAAGATTCTTCATTTTTAAATAATCCTTATTGGTTGTCAAAATTGGTTGGCATTTGATGGGTAATGTCTTACAGAGGACAATAATTTTCATTACAACACATTTCAAAGGCCATAATAAATAAATATGAAACCAGAAGACATTTATGAGTAATAAATTCCCTGCTAACATGACGAAGTTGCAAAAAGATATTGTTAAATCTGAAGCCAATGCCCACAAACCAAATGTTTGAAATTTAAGACTCTTTCTTGTGATATAAACAAAATCTTCAATCATCACACATAAAAGGCAAATGTTCATGAAGACAGGTCTTATCTGTGTGAGATCATTTCGATGAAGGAAATAAAAAAGGGGGGGAGGGAAGTAGGATTGTACATCAATCTCATAAAAAGTGATTGGAGCCTAACATGTGCAGGGAATCAGCAAAGGGGAAAAAAAACAAAAACACTTTTAGTAAATTTAGATCAATCTTGTCAAGATGGAAATAACCTTCATCTACAGCAAAAGTAACACGAGAATCTTGAATTAATTTAAGTAATGAAAACAATAAATATCAAGGATGTAAGAAACTGATTATCCAAAACATCTTGCTACAGAACAAGGAAGTAATTTGATCAGATGGTGGGATAAATCCATTTTTGTGGCAAAGAGAAAAGTCAGAAAGAATTGCAAACTAACAACACAAAAGATACAAGAACCTATAACTGAACTTTGACAGAATCATTCTTATTATTTTTAATCATATTAATACGACTGTCAAAGTTGTATTTTGAATAAGAAAATATGAATACTTTTAAAAAAAAATTCAACATAATGACTTACATCTAATATAGAATTACTAAATAATGATAAAATAATTACTGAAAATCATCTTTAAGATCTGCTAAAATGACCATGGTTTGGAATGGTATATTTACAGCATGCCGTTGTTTTGATACATCTCTATCTGGCAAATAGTCTACAATGTTCAGCTTTGAAACTGCACCTGTGCTACTGGAATAAAGAAGAGATTTTAATATCCAATTACTAATTAAAAACATCAGTTAGAATTAAAGAAAATGTCAAAGAATACATTGTTAATTTGAGTCAATGAAACTTCACAAAATAAAGAATTAGTTTATCAAATTCTACCTTTTAAGTAAGTTTCTCTGTCTTAGATTCTTCATTCCTTCAACTAAATGTGTAGGTTGTTCTTTGGGAGAAGTGGTAACTTTTTTAAATAACTACAAAAAATAAAAATTAAGATCTATAAATATTTAAACTGTTCAAAACTTAGTATTAAAATAACATTTTTTGCAATAACATCCAAACCAACTTTGCTAAAGAGAAATTACTCCACTAAGGAATAGATAGATTTTAAAGAATAGAATGCATATGAAATGTAAAACAACCACAGGAAATGATAAAACCAGAATGAAAGTAAGAGAACAATTTACTGTATTTTTAATGTCTTTGTTTACTGAAGTCCTATTGATTCCTGTTTAGAAGCAGAATGATAAAGAGAATATGAAGAGGGAAACCAAAAATAGTCGTATCAAAATAAAGCATATATATATATAAAATGCAACTGAATTTCTTTAAACTGTGATAATGCAAAGTGAATCAAATATTAACAATTGATATGCAATTACTGTATAGAGAAATGGAGAAGAGGGAGAAACAAAAACAAGCAACTGGAAAATAACATTTAGAAAGGTAATAAGAAAAACAAAAACAAAAGAACAATGCAATACAGGTGAAAGGAAGATTATTATGAAATATCTTTATATAACTAATTCATTATCAATTTAATTCCTATCATGGTTCTATGAATGAAACATAAAAAAAAATGGTTTTATGAATGGCATAGAAGAATGGTGGTTTTCAAAGATTGCAAACGCTAAGCAATACAGAAAATGCACGTCATGACATCTCTCAAGTGTAAGTGCAACTGTTCAAGTTTGATGTGCTTCATTCAAAGTCCCTCAATGTGCACACATTTTGTCACCTGGCACACAACCAAGTGGTAGTCTAATTGCTGCCAGACTTGATGAAGCATGTCCAGTGTAATGGCCTCCACAGCATGGATGATCTGTTCCTTGACATCATTTGTGGATCTGGGCATTGGGGGGTATATACACATTGTCTCTCACATACCCCCACAAGAAGAAGTCACAGGGTGTTAGGTCTGGAGATTGTGGTAGCCACTGCAGGGGTTTGTTGTCCTCAACTATAGCACATCATGATGGAAATTGAGGGGGGGGGGGAGCAGTGTTTTGTTGGAAAATGTAGTTGTTGAAATCACTATCGGACTTCACTGATACATTTCCAGGGGTGTTTGTGGGACCCCAAAAAATCCCCTGAAACTTTTACGGACTTACTACCGACATTTTGGAGTTTCGAGAAGGGGGGGGGGGAGAAATGAAAAATTACAATTATGAAGTATTGAATGACCTAATTATAAAAGTTCAATGAATTACTTTTTTTGCAAAATTAATAACCATAAATTTTCAAACATATAAACTACTACATTTTATGTAAATA
This sequence comes from Thereuonema tuberculata, assembly GCA_023159025.1. Lineage (NCBI taxonomy): Eukaryota > Metazoa > Arthropoda > Chilopoda > Scutigeromorpha > Scutigeridae > Thereuonema > Thereuonema tuberculata. Next base: position 52,737,977 of record JAFIDM010009631.1, read on the forward strand.
TTTTCAAAGCAAACAAAATTACCCAGATCAAAATAAATAATTCATTATTATTCCTACTTCCTTTTGAACGACGATCCCCGGAATTTCCGGGTATCGAAGTTCAAAATCCCCGGAATTCCGGGGTTTCCCCGGAGCACAAACACCCCTGCATTTCTCTCACTCTATCAACATCAGACATGCTTGGACAGCCTGAACTCTTGCTTTTACAAAGTCATCCTATTTCTACGAACTGTCTGTACCATCTGCAAATGTTATTTTCACGTGGTGCTTCCTTCTGAAAATGTAAACATTGAAGGACACTTGAGGCACACTGAGGGACACACATCAAACTCTGACAATTGCACTTCCTTGAGAGATGTCATGACTGTACGTTAAACAATACAGAAAATACACGTCTGTGAAACCCCATCATTCTTTTATGCCCACCCTGCATATAATAGATTATATAGATTATATAGAATATTTGAAAAAATTACATTTACTCGTTAAACATTACAGCTTAAGCTACAGACAACTAGTAAACAATAACTGAATATTTACTTTGAATGAATCTTTTGTATTGTTACAAAAAAGTATGAATATTTCTATAATAGACTAGATATGATTTAATTAATCAGAGCATTAAATCAGAAAATTTGTCTGTTCGTTATAAAATAAACAGTTTATATTATTTAATTTCTGCTTTATGGCAGAACTAGAATAATATTTTTTCATGTATAAGCTATAAATGGAGTTTTTAGGTTAATAATTTGATATAATAATAATATCTCAAAATAAAAAACCTATCTTTGATTTTATTGAAATAAAAGTGAAATATTTGTGATTGCATTCACAACATTTTTCTGTCACTAGCAAACTTTCCAATCACTTTTCAGTGATGTTATAGTCTTCTAATCAATTCAACTTTCGAGTGCATTATTGACAAAGGCTACTTTCTTAGAACCAAAAATTATTATCAACAGCACAGCATCACTTTCTTACAAGTTCAATTTAACTGATGTTTTCTGAATTAGTAGTTTCAATTGAACGTTTCAAAACATATTACTGACACTGCTGCAAATAAAATTGTATTTTTCTGTTTTCAGAGCTATTTTTTTTCTATTTTAAAACAAAAAAAAAAATCCTTTACAAGTCATGCTCCAGTTTTGGAAGATAAATTTTTGTAAAAAAAAAAAAAAAAGCTTATAAATATACAGAATACATTACATTGATAAAGCATACAACATCAATTATTTCTTCTAAATTAATGTATATACTGAGTTGTCAGTTTTTTAGTCATGCTGCTCCTCTTAATATAAATAATAGACTAGCACCAAATTGTATATATATTAATATAAAAAATTACTTTCCAAACTTATACCTGCAAATTAAAAATGGGCTATTTAATTTATTAATTTATAATTCATTCATTCAATGTAATTGTTGCTTTTGAAAACTTTATTCTTCATCTTAACAAATTCTGATAAAATTTACTGCTACTAGATGCATTCATACTTAAAATCTGTAAACAATACTGGTGATAGTTTATCAGTCTGTCCATGTGTCGATTCATAAATATGAATCAACTCCTACCAGTGACCTGGTAAATTCATTAAATTTTATCTATAGCAAGATCAATAAAATTTTAAGAATCAACCTCAAATTTTAGTGAGCAGGATGCAAATTACAGGCCCTTCTGTCTATTGATATATGCATCTATATGCATGAAACACTTGCTTTCAACTTCATCAATATTCATTAAACTTATGACAAACTGACAACAATGAAATATAATGATCAGTTCTAAATTTCATTTAGATTCAATGAAAATTATTGGTTCTTCCATGTATCCATATGTTTGAACCAAATCAATATTATTATTATTATTATTATTATTACAGCGGTAATATATTAAAATATGAAGTAACAGAACTTTATTTATATTAAAGTAAAAGGAAGCATTATATTAATTATAATAAATAAATAATCAATAATTCAATCAATAAATAATTACTGCAGTTTTCAGTTATAAATTTTAATTAATTTTTCCATTTTTGTTTCTTTCACAGCCCGGCCGTCCTAAGGTAAAAGGAAGTACTATGCGTCTAAGTCAGCTAGGCAGTCCCTTTCAGGCGTTGGGACAGAGAACTTCAAAAAATAGGGGTGAAAGGTAAGTGCTGTAGGGAGAAAGGATTAAGCACAGTGGGGGTGGATTTTTCTGTGGATTAGAAGGGATCTAAATGACGATTTCAGAAGAGCTGAATTCTCCAAAATACTAAAAAAAAGGATCACATAAGGCTGTTTTTTAATTCCACAACAATATGTAATAATATCTTATTTATTTATTTATTTATTTATTTATTTATTTATTTATTTACTTGGTTAATTAATAAAAATATTTAAATAAGTAATCAAATTTACAAAGAAATGTTATATGAAATGTTCATACAACAGTTTAATATTCATATAACATTAAAATTAACATTAACATTAAAAGATTCATATAACATTATATAACTTTATATATTATATAAAGTTCCTGATAACAATGACCCCATTGGAAAACCTTTTACTTATTTGAAAATGTTGTTATTGTGCTTAAAATATGCATTATCCGTAACCTCTTTAATCAATTCCATTAATTTTATGTAATTTATATTTTGTTTTAACAATATTTCAGGTTGCTCATATGATACTTTATCCAATATTTTTAAGATTTCAAAACCTGAATGTTTGTATATATCTTCTTATAAGGCAGCCTTTTTTTGTTGGGTGTTCCGCATTCTTCACCGTTCTCTTCCGCTTTTCTTTTCCTTTTGTTCATTTTAAAAATTGTTCTTTCAGGGATTCCAGTTGCAGCACTAGTCCTCGCAATAACTTTGTTAAAATCAATCAAAGGCTGTTTTGATTTTTTTTCCTCTTCAAAAAATCAGGAGTGAAAAAAAAGCACAAGTTATCTCCACAAAATGACGAACTGTACTGTTGCGTTGATTAATTTCCTAGAAATGAGTCATTTAGATCCCTTCTAATCTCAGTCCACAGAAAAATCCACCCCCACTGTGCTTAATCCTTTCTCCCTACAGCACTTACCTTTCACCCCTATTTTTTCAAGTTCTCTGTCCCAACGCCTGAAAGGGACTGCCTAGCTGACTTAGACGCATAGTAACTGCAAATTTTCTGATTTTGCGTTTTCTGCATTTTCTACGTAAGGAAGTATCTACACATCTTCCTAAGCAATTTGGTAGAGATCTGCTCTTAAGTTTGGCCCCTATTTCGATGATCAAAGGTAGCAACTGACTCACAATATGCTTATATCTGCGGTCAAAGGCAGCAAATAATCAGTTTCCAAATTGCTAGTTGCTTCCTTTTACCTTAGGACGGCCGGGCCAATGTAACAACCATGTAGAATGTGTCTCCATCTAATGACTACTTTCAGAACTACTACTTTATTTGTGTGCTCTGTTGCACCATTCAAGTTCAGTGACTAGACATTGGTCAAACAACAATGAAAACTGTTGTTTAGCCTTAAACATGTTGCACCATTTGAATTCTAGATCCACTGTGGTTGCAGAGATGAATTGCAGAGTATTGACAGTCTGAACTGCTGAATTCTACGCTTTATCGTGCTGAACCCTAGTTCAATACTGACATTGGTCGATATGTATGAGTTGAGATTCTTTTGCTTAAAAAAAGGAAAGATAAATTCTCAAATAAAATTTCAATATTTGTCTGAATGTATTAACATTTTTAATTTAATTTTGTAATACTGTAATTTAACTATTGAAATTAGAATAGTTTGAATCATTGTTGAGCCACACAACAACAACAGCCAGTGTGGATGTTTTGAGAGGTAATTTGATGAACAAGTAGCAATTTACAAAAATTATTAAAAGTCATTTTTTTTTAGTATTATTTTAATTAAATAAATAGTAATAGATATATAATGCATTTTTGTTCAAAAATAATAGAAACTTAACTTCCAAATTCCATAACAATTACATAAAAAAAAAAAATTATCCTCCTTAAAAAAAAAAAAAAAGAAAGAAAATAAGTTTATAAAATTAAAAATTATTGATTGGCTTTCTAAATTTTCCAGTAATTTTGAGTGATAACTGAGAATATGTGTCCTAATTAAATTACTGATTGAGCTCTTTGAACAGGAATCAATGTTTGCTGCAACCAATCAGGAATCAGCTTACAATGTATGATGCAAATTGCAAACTTTGATCACAGAAGCATTCAATTTTGCCACATTGTTTGGAGCAATACACAAAAATTTTTACTGCAAATTTGCCTGATCATGGTTTTCATAAACGAAAGATCACAGGAGGTTTGATACAATCTGGCATTGATTAATGATTGATGTCAAATGTGAATGTTTTTGTTAATGATAGTGAAATTGAATATGAAAAAATGAAATTTGTTGTGAAAAGGGATTAATTCATACACTCGGTAAATATGAAGACAATTAAAATATTGCAATTTCATTAATGAGCCAAAGAAAAAACAAAATAATTAGCAATAAGTAAATATTTAATAATAATTTCTATACAATCATTAAGCTGTGCTATTATATTATTTTGAATATTATTGCTAAAATATGTAGATAGCAATTAATATCAGTATGCACTAAAATACAAGGGTGTTTCAGTAAATAAAGTAACAAGATCTTCCATTTGAGTAAATTCACCTATATCAGTGAAAAATTTTCTGGGTCAGATTAGTAGAGCATTGCTTCCTTATAAGACCATTAGACTATGTCACCCATTGGCCATAATGTGCAATATCAGTTTCAAAATGGTACGACTCACATGGACAAATGTTATTCTAAGCAGTGTGATCTGATTTTTGCATGTGTAGGACACAAATCCAGCAGAAATTCATTGGATCCATACCTGGAGGGGTATGGATCTACTGCCATGTCAAAAAAACCAACCAAGTTTGGGTTGGTTGCTATGCCTTTGATAATGGCAGGCAGGCCCATAGCCAGAATTTTCTTTTGGGAGGGCTCATTCCTAGAAAAAGTACCGTGCGGTGGTCGGCCATAGTAAGAATATGAACATTCCCTATCTTCAGTTCAAAATTATAGATAGAATAAAGAGTATCAGGTACAAGTGAGTTATTTGAAAATAGTTATTAAAACAACTGTTTATATTACACACATAATGAATAAAATTTTTCCGGAAATGGGTAAGGGTGACAACACATGGAAAAGAGGAAAGCTAAAAGGAATAAAAAAAGCTACAATTACATTTAATTCATTAATTTCATGCTTGCCCTGGCTTACTGTAAAATGCGCTGCTAAAAAAAGAAAGTGTAGATGATAACTGAGAAATATAATTGCAAATGCACTGAATTCTTTTGCATACAACACCTCTATCCTATATTGACTGATTATATATTTACAATGTCGGTGAATATCTAGAATTTCGAAAGTCAAAAACCAGAAGAAAAAAAAATCTCATTTTAAACTAACACTAGCATTACATAAATCAACTCTATTCTGAACAAACAGAACCCATTAATGATATACTACTCATTTTATCCTATCTTAAGCCCCATCAAAATTTCCTGGCAGCCAAACAGTAACTGAAAAATAAGCAGCATTCTAAGAACATATGGATCTTGTTGACCTTATAAACAGAGCTTACCGATATCACTATCAGGATATTGAAAGATGGCAGTTGTACAACACTGATCAAACATTGGAAAATTAACTCCATTGTTTAAGAAAAAAAATCAATGGAATAAATGACTAATCAAAACAGTAATGGTGAAAAAACATGCCACCTCCTTTATATTGTATATTCACTTAAGAATGACGTAATACCTAAGCAGACCTACAGTATGTAATTTCATTTTTTATAATTTTATATAATTTTAATGTTCACCTTAGATAAGTAATAAGAAGGCTTAACGTGCATTGATGAAATAAAGAAAAGAAAAGGTGTTAAAACACACTTACTTAGTTAACGTTAATTGGTGTAGTTTTTTAACAAATTCTAGAGAGTTAAAGTTATTTCCTGTCCTCACAACCTGATGAAGTTTCCTGTTTAAGGAAAGGAAATACTGTATTTTTAGAAGATATTAAAAGGAGTATGTCGACTGAATGTCTATGTATAAAAAATTAATAGGTGAATTTAAACCCAATAGTTTTGGAACACACTGCATGTTCCATTATTAGGGGACAGCACAAACATACAGGACAACATAAAAAAAACAGGACAAACAATACATAGTGATAGTACAGAGATAGTTAACAGTAATGGTTGGTATTTTGTCTGCCAGTTATCAGATTATAAGCTTTAAGTCTATTATGATTCAATGAGTAGATGTTGAGATATTCTCTTATGATGAGTGAAAGGGTTTGGCATCTGTAAAACTGGTGTATGTCCAGTTTCACTGAAATGTGTTACTGTATACGATTGTGTAGGGTCTTTTGACTGTGGAGGCATTTTTAAGTTTGTGGAGGTGTGTAGAAAGAGGGCAGCATGTTTGTTCCACATATCCTGAAAATCATTTGGAACAGAGGATCCAATATACAATGTTGGAGAGATTGTATGATTATTGTGGCATGTATTTTGTTTAGGATTTTGTTTATTGTGTATATTAGTGGATCCGAAGGCCGGGGCATGCTGGTAAGGAACAAAGAATTGTCTAATAAAACTTTCGAAGGGTGGGTAATAATGGAAAGGGATATATTTGATGGATGTTTTGGGTTCAGTGGGTTTTCTCAATAGCTGTTGCAGGGAGTTAAGGTGGTTGTGAAAGAGGTGGGAGGAGTAGCTGTGGAAGTATCTTGCTTATTGTGGTAAATTCATTATGTAGGTATTGTATTGTAGAACATGAGTTTAATGCTCTTCGTATCATGAAGTCTATAATATTGATTTTGTATGGATGGAGTGTCTTTCAGTTATATGTATCTGTTGGAGCTTCTGGGTTTTCAACAGTGTTTCTGTGATAGGAGATGGAAACATTCAGATAATTAATGTGCTTATTTGATGGTATTTCAATCTCAAAGTTGTAGGTGCAGGTTCTTATAATTGAGGTGTTGTATGTAATGTGGGTTTTTTATAGTGACGATGTTGATGTCATCGAAATATCTGCCATATAATGTGATGTGAGGAGAATAATTGTTTTTCAATATGGTGGAGTGTTGTGTTTACAATGGGTCTTAAGATTGCAAGACGTGTGAATAGGCTTTGTGTTTGGGGGAACATTTTGTTGTTGTTGTAGAAGTATTGTCTGTTGTGTATTGTGTGTATGAGGAAGTCAATTTGTTTAGTAGTGATGTCGAATTGGCAGAAAAGTGTCTCATTGACAAGGTAATTTTACAGTACCTGTTTTATGGTATTGTAGGTGACGGATGTGAAAAATAATGTGGCATCAAGGGAATAGATCTCTTCACTTTCAATTTTAGTGTTATTGTGTAGCTGTCCCTGTACGATCACCACATGTTGTTTCTCTTGTGTTGATCTATATGTTTGTGCTGTCCCTTGATGATGGAACAGGCAGTGTGTTCCGAAACTGTTGGGTTTAAATTCACCAATTAATGTTAACCAAGTAAGTGTGTTTTACCACTGTTTCTTTTCATTATTTCATCTTAAGCTAGGCGAACACCATACAACTAGTTGGCCCAACTGGTTGGCTGACAGCAAGTTGGATGCGATAGTTTGGGGCGAACACGAGACAGGCAACGAGCGAGCGGCTATCCCAGAAGTCCATGCGAATGATGCCGCTGCTGTTCAAAATCTGAAAAATTCCAGGGTTTACAAACTCTCTGATAACTTCTGCTGCACAAACTACATGCATTTCAGTATAAACTTTATTTGTGTGTGAACGGAAATCTCAATACTCTATGAGTAATTGTGTAATCGCTCTCCGTTGAGCTAAAGTGGAGGGAATCGTATCAACACCATGTCTCCAACTGGGCATGACGTCACGACTTATATGTTCCAACGCTGCCCTGTGATTGGGTAATTTCCGCCCGACTCTACGATGAAATAAAACAACACAAACTTTAGTCAGCCATAATGCCATACCAATTGTGCTGAAAAAGCACTAATGACAAGTTGGCCACACAACTCGACAACTAGTTGTATGGTGTTAGCCCTGCTATAGATAGATAGATAGATAGATAGATAGATAGATAGATAAATTAATTAAAAGGTTTCATACTTCACTAAAATTTGAGTAATGGTCTGTAGTCACATGGCTGTATAATCTTCTATTAGTATGGCCTTTTCTGAAAATACATGGAGGAAAAAAGAATTGTGAATGTGTTGCATCTTCAGGAAAATGAACTGAAAGTAAATGATAATAAGAATAGGATAAACAAGAGAATCCTGAAAGAATACGGAAGCTATTTTCCTAAAAATATTGTATGTTTTTATTTATCTTTTTTTTCTTTTCTTTTTGAGAAATTAAAACATGGTAACAGAGCATCTGCCTATTTGTAAATAATCAAACCTGCAAAATATAACATACCTTCGAATTTTCAATATTCTGGTTTACAGCAAATTCGTATATTATAGGGCCTAAATCCAATTAACTTAATCAAATCACACAACAACTGCAGTAAGGATTATTAAGTGTCAAAGGATGTCAAGAGAACATCATTGTTAACCATCAACATATTAATTATTTAATTTCCAATGCTTTCTTATGGTATATTTTGCCACCACAAAGTGATTTTTTTTTCCATGTAAATTCATATGGAGAAATTTTCAATATAAAAAAGAAATTTTGTCTGATCTAAAAATATTCATGCCAAGTTCCAGAATTGGAACATGTATTATTTGGTTCAAAGTTATTGGTGGGAAGGGGATACACATACATGTATATACAGACTTAGTATTTTTATGAGTTTAACGTCCCTAACTATCAACTATGATATGAACTTGACTATGAACTTGACTCAGCATTCTTATACTTTTTTTTTTTTTTTTTTTACTTAAATCTGTTGAAGCTGCAATCAATACACACGGAGTTTCTGGCAGCAACCACTACGAACTGCTACCTCTGATTTTTTAAATATTTTTAGACATTTCCATGTTCCCTGTGATCGACAGACTTATGTTTGTTTTAACATGATTTTGACAATGGTTCATGGATACGAATATAAAAAAAAAAAATCTCTACACTTTTGTAGGACAGGAATATAAAAAAAAAATAAGAAAATAAATAAAATAAATTTTTCTCACTTTTATCAGCAACAATTTAGATAAACTGTAACAATAGCTGTTGGTTCACCCCATAGTTTTATTTGTTCCGTTGATCCCAAATGGATAATTTGAAGTGGCTATTGTTAATATAGAGTATTAATGACAGACTACCAGTAGTAGTCTTATTATCTGCAATGGAATGCATATCCAAGAGATAAAGTCTGTCATTGGACCAAAGGGAAACAAGTTACTAAGGTGAATAACAATGGCACTAACATGAAATCAATGTATGTATGGATATTTCCTGAATGGTAGTGTATAAAACTTAATTAATGACCATCACTTTTGATACTCATTACTAGCATAATAAACTTTTGGTAGTAATATCAAGTTTTAAAAATAAATAAACTTTTCCGTATGAATTCAAAGTTGATTCACTATTTGAGTAAATTTAATTTCAGAGTTATTGATTAAAACTTTACAAAATGGAGTTAAAGATTTTATGAAATTGATTCAATGAGTCTTTTTATTGGGTTGTTCATAATTATTGGCCGATTCTGACACAAATAACAAAATCAGTAGAAACAGACAAAGTAGTACATTTTATTCAGAAAAATATCTGCCCTTGGCATCAATACACTGTAACCCAACGTGCTTTCAGTGCATAACTGCCACGGTGGCAGAAGCTGGCATCAAAGTGGTCTAAGAAATCGCTAATGACATGAATCACAGCATCCTGGTTAGCGGACCGTTTCCCCCTCAAGAAATTATCTAATGGTGAAACATGTGAAATTCTGATGGGGCCAAGTCTGGTGACTATGGAGGGCGAGGGAGGATCTCGTACCACGAGGCACTGATTTTCTGCATGCTTCCAAGACACACATGTGGTTGTGCTCCATCATGCAGGAGTATGGGACTCAAGGATTGACGAAAGATGGTTGGTTGTTTGTTACCTAATATCTGGTGTTCGCTTTCGCTTTTTGTTGTCATAAAGCACCCATTTTTCATCAACTGTAAGAATCTGACGCAGATAGGGAGTTCTAGCCTCACGTGTTTAGAGGGCAATGCATGTTTCCAGGCGCTGTATCTGCTGCTGTTTGGTGAGTTAGTGTGATCAAGGTATCCAGTTTTTTTTAACCTTGTCCATAGCTGCCAGGTGTCTGGAAACTGTTGCTGGCGATACAGAAAGTGCGGCACTAAGTTCACATAAGGTGGACGTTGTTTTTTCTTCCACTTTCTGTCTAAACTGTACCATGTCAGACACAACCGGACGATGTCCGGCTCCTGGCTAATGGTCGATGTCAACATCACAAGTACGGAATTTTGAAAACAGTCTATGGACAGTTCTGTCACTTGTCATGCAAACACCCCACATTTTATTGACATTGGCAACAGTTTCGGACACATTATGTCCTGTTTGAATTGGTGCAAAATCACTAATCTCACTTCAAACTGCTCCATCACGTCACAAACTGATTTGATCTGGCTGAAATAACTTTTTCGATACGTGGACTGAGCCCATTCAATTTCCAGGAGCGTTTGGTAGTTCCTACTACGATGTGTTCTTTTTATGCTCTTGTCGGCATTGGCCAATAATTAAGAAAGAAACCAATAAATAATGTTATCTTATCTTTAATATAACTTTTAAATCTTTTAAAAGTTATCTTTTAATATAAATTTAATTTTTTTTTTTTTTTTCACTTCAGAATAATATAAACATTACAGATAAGTAAACCCTATATAAATTTTTTAAAAGACATTTTATTTTTCTTAAATGATGAATAATGTAAAATCAAAATAAACATATTCTGAATTCTTATAAGAACAAAGAACAAAATGTTTTTAACTTTCAATATGTATACTATCATCAGAGGTGAATATTCAATCACCACTGAATAGGCATATGCACATACTGATGAAATGTTTTTATTTTGTCAACTTTCGTGCTTTTAAAATCTTCCTTATTTTGATAACAGAATTTTGTTCATTTGCCTTAATTATAATTCTGATTTTCTATTCTATGTTCAAATTGATGCATCTTATTTAATCCATAATTTCATATAGAACATTACAAATTGTTTTATAGAGGCTGAGAAATTACAATTTATGTGAACAATAAAAAAATAAAAAAATGAGTGTAATTTTCTTTATGACTGGACTATAATCTAACTATATAATCTGACTATAATCTATATTACTAAAATCTTTTATTTCTCTTGTCTATCCGGCGCAATTGTTAATTTCCTGTGGAAAAATTACAACAATGAAAAGTTCTTTGCAGGGAATCGAAGCTGCAACCTTTTGATCCGAAGGCAAACGTCTTATCCATTAGGCCACAGGGACTACATTCAAATTATTGTTTCTTATCACTCCCTTTGTGTGTGTGGTGTAATGAGAGAAGAGCCAGAGAAAACAGAAAATAACTCATTAATTTTAGCCTACTAGATTAAAATTTAAATTTCAAAATTCATTTTTTTAGTTTCTCTCAGTCAACAATGGTGCTCGCTATCAAATAATAAGTTCATTCATAAAGGAATAAAATATCACTTTTTGCCATAACCGCTTGGAATTGATTTTTTTGGATTATCTCATACTTACCAGGGGAATGGCCTAGTAATTATTCTATAATTATTACATTAATAGATTTTTTTATATATTAAGTTGTAGAATGCATGAACATTTATAGGGAAGATTTGCTTTAAAATTAAAATTATTAATGTTAAGTTGGCATTACATAAGCATTATTAAATGCTTGTTTTGATTATGGAATATTTCTTATTTTTCGATTTAATAATAGTAAATTTTATATTAACAAAGAAAGACACGTGACACGTGGCATCTCAGAAGCTGCATTAAATTCAATTCATCCTTGGTCTTTCATTTTTGGATGATTCAAGAGGAATTTAAAAAACAAAAAAACAATAATGTAGTCAAACAAAAGAAAAGAAACTTTAAAATTTAACACACAAAAATCTTGAAATTCTAAATAAAGAAATATACAACTATCCCAATGTAAACGGCACATTTGGTGTCATCCCCAAAGCCCTTAAAAAACAAGTTTTAATAAATAAATAAATAAATAAATAAATAAAATTAGAATAGATGCAACAGTTGAACAGTTACAATTTGCTGAACTGTTAGGACCATTATAAATTTTGCGAAGAGATCTTACTAGTTGCTAGGTTCTTGGGTAGAACCTGAACTGATGTAAATTGAAATGCAACTAGTCTAGGTTAATAATAATAAAGAATTAACAACAAAATTTGAAAATAACCCTTTGAATCACTTAAGATGAGTACACAGGGATGCCCGTTTCATCTTTCTGTAGGTTCATCAACCAGTTCCACCTATTTCAATTTTAACAATTTGAGGAATTACTAGATGTGTGACTCCTCATAAGCTAAAGACACACAAACCCACAAAAATTGTTTTAATTAGCCATCTAAAAATGCAAAATCATTCACAGATCTTACCTTCAATTATTCAAAGGGTTATTTTCAAATGTTTTACTTTTATTTTTACTATTATTACTTTCCTTCCCTTCATCGACTTTGGCCAACTATGGACCACAGGCTAGCCCTACCTGACAGCGTCAGGGTGAGGCTAGGGAATTCAAGAAGGGGGCGAGATTTATATCCTTCCAGAATAACCCTCAGAGAATAAGTCCGAGAGGAGAAACGGACGAAACAGAAGAAAAAAGAAACGACCATGCCAACGCCACGATTCAAACCCAGGTTCCGACATATCGGCCACACGGCAGACCGCTTGGCCATGCCGAAACGGCTATTATTACTTTATTATTTTTTTTTTTTCATTACTTAGTAATCAAATTGCTCTTCAACATCCAGAATGGAAGACTAAAGAATCGATTTAAAATTATTTAATTATTATTTTATTTACTTTATAAGCAGCTTATCTGCCATTTTCTTGTAATATCTAATACTCTTCCTGTTAATCCTGCAGTTATTGAAATTGGTGAACTTGGCTAATTAGCCCTCAGAAAACAAAAGAAAGCTATCCCAATGCTCTAATCCCTAATGATGAAGGTCATTACAATGAAGTTGTTTCTATTCTCGTTGTCAGATGGTCTTAGTCAAGAACAAATAACTGTAGAAATGCAAAAATGAGGGATAACGATTTGCTCGAAAAGCAGAGTAGCAGTAGATTTGGCCAGAAAATGAACACAATCAATTCCCAGGAATTCAAACATGATTTGGGAATTCTATAAAAATTTTGCTATATTTTAAACAAATTAATAAATTCAGGAGACACAAAAGAATGGGCTTTCAGGGTGTAACTAGATAATCCCTAAACATCACTGTCCTAATCACTTTAATTAAAAAATTTGGCTAATTTCTCTTGGAGTGGATATTTCAAGGTCACGAAGATGGCAAAATTTAGTAGTACATATTGAAATTTTGTTAGGAAGATGATGTACCCTACCGAAATTCACCTCCATATAAAAGTCTGCTGTGAGGTGTGATGTTCCTTTTAATCCATCAGCTTATTTTTTTTTTAATCCTTATATGGTGAAGACTGTTCATAGTGAAGAGACTCAAAGACTGTTAATAACTTGATTAATGTACGATGTCAAAAAAATAAAAAATAAAAATCATACCCGACTTTCAATATTTCCAATGTGTCCTTCAGGCAAGGAAGCAGCTGACATGGATATCGACTATATTTGGTATTAATGCACCAATTGAAGGGCAAGAAGAAGGAAACAGAAGTTTTTACAATACATTACAGAAAATTCCGAAGGAAATTAATAAATCTCATATGATTACTTTAATGGATGATTTCAATGCCCATACTGGCAATATTAAGTTTTACAATTTCAGTGTGGATTCTGTAGCCAAGTGGTGAGAGGAGCTTGATTGCAGCCTGAAGGAGCCAGTTAAGGTCAAGAATTTTTTCCATACTGAATTCTCCACAAAGGTCCTAGGGTCCACCCAGTCCTCTGTCTATTGGGTACTGAGTTTCTTACCTGGGTGTTAAAAGTCAGCTGGGCATCGGGCTGACCAATCGACCTCAACTTAATCCCATTGGTCAGGGAACACCAGGAGCCTTATCTATCGTGACCTGAAGGGCCAATAGACCTGTACTGGGACACTTTAATTTAACAATAACATCGATCCACATGGTGAAGATGCATGTAACAGAAATGGAAAAAGACTTATAAATCATAGTTCAAATCCCAGAGCTGATTTGGATTTTCTTCTATGTTCCATCTGTTTCTGCAGGTATAATGTGAAACACCTCCTATATTCACTTTCGGCAATGATTCTTCAGCTGAATAGTTCACAGATTTGCCCTTGGTGAGGTTAATAGGCTAAGTGCCAAGGAAAAAAAAAATCCAATTCAGAAATGATGAACTTGGAAGTGTAGAAATTTGTAAGTCATAAACGTGTACATAGTATGCACATCCAAAAGATGATGTGATAGATGGACAGATGGCAAAAAAGCCTCCTTGTCACGGAGAACCTCCACAATCAGTAGCTGAATTTTTTGGAAGTAATAAATACATATAAATTACTGAAGAGATAAATACTGTCAAAAGAGATCATGTATGATTCATAATATGCTTCAGTATATAGGCTTTCAACAGATGAAAGTGTAAATACATCAAGACAAACAGAGGATCTAATGATGAACAAGATAAAGTCTGAAAAGCAGATGGTCAAGCAGAACTTGTTTACAATTTAATCAGTATCACCAAAATTGCTTTTATCCTTTAAGTATAACATCCCATTCCATATATTACTAATTAGCAATCAATATGGGTGCTATTGCGTTTGTCCTGTCCTTCCGACCGTCTGTTTTCCCCCCTCCCCCCTAACAACTCCCGAATGGAAGGTCAGTTCGGTAAAAGGACTTCATGCTCAGAGACCCAAACACTGTATGAATGGGGTATTTATTTCTGCATATCCAGGAAAATGCAAGCAGAGTCAACTGTTTGTTTCCACAAACAAACAGTTCTACTGTGCCTCAAACTGTTATAGATACGGTCGAATAAAAATATAGATTGTATAGTAGATACTCTAAAACTAAAGCATATCCTGATTTCTAGTCGATCGCATTAGAAGTTGTCCAGGAAAAAATTCCCAAACATCAGTTTTCCAATGGACAGTCGTTGCACAGCAGATCACCCTCCAATGCTCATTAGGTGTTTTAGGTCAAGTTCAGGAATTTCTTTTACTTGACACATTCAATGTCCGCATGGATTTCAATGGGGCACCTTTAATTTTATGCTTCAGCACAAACTTTTTTCTTTACTTGTTTTAACTTGCTTGAACTCCATGATGTACCTAATTTTTTCTATTTTTTATTCCATTTTATTTGGTCTGCTATCCTCTTGTATAACAAGAACCCTTTCATTTTAGATTTCTTCTTTACATCTACTTCAGCTTTGTTTTTGTTTGTTCTACCCTTTTACTTATTTTCAGTTTTCTTGCTATGGAATATTCTACAGAATATTGCTGCCTGAGTTTTTGTCCAAAGTTCTTAGATAAATAGTTTAGGAGCGAAGGGGTTCTTACGGTCCAGGAAGGATGCTTGACTCTGCACTGCGGAGACCACTACTGGGTACCAGGTCCACTTGTCGAGTCTGATTACTGGCTCTTCTCTGGCGAAGGCGGCTTGCCAAGTCCGGGAACAGCTAGCTTCTGTCGGCAACAGGGTGCAACTTGCACGTCGTAGCTTTCTTTCCACTCCATGGATTGAAGATAACAGCTCGACGATCCTTCAGCTAAAGTCTGCTTTCACTACTGGAGCTGCTTATTTGAACTCCTGTCCAAGAATGAACTACTCTCTTCTCCTCCAATGGAGAAAGACCCACTTGCTATTGATCTGGACCCGCAGACGAACTCTCTCTAACCTGATTCTGCTTCTCTCTTTATTGCCATCTGACACCACCTTCTGAATTCTGGAACAGACAATTTTTCAATAGGGAGGCAGGGTCAGAACCAGTTGACTCTCCAGGAGGGAAGTTGGCCTTTTCAACCGGTAACAATATGACTTTCAACTTTATATTTTTTTTACATTTCTTATTCTGATTTTGTTAGAATTTCTTAATTTACTCTTGACTATTACAGCCTTTTTAAAGGACAGAGTATCCCTGCCTTACATTTTCCTGAAATTTAGTGGTTTTCTATATTTAAAGTTAAGAAATATGGTTATTAGTGCTGACTGAATATTCACCACTGATGATAGTATAAATATTGAAAGTTAAAACATTTGGTTCTTTGTTCTTATAAGAATTCAGATAATTTGTTTATTTTTAATTTTGAGTTATTTAGCATTTAAGAAAAATAAAATGTTTTTGAAAAGAATTTATTAGGGTTTGCTTGTTTGTTATGGTTATATTTTTCTGGAGTGAATTAAAAAAATTGAAAATGTCTTATTTTAATCAATGTTTTTAATTCCTAAAGTTACTTGACCCAACCAACAAGATCCTTGACCCTCCCCTCCCCAAACTACCAAATTTTGATCTATGGATACCCAAGGCCGTTACACTGTTCTTCTACACTTAAATTTTTTAATCAAATATGTTCACCTTAATTTATTATGCATATCATTGTCACACATATTAAACTTATATTGGATGAATATTTACAATTTATTATTACAAATAATGTTAACTTAGCTTTCAAATCAGTTCTTAAATTCAGCTTTTTGTCTTAATCACTGATATAATCTTTGGAAGTTCCTGCTTCTTGTGATGTTGATTAAAAATATGAACACTTTAGAGGATTGATATATCTATTATTGTTGTTTGTTGTTATTAGGCAATCATAAGGCTCTAATTTTTCATGTGCCCAGAAAATTTAGAAAGTTAAAAACATATTACAGATTGAATTTTTCCTACTTTTTTTTTTTTTTTTTTTTATTAGTGGGTGATTTGACATAATTGTCTAAGTTTACAAATTCTAAAAACTTTGTCAAATCTTTTGTTTGTATTACTTAGTTACCTGGATATGTCATTGGGTAAAGTTCTAGAAAGTGGAAAGATTCCATAAAGTACACTCAACATTGGCATAAAGCCTTATAACAAGTGTGGAATAAGTAAGAATAATGAGACGAAAAGAAAGTATCTAACTTTCCCAGAAACTACTAAAATTAACCAAACTATTTTTCAATATTAAATAACATCTATTTTTTTGTTTTTTAAAAGCTTGTATAGCAGAATGTACAAGTTTGATTGAATGCAAGAAGCGCAAATAGTGAACTACATGATCCAATAACAGCACTAGCAAATGCACGACATCTGATGTATGCAATTAAATCTGAGATTTAAGGAGAGTAAGAGTTATCAGGTTGCCACAGCACAGGGATATCCCCTTGAGATTTAAGGAAAAAAATGACAAAGGATTTCAATTGTAAGTAAAAATTTTGAGTATTAAAAATTATAAAATATTACTAGCAAAGGAAAAAAAATACAGATATTTTACATAACTTCTACAGTTGAAACATAAAATGTCCACACTTCATTTTGGCATTATAACACTGCCTAAAGAAAAATACATGGGGAAATTTATGCTAATTAATTGTTTACATTTGCTTTCTTTTTAATTTTGTAATTCCTGATAGAATCAACCTTACATTTTAAAGAACATCAATTGCTAAATTTTAGATGTTATTAAAAGATGGCCATTTTACATTTGATTTACTGCCTGTGCATAGAATAAATTAAAAATGTAAAACTTTCTTTGTAGATGTTTGGCTATTATATGAAACGTTTGTTACAGAATGTAAATTTCATCCTTTGTTATAACAAACACATTACAATTGATCCATACTTACTTCGTAGTTCATTCCTCCTAAAATATCTACATAAAATCTTCACCATCACTCAAAATAAACGTAATTATTTACATTTATTTTCAAAAGCAGCAAATTTTCAAGGAGAACACTCGTCTCCCCTTT
>JAFIDM010009631.1:52761044-52793556 GCA_023159025.1 Thereuonema tuberculata
TACAGTAGAACCCCTCTAATCCGTCACCTTTGGGACTGGGGTATGGTCAGAATGCAAAAAAGGTCGGATTATTAGAAAATACGGATTTACTGCATTGTCAAGCAGTTCAAGTTTAGGCTTTTTCAATGTTTTGCATTTCCTAAGAGCGTTTTCACCATCTACCGTCTCTGTATATGCAAGTAAACAACGCAATGTCGCGATGGGTGGTGAGTCGCTGACGAGTCGAGGACAAGTTCAGTCAGCTCGAGCACGGTCGGATCAACCGGAGTGGCGGATGAGAGGGGGTTCTACTGTACATAAACTTGGATATTTATTTTGAGGGAATGATTCCAGTTCTTCCAGTGTTGGTTTCTATGGGTAACCATGTGTTACCCATAGTTGATAAAGTAATGTTCAAAGATTGGTTCCAATAGGTTAATGCGGGGGTGTATTGGAACAGAAAGACATTCATTTGTATATATCTGTGTGTGTCTATATTTTGAAATCTTATATTTTGTTTTTCTGGTCTTAAATGTTTATAAGTACAATACAAAGAAACCAATTAGTATTAATATTCAAAATTGTTTTTATCCTTTTATTTTTCTCTCTTCGATATTTGTTTTTTTAAGAATTTTTGTAATGGTTCTTTTAAGTATTTTTGAAGTCTGAAAGGATTCAAATTTATTGGGAAATCTGGTTTAGAATCTGTATGTATGAATGTAAACATTGGATTTTGTAAAGATCTCCTGAATTTAATGTAAAATTGATGATTGCATAAAATCATGGAAATGAAAATTATAGAATTTATTTAATGAACTGCTTAAAAAAAAAAAAAAAAAGTAATGTTAAAAGGCCAATGCACAAGTAGTAAATATTCTCTACTTATCCCAAATTTTCTTACTAAATTCATTGCTACTTTGTATACATTTAAAATATTTATTAATTAGATCAAGAATGATTTTAAGATTAAGTATCAAGGGTTTTTTGTTTTCTTTTTCTAGGGTGGTACAGATAAACACTTAAATAAGAATTTTAGTTTGAATACATGACTTGACCATTTTTGTAGTAATCCATTAAATTTATTTCTTGATTAGAATAACAGTTCTAAGAATGAATTTATGAAATTTATATTCAGGCAAATGTTGACAGTTGGGACAAGAAAAGTTTGATATCCATGAAAATATATTTCGGAGGCTATTAATTGTTGGGTATACCTTCCCAGAGAAGATACAAGTGAGGTATGTGCTGTCTCTCGGACAATTAATAAAGAAAGAACCACCTCGTCAATGTTGAGGGCAAATTTTGTTAAAGCCAACATTTTTCAATTCAGATTTTGGTGCTGACAAATATATACTTATCTAATTTTGGATAAACATTATCTAAATGAAAGCTATTTCAACCTTCATCCTGTTTGTAGCAACTGTGCACAGTGAATTACTATTTTTAAGTTGATTAATCTGAAGACAAATGCTAAAACTCAGTTAGATATTAGACCTGAAATGAGCCTAATATTGTCTACGATTGTCCCTTGAATTTCTGTTCTTACTGATTGTTGGTACTTTTCTTTGATTGTTGATGACTTCATTAAGTCATCTCATTAAGGTGGTCCTGAAGATTTATTTATTTATTTATAAAGCATGCAGAGTTTTTATTATTCAACTTTCAGATTTCTTGTCTGAACATGTATCATGCTAAGATGGCACGACTGATTTACTTAGCACCAAGTCTTATTAATAGATAAACTTCAAATATGATTACTAATATGTTTGTCTTGATTCCTGTTCCCCCCCACCCCCACCACCACCACCACACACACATCCTAATTTTAATACGCGAATGTAAATGACCTCACTGTAACTAAGTGATGCATAGATGAGCATATACCTAGTTTGTTTTTTGTGTTGGGAATAGCATGACATAAAATCTATTTATCTTCTTTGTTTTGATTGGTTTATTGATTACTTGGAGAAGGATGAGAAATTTAAAAAAAACAAAAAAAACATTTAATTTACTTTTGGGGGAAGAGAGTTAGGTTTGTAGAAAAAGGTTAGAATTGTGGAATGTGTAAAATAAGGTTTCAGAGGCTGTTGCCATCTGTCTGTAATATCTGTAATATAAAACACAGGCTCTCATGCTATTTTTTTTTTATGGCAAAGGGTTTTAATTTTATTACGTGATTATATATTTGGTTTAGTCAGCATGGGTCTATCGTTAATATTAGGAAAACTCAAAAATATTTTGTTGTATATTTTAGATTAACAAAGACTGTAGAAGTTGTCTCTTTTTATACCTCATAGTAAACAAAGAGGGTTATATACTTGGTCTTAATATTGGTAAAACTTCTTAATAAGCATTGGAGTTACAATACAAAAAAAAGGGGGAAGGTTAGGAAAAGAAAAAAATTGCAGAAACATGCGATTTTAAATTGAAATGAATTTTTATCTATTCATCTGCGATCAATATAAACCAAAAAGCTACTAAGTTGAAATATAGGCCATAGATATAGTTTATTAAAAGGAAGACCCTTGTTGATTTTAGTATATAGGTGCTATGTGTCTACAATTAGTAAAATCATTTGCCCTAAACCACATAATCACTATAACTATGGTACATTGATTCTAGGAAGCCGACACTTTTAATAGTATATTTAGGCCATTAAATACTGATTAGCAGATTACTGATGATTTTTATATAGAGCTAAAAGAAGCTATGAGCCAGGACTCTCCTATATAAATTGCCATGATACTGAAAACTTCTTTGAAAGCTGAAACTTGAATGGTAGATTAATTTTACTCGCTGTGAACTCCCAGGTAATTTTAGTACAGATGGAGTTGGAAAGTTTAAGGCTAATAGTCATTCTTACATAGTTTCGATTAAAACACTATTATCAAAATAAATAAACCACTTACTATCTAGAAAGCTACGTCTTGACAAACATTTTTGAATCTTTGCATCTGGTACTCGGAAGCTAGATGCTAATTATAATTTCCTCATTACATTTTGAATAAATTGTGAATTTTTAATTATTTTAATCTTTATATTTTTCTTTTTTAGTTCTTATTATTAGTTTTAAAAATGTTTTTAATGATTATGGATGATTTTGTTCTAATAAAATTTCTGTGAAGATTAGCAGATCAGATTATTAATAATTGTAACTGTGTCTGAATGTTTCTGTATTTCATTTTGCTTCTTAGTAATTGGTAAAACAGAATTAAATTGGGATAATCATTTTTTTTATTTCCATTTTGCAGTATTCTATCTATTTTTTGTTTGTATATTTATTTATTTATTTTTTTAAATTTATTATTAAATTATAAAATGCGTTTATATTGTGATGTAGGGGGAAAGTTACCTGATTAATGATAGAAGTAATACTCATTTTAAATAAATGGTTTATTTTGCTGAATTGAGGAAAATCAAAATATGTTGGTTATGAATATCATTGCTATTTGCATTATGAATATAAAGGAAGGTTTTTTTACTGTTGTTTTAAGTTCTGAGCATTAAATCTTCTCATAGCTTTTCTTTTTCCTCTCAATGTTTAAGAAAACTTAATTAATGAATCTTAATTATGTGATTCACATTAGGTTTTATACAAATTTATGATATGGTAAATTAATAGCTTCAGTTAATTTCTTTTTTGTTTGTCGTCAAAAATTCTGCAAAAGTAAGAGTTACCTACCATAAAGGTCACTAGCCTTCACTGACCCTTTGCTGCACATTTCCTTGTTATTCAAGTAGGCATATCTTTTATTGTGCTAACTGCAGAAACTTTCTTTCAATTTTTAGTACTAAGTTATGAAGTCGTTTTGTGGTTTAGCAATTATGACTATAGTAAAATTAAATTCTAAAATCTTGCATTATATTATCAACATCTTATTTTAACATATTTCCACATAAATAAAAACATTGTCTATTGTAATTGGTATTGGAATTTTTACAAAAAATAAAATGTTTATTAGTTTTTAATCAAATAGATTAATCTAAAACATTATCATTTTTGTAGTTTTAATCAAATAGTTTTTCACGTTTTTTAAAAAGTGAAAAGCAACAGTTTCTTTAAGAAATTACTAATCAAAATTATTTTAATTAGTTAAAGAAAGATTATATTTTATTTAACATTGTTAGTTGAGAACAATGATGCCATTAAAGAATTGTATTACATGCAGAAAAGAGATACAGGACCTCTAGCCGAAGCAATTACAGTATAACTATGCTCTGAGGTACCATATGTTATAATTGTTATAATATCAGAATACTGTGGATAAATACTGTTAATTTTGCCGTGGCCTTGGTTTTGTTTTATAGTTATGGTATGTTCAAAGTAAAGATGTTTTAAAAGGTTAACCATAGAATAAATCATCATTTGATACAAATTAGACCTTTAATATTTTTAATGATTCACCTCAAAATTTTAATTGATAACCTTGGTAGTATAGTTATGACCATCTTTTGTTTTAAGGAAATTGAATTTTAGATTTCTGTTTATACATAATGCTTCCAATTTTTATATATTTACATATCGGCTATATATTGATTGTAACTAATTAACTAGTGTTTTTTTTTTTTCTCTCTCTCTCCTTCCTTTTTGTAATTTTTGGCAATTTCTTTTCTAATTATGAAGTATTTGATTGGTCTGTTTTTTATTTATTTGGTGCGTACTTAACTTTTATTTAAATTTTATAAAATTTGTTTACTTTTAGTAATTTTCGATAATTTCTCATTGATTTAATATATTTCAAATTAATCATTTATGAATAGTGTTGTTTTCTGGCTGTCTTAATAATTAATATGTAAAAAATTTAAGAATGAGTCCCTTTGAAAATAGAAACAATTTAGCAAATTTAGAAAGTATTTGTCGACTAGTAATTCCAGTATAGTTTAATGTAAAAGGCATAAATCAATAACATTTATGCCTATGAAAGGAAAACCCAATATAAATTCATAAATTCAACCTTGAAAAGTAGTCCTGTTTATAGATATATTTACATAAATGTCAACACTATGGTTTGTCATTCACGTTTTCTAAAAACTCATTGTTAAACAAGATTTTCATCAACATTTTTGTCTAACAATGAGGATTATTTTTTTTTTTTTGGTAGCTTATTGTCATTTTTATTCAACAATTGCATTTTGTAAAATGGTATAATTTGGTATTGCTGTCCATGAATGCTAACCTAAAAAATAGGAGAGATGGTAGTGAGAGTTATAGCTATCTATTAATCCTAGCAGAATATCTTACGGTTATTATATTTCTGTAATTTGTATATAGTTGCTATTATTCCACTTTAAGCAGGTTGGATAATGTAGAGCCATACAAATTTCCTTATCTATACACTAAATAATAATCTAGAATATACCAAAACTTCAAGTAGAATTTACTGCCATGTAAATTAAACTACTTTTATTTTAGCTGTATTGATACAACTAGCATTGAAATATCATACATCATAGAAAATAACTCAAAATTTTACATTAAATTTTGTAATCTCTCTTAATTGATTTTAAAAAAAAAAAAAGTGGTAACAATTCCATATAGAATAAAGGACAGTTGAATGTTTAAGTATGGCATCCTGGAACTTTGTCTTTTGTTTCTGTGAGTAATGTAATATTTGGTTAAGAAAATTTATCTTTTTCCTTATTATCCAAATGTTTCATTGGTAATTGTTTTTATTTTTGTAAAATTTTAAATGTTTTTATTTATTTTTATTTTTTTATTCTTCAGAAGCCAGTAATTTATTTCATGGCATGTGAGAAAAATCAAATTTTTTATTTTTATTTCTTTCTTATTTGATAGTTATGCTGTTATAATTTTGTGAAGTTTTTTTTTATTATTTTTTTTATTATTTATTTATATGTATATATATATATAAAATCAATTCTTCATATGCTCTGTTTAAACAATGTTGGTTAGTAATACAGTCTCAGGAATTACTGCTGTTAAAAAGGTAAATAATATGTTAAAACAATAGAATTGAAAACATCAACACCAAGAACTAGACATTGCTTCAAAACGAGGAACTGGTGGACTGCTGTTTCTGTAGCACTAACTCAATTTTAACCAAGAGTGTATTTTACACCTCTCCTCTACTTAGAACATGTATAACATAGACATATTGGTTGAAAAAGAAAATGTAGCCTTTAATATTAGTGATTTTCTTTATTTTCAGTACCATCATATTATTATAATTTGCAATTGTAACTCAGCTTGTCATTCTTCAGATATTTTTGATTTTTTATTTGTTGAAAGTCATTGGTTAAAGAAATTTCTGTTAACAAAGGAATTAAAATTCTGAAACGTATGCAGATTTAACTTTTTTTTAACCATTGCACAGCTTTGGAGAATTGCATTTCTTACCTAATACTCTTATCTCAAAAGGAGGATAATTTGAAAACCTGAAAATTTTCTCAAAGCCTTACATAATGCACTCATTTCTACCAAATTTTATCTTTGTGTTTTGTCCATGTTTTGAGAAATTTTCTTTCTAACATTTGTCATTTCAGTTCCTTTTGTGTTAGGTAATTTTGTTGGAGAAAACAAAAACATAAATAAATTCTTTAAGGTTTATTTATTTTTATTTATTTGTTTTTGTTTTTTTGCATTGCTAGGCAATGAATAAAAAAAGAAACTACTTGACAGTGTTCTTTTATTTCTGTCCACAGAACAGAATAAAAGAAAACATTTCTGAATGTAATGAAATAATTCAAGACTTCAAAATATGGATATTTTGCATGTAGTTATCCTATTAAATCTTCAAGAAATATGGATGATAGTGGCTGATATGTTGTTTCTTTTTAATTATACAGACCACATATTCTGTTTTAATATCTAAATATTCCGTAGTTGCTCATGTGGAATTAGTTATTCATCTGTGTATGGAATGCAGTCTTCACCAAAATCTTCCTGTAAAGTGTTGTTGTTCTTCCTGTGTTGAAAAGTGATTTATGTGATTTTTTTTTTTTTTTTTTTTTTTTTTCCTACTTCCATTGGAAAATATCTACTTTTTAAAGTCATTCAGGAAAAAAAAGTTTACAAAGCTTGTGTAAAAAAAGCAAACTTTTATTGGAAGAAAATGAGATGGTGCCCTTAAAGTGACACAAGTATGCTATTTTTCTACAAAGACACCTTGATGATGATTCAGGCATTGTCACAATGTTTGATCAGTTTGTTCATCCCAGCCTCAGAAGTCGGGGCCCTGATGTTGTAGCTATTTTTTTTTTGCATCACATTGAACTACTTTATTGCATGTGAAGTGTCAATCTGACATATGCTCTTTTAAGACAAGGAAATACATAAAAATCACTGGAAGCCAAATTCAGACTGTATGGCAGATGTCCCAAAATTTCCAGTGGAACCCATGCAGCAAATTCTGTATGGTCGAGCATTGTCATGAAGGAGGATCACAGTCGTTCAGAAAACATTTCTTCCTGATGTTGTTGCACAATTTCTTTAAAGTTTCAATAGGAGACTGGTTATCTAAGCACATCGCCATTTTGAAATGGCAGTGTTCACCTCCAGTGACGTAAGAGAAATGCCATGCAGCATTGAACAGTCCTGTGTTGGATATTACAGAATTATGGCAAACTAATGAATTTAATTTCTAGGAGTTCTGAACTTTTTATCTGATTGGTCCTCGTAGATGTAAGAATTTTTTAAGTTAAAGAAATATGGTAACCCCAATGTTGTTCAATCCCTGACATAAAATTTTGGGCATCAACAAAAGAAAGAAAAAATAAATATCTAATAAACTATAAATATTCGCTGTTAAGGTTCATTTGCTGTGTTGTATTGAGGATTCATTATGGTTGTCATGTTTTGGAATATGAATGAGCTAATGTTAAAATATGCTTTTTCATACAAATGAATACTTTTTAAGAGAATTATAATTTGCCACTTTTTTTTTTTTTAATTTTTATTACATATCTTTTCTTTACATTTGATGAAAGATTAGGTACTATTTCAATGAATCTTAAATGAGCTGCTTCATTTTTTAAATTTATTTATTTTGTCTGCTGTTAATTCTAGAGTTGTCCATTTATAATCTTGTAATGATGATATGTCCTTCAAATATTTTAGTGCAAAAACCTTCAGTTGATTATTTTCAAAATTTTACAAATAGCATTGTGGTAAGATTCTAGGCCAACGATTAAGATTGTGTTTTAGTACTTTTCATATTATACTGTTTTTTTTTGTTTGTTTTGTATACTTCCTTAAACAATTTAGTGTTGCACACTTTTCGAATGGTACAGTTCATAGCATCTTATTTTTATTTATTTTTTTCTTAAAAATAATGTATAATTCTATCCATGATTCTATAATCCAGAAAGAGTTTTGGCCTTCCTATTAGATTTGATTACCATATTGTATAAAACCTTTGAGCATTGTAAAATCATTTCAGTGCAGTTAATTATGGAAGATGCATTTTTTATAAATTTTGCATCATGTGAGTAATTACAAAATTTTGAATTGAGTTGTAGTTTCGTTTAATGCTGCTTGAATGTATTGAACCATTATGTAAATTAATTACTATAACCAATTTGTTTAAGGTTTCACAGATAAAATTTTACTTTTAACTAGCTGATTCAGGGCTTTTTTTTTCTGCCTGAATGTACTGGAATGGTGTTCCGGTACCTTTTTTGACAATAAAGTAACACACTATGATTTTATAAAAAAGTTAGTCAACAAAAGTATTTTAGTATTTCTGAAGCAATTGTAATTTAAATGCATTGTGCGCTTAGTTCTCTCTATAAAGTGACTAGAAATAGGCTAAAATGACCAGAGTTCCTGTACTTTTTTTTTTCCTAGAAAAAAAGCCCTGAGCTGATAAAAAAATATTTGTTCATAAGTCTTTAAAATCACTGCAAATATTAATAGTAATAATAAATTTAACAAATGGAGTGAATTAAAACTGCATCAAAATTTAATTGATGTATTGGGTGAGTACAAAAGTTCTACCAGTTTTTATTACCCTTAAAGAAGAGCAAATAAACGCAAAATGAACACTACCTATTATTGTGCCCCATTGCTATCTAGGACCTCTTGCCATCTTTCTGGTAGGAGATGAATCCCACGGTGGTAAAATTCCGGCGGTTTCGAGTCAAAAAAGTCTTGGATGGCAGTTTTCACAGCATCAAGATCATCAAAGATTTTCTGACTGAAGGAATTGTTCAACGCACGAATTAGGTGATAGTCAGTTGGTGGCAAGTCAGGAGAATAGGGAGAGTGGGGTAAAACCTCCCAACCAAAGCCCAGTAACTTTTATCGAGTGATGACAGCAGCATGTGGCCTGGCGTTATCGTTAATGAAGGATAACACCGCGACGATTGATGAGACCTGGCTGCTTTGCTACCAAATTTGAATGCAGCCTGTCTAACTGTAGACAGTAGAAGGCAGCATTGATGGTTTGGTTGAGTGGCAGGACCTCCCAGTGAATTATTCCCTGCCCATCCCACCACACACTCAATAACACCCTCTTAGGATGAAGTTCAGCTTTCGAAGTCGATGCAGGCGGATCAGAAGGGCGACACACAGTCCTACGACGCTTTACGTTATGGTACATAACCCACTTCTCATCTCCTGTCACAATTTGTGTCAAGAATGGGTCATTTTTGTACCAGGAAAGCAAGGGAAACACAGGTGGCGATTCGGTCATCCCGTTGCTTAGCTGTCAGATTATGTGGAACCCAACGATCCAACTTTCTCGTAAAACCCCAACTTAAGCAGCCGCCTCTCGACCGTTGTCCGGTGTACGTTGAAGGTCTCCGCTAATTCTTGCATGGTTGGGTTCGGGCTGTTCCTTATGGCTTGATCAATATCGTTCTCTCCGTGTGATGGCCGTCCACTCCTAACCTGATCTTGGCAGCTTCTGTCTCATTCCCTAAATTTACGAAACCATCGATGACATGTGCTTTTGTCTATTGCATCCTCCCCATAAACTTGACAAACATTGCGACATGCTGCAGCTGCCGTTCTCTTTTTATCGAACTCTTCGAACTCTTATAACAAACAATGTCTTATATGCTCCTTCTCGCGTTCGATGTTACACCCTCTGATATTTTTTTTAAAATGATTAACTTTGAGAGAGACAATGCATTTATATGTGAGACATCCACACGTTTCATTGGCAGAAGATTTGCGTCATTACAATGTCATGTCTGAGGGCAATTCCATTGCAAATTTTCATATCCACAAACGGGTAGAACTTTTGCACTCGCCCAATACATTGCTCAAAACTATTAGAGGAGCAAGAGTTATTGTAAGGAAAATTGTGTGACTGACGTAAAATATTATTTTATGTAAGACTAGCAAAAATGCCCATGTTTCACGGGGGTTATAAAGAAAGAGTTGTGCTGATGTGAATGATGCAAAATTTTATTTGCGAGATCACTTTGAAACTTTTCCAGTTGGTAAAAAAAGCGCATATTTGCAAATTGTTATACACCTGCCACCATTGCTTCCCTCCAGAAACCTTGCATACATAACGTAAAAAAAAAAAAAAAAACCCGCTTGTTATTTCTTCAAAAAAAGCAAATTACATAAACTAAAATAAAACTGAAACTTAGACTTAAGAACAGTCACGTCAAATATCTAATTTGCAACTCAAGTGGTTTTGGAGATATGCATACCCTGCAGGAAAGTCCCCCCCCTCCCCTTTGTGCCCTTAGGCTCCGAATATCGAAAATTTGTTGAATATGTATATTTTAGATTTTGACAAAGAACACGCATATCAACTTTTGTGTTTCCAACTAAAGAGGTTTCAGAGATAAGTGTACCCTTCAAGAATGTTTATTCCCCCCCCCCCCCCCGTTATACCAGATCCGCGTTTTCGTTGTTCATGCATTATTCTGGGATGCATATGAAACTCCTTGCCTAATTTGGTAAAGATTCATTAAGAAATGGCAACGTTTCAAAACAAACCGACACTCGTGCTTATTAGAGATACAGTAGAATCTACAGTAAATATGGGTAAGGAAAAAAAACACAAGAAATTTTATGCGATATTACAATTTAATGCACATTATACGATATGCTGTAGAACAATCTGCATACCTGTACAACAAGAGAAATTATTGAAGGTGATAAGTGATCTGTAGTAGGGTGTATGATCCCTATTTGCTACAATTGACGAGATTATCAAGGAGGGTTTGGGGCGTTTTTCCATTTCGTGAAGAGTCAGCAGAGGTGCTGGTCTAGCTGCAATGCATCAGTCAAGTAAGTCCCAGGCATGCTCAATGGAATGTAAGTCAAAGGAGCATGCTGGCCACTCTATGCTCTTAATTCTCTCCTCTTCAAGCAAATTGTCTTCTATTTGAGCTGTATGAGGTCGAGCGTTATCGTCCATGAAAAGGAACGAATCACAGACTGCTGCAGCATATGGCATGACAATAGATCTGAGAATCTTTTCTATACCTCTGGGTTGACAGACTTCTGTTTTGGATGATTTAGAGATCCGTACGTCCTTCTATACTTATGCCTGTCTGCACCATCAATCCATTCCCCCATAATGTGATGTTTCTGTACAAAAACTGGGCTATTTCGTGTACTGGGTTCCCTCTAGATAAGAACTTGTCGATTGTCAGACTCCAGACTGAATCTGGATTATTCAGAGAAAAGAAGTAGTTTACTACTACACTCGTCCCCAATAATATTGTTCCTCACCTCAGTTTCTACAGGCCATACAGTGTCATGCATTTAACACGTTCACTGCCAACTAGGCCTACCCGACGCTGTGCTATGTTGCTAGGCAAACTCGATTGATGAGTATGCTGCTAGTGCTTGTAAGAGGAACTTATATTGTGTGCGGCATCTCAGTCGACACCTTTTAACTGTTGTAAAAAGGTGTTGGTTTTTTTTCCCCCCTCCCCATAATAATGAGTGATGTACCAGGACCTTGAAAAGCACTAGATTCTATTAAATTTGTTGAATTTTAGAATTCAGAATTTGAAAAAATAGAAAGTTTCTTGATCATGCAACAAATTTGATTGTATAATTTTTTTTAAGAATTTACATTCGTTTTTATTAATAAATAAAAACATCCTTTATTCTATCCTATTTACATTTTAATTTGATTTCCTTACCATATCATTAACAAACCATAAAAAAAAAATACTGAAAATCTAGTATCCAGGAGACAGGAATTTAACCAGTGGTGCTGCCTACATAGAGCCAAGGAAGTTGATTTGAGTGGGTTGGTGGCAAAATAAGATATACAAGTTAAAATAAGAAGTTAGTACAATAAAAACATAAAATAATCTAGTGGCACCTGGGGATCACCAACCCTTAAGGCCATTTTACATGTACCATTTCAACAAGCTATAATGCAGGCCATGTCAGGATACATGGCCAGTGAAAAGAAAACTTTAAAACTCTTGTTTTACATGTTCCATATTGCCTTCCATCACACGGAAAATTTACACTTCTCATTTGTCATACGTACGTTTTGTTTACGAATAAAATAGCATCGATTTATACAAAAATCATTTATTCAATGCATCAAATAGGTGAAAGAATGTTTTTAATTGATTAAAATAGGAAATATTCATTTGTTTTTCAGTTTCGATAGTTCTTGTTAAATCTCGGCCATCCCACGATACGATTTTGAGATTCCAATCGCTCGCCGATTCAAATTTTCAGGCTGAAATTCTGTAATGATTTTGATTACTAATGTAATGATGTTTTCTGAAAGCATCAACGAAAACATAAGGAAAAGATGACCTCCATACGTGTATATCGTTTTTGTAATCAGTAATTTCGAATAAATAGATACAAATCGATTGGACTTCAAGTTCTGCAATTCGTCACCAGGAGCGCTAGTGTCAGATGTTGCCATCGACATTGCTCACTGTCTCTTCGAAAATAGGGCAGGGTCTATATGTGGCAATGTGGTCGCCATCACTCGTGGCGAGCTTATGGCCTGTGAAATGGTACATGTATAACGACCTTTACAATGGTGACAGTGAACATGTTAAAGGGACACATCATTGTCTATGCGCATAAAGGCCACCTTGGTGCAGCAATTGCAGATAGTTTGAGTTGACAACCTGCACCCTGTTTCCATAAGAAGCTGAGTAGTGCTTTGCTGCCTATTCCAATGGGCTGTTAACAATAGAGAATGTGTCGTCCCTTGCTGTAATTGCTCATGGACGACCTTGTCTTGTTTCAACACTTCCCTTATTCTGGAATTGATTTTACAGTCTGGAAACAACAATTCATGAAACTCTGTCTGCTGCTGCTATCTGCTGTATCTGCTCCTATTGGTCATAGCGATGTTATACAGTCTATAACCTTCCTCAATAAACAGGCTACCTAACGCAAAAAGAATTTTTCAAATCGGACTGATAGTTCCTGAGATTAGCGCGTTCAAACATACAAACTCTTCAGTTTTATAATATTAGTATAGATTGAAATATTTATTGAATGATTTCCCACATAATTAAGTAGCCTTGAAAAACAGACCAATTAAAGAATTTGCTTTATATTCAAAGTAAAGGTAACTGAAGGTTGTTCATGGAATTAAAACCCCATGCCTAATCATTCAGGACAATGAATAATGCAAGTCTTCAGAAATACCAAGAAACTGAGATCCAACTCATCTAACATCTGCCATCACTTGCAACAACCTCTAAACTTATAGATAGTGGTAATGCACAAACTGAAGTTAGTTTTCAATAAATAACATGTAAATTCAACTCTTCTGACGACAACAAAATTTTCATTAACCAGATTACAACAGGAGCTTAGCACTAGTTCTTTTATCATAAAGTGAAGCAGTGCAGACAATCTATTGATAAATAAGAGCAACTAAAGTGAAGCTTAAAAACTGATCTCAATTCCAGAAAGATTTTATTGTGCCGTGTAGGATGTGAAAGGTACTATTAGCTACAAAATAGTGAAAGCATAGAAAGATGTATGCTAGGAATTACATGACAAGACTGTAAAAGAAATGCGTGGGTGAGACGGCAAACCAAAGTATCTGGTATTATTATCTCTAAAGCAGCTCAAATGGAATGGGCTGGCAAATATAATAGATGGTCAACAGAAATTCTAAACTGGCTTCCCAAGGTAGATGAATGATTAGATGAAATTAAAAGTTTAGTTGGTTTTGACTGGAAGAGGTAAGATTTCGACCAAAAAAACTGGAAAAAAAAAAGCTTGGAGACCTTCATTCTACAGTGGATTGAAAATACGGTTGACAATATATATTAGTATAAAACAGAATCACCGTTTCTATGCCCATGGCATGAACTATCTTTTACACATGGCAACAGGAGTTTTGCATTTCAATGACTAATTGTTTGTCAAGATAACTGGACCTCCCCCTGCCCCCCACTTTTTTCTTTTTCTTCTTAAGTGCCTCAGCATTATAGCTAATCATGCAAAATTCATACTTTCTTTAGATTAATATTGAACTTTCTCAGCATTGCATTTCATCTGGATTATTCTCTTCTCAATGTCAATATCTTACTTCCTCCAGTTTCAAGACTTCACAGGAAGCTTATTTGTTATTTCACCTAAACTATAAATCCAAAGACTTAGTAGAACTTGCATAGCAAAAATGTTCCATTCTCTTCTCCATTGTACTTTTTTTTTTCCCTCTAAAACTAATATTTCCTAAAACTTATGGAAAAATTGTAATGTTTCACAGGATTATTTTCACTACTACTTACAGCAGCTTATATTCATGCCTGTGTGTTTTTATTACCCAAATCATCTTAAACCCAATACTATACACGATTGAGTACAGTATTGACTGATAAGTGTGTGGGGTTCAAAAATAATGACTGCTGATTGTTTAGGCAGCCAAAGTAAGTATCTTTTAGTAAGGGTTAGTGCTAAATTGGAGACTTATGCTTTCATATACAGGTTGACATTCAAAAATCCAGTTGTCAATAATCTGGTTCCTTCAGATTTCCAGCATGGATTTCAGAGTGCAAATTTTGTAGAACTATTTTATTCAGTAGAACTGTTTTATTTAGTTGGTGAACATTAAAATTTCATTTGCTTTTCATTTAGTGTTTAATTTTCTTTATGTAAAGGACTATAAAGGTAGTTATTTTCTGTTAAATATATACAGCCTATATAACCATAAAAAAAAATCCAGCATTTTCATTTTTATCTGGCACTCCTCAGGTCCAGAGATTGCCGGATTTTCAAATGTTGACCTGTACCAAAATTCACAATTTTGTCAGTGGATGAAACAATATATTTTGCAAGAAAACAATAGTTAGTATTTGAAGATTTTTTTTTTTTTTTTGTAATGAAGAATGACCCATTCACTGAAGATCTAACATTGAAATGGTATGGAGACAAAACAAAACAAAAACCTCTTTATGAAACCCACTGAATTCAATAGAGCATTAGAAGTGGTCAATAATCATGTGTGGTAAAGCTATATGTATATGTTGCTAACTTTAAAACTGCTTGAGCTTTGTCAAATACATGCTATCATCTGTTGGCAATCTTCCCAGTTGTTTTCATGTATACCTATATAATAAAAAATACAGTAAAACCTCGTTAAGTTGTCACTCGAAGGGACCAAATATTTTTGACGACTTAAGCGGAGTGGGAATTTTTGAAAAAACAAAACAAAAAAAACACTGAAATACAATATTTTCATGAATTGTTGTAGGACTCCTTGAGAAAAACAAGATTTTCAGAAATCAATTCATGGAAATGAATGAGTGGAAAATAAAAAAAAAAAAAACACTTTTTATAGTTACATCATTGTAATCGTTTTAAAAGAAAGGCAATGTCTGTCTTTGAAATGTTCCAGTCAACCATTGCTGCCGCCGAAATCTCCAATGTTCAACTCCTTAGCAATTTCCATGGATTTTTCTATGAGAATCACGGCAGAAATCGGCACATTTTGCAATATGGCATGTTTTAGCCATCGAACTAAAATCTCCTCGATCTCATCAAACTTCGATTTCCTCATTCTCTTTCTTTTCTCTTTGAAGTCAGCTTCTTCAATTACTTGTTTCGATGAAAGAATATCGTTTAATGTAGTCCTGGGAATATGGTGTTCTTTGGCAAAAGCTGTTTTCGAAACATTTGATTTTTCAAATAGTGCAATTAAGTCTTTTTTTTTCTTTAAAAGATAACAAGGTAAGTTTTCGTTTCCCTGGCATGTTAAAAATGTAATCGAACCAAGAAATTGCAAGAAAAAAATAGCTCTTATAGCGGGGCTTACTCGCTATGAACTGAAGCCTCACACAAGAGCGGTCAAGAAAAATGTCCACACACGACAGAGTCGCAGCGAGAAGTGTGCTTTGAATGATTAGCAGCGAGATTCCAAGAACCCGAAGGGGTATGAAAGGAATGAAGTGACAGGCTTGGTCGAAAATTCCCTGTAAAGGCTTAGCTTTCTTAATGTGAAGGGGCGGGGCTAAAAAGACAACACGATGTCATGCAAAATGGAGGAAAAAGATGCTTTTGGCCATTTTTGAGGGTGACGAGTTATCCGGTGTAGAATTAAATTTGTGACTGGTAAACGAGGGTTATTATACATTATTGTGTAAGAGACCTTTTCGGGACCAAAGGAAAACGACGACTTAACGAGGTTTTACTGTATCATAATAAATAATTTCCTCGATGTCTAAAAGTGGTCCAAACCAAGATGGCTTCATGCTGAAGACTTACATTATTTCAAAGTAATCAATATTACTTTAACTTAAAAAATGTTTTGTTTATCTTAATAAATGGTTAATTTACTATTGAAATTATTCTTGTTATAAATAACTTTTGCATCTAATTGCATAGAAATTTGACAGGATTAAAAAAAATACTTGCTCTGTGAAGATTACAAGTATTTTTAACTTGCTGCTCAACGGGTTAACAAAGATATAGATAGAGATCCCTGGGAAAAGGAAATATGGGTGACTGAAAATAATGCAAGGTGTTGGGGGGGGGGGGGCAATAAAAACACAGTTAATGCGAAATTAAAGTATTCTTAATGACCAGTCAAAGTGTAGTTACAGGTTTTACAGGTAATTCAATAAGCAAATTATTTAAAGTAAATAAGTGATTGCAGTAAAAGAACATGGGAGGGTGGTATACTAGGAAAGTGACATTTTTCTGTGTCATAATCGTCCATAATTTCTTTTAAACAAAAGAAAATTGTAGTAATGATTTGGCTGTTTAGAATTGAACAGTCCCTCCAACTGAAAATGGATGAATACTTTTAATGAGTAAACTTATCACAAAGCCATTTGAGCCTACAGTTATTTTAAAATAACACTTGCGTAACTGAATTTCATTGATAAATAGGCAGTATATATTTTTTATTTATTTTTTTTCCTCCACATAGACTGTGTTACTTTCAAATGTTCTTCCTCTAAGTGTTCACTGTATCTAAGCTTGGCAATGACCCACTTCCTCTGATGCTCTGTTGATTGCACTGGGCCTTGTCAAGGATTTTTTTATGCTCTTGTACCAATTCCTTGTAAGCAAATTTAGTGAAGACTACATATGAAAATATGACAACATTGTAGGGATTTGAGTGCTTGCAGATCAAGGATAGAACTGAGACTATTTCTATTTCTACAGCATGCTAAAAACTAGCTTTTTTTTTTTGTGTGTGTGTGTGTGAGAGCAATCTTGAATCTAAACTGAAAAGTTGTGATTTAAAAGAGGAAAAATAAGGGGACTGTGACTCTTGCAAGATATCTAATCCAGAGATTTGGAATTTAATAAGGAAAGTGGATAAATTAGCTAAAAATTGGTCAAAACACTCAATCATTATTGTTGATAAACTAAATATGAATCTCGTCAATAATGCAGGCATCGTAGCCTTTACAGAATGATACTTTGTTGAAGACTGGATAGATTTTTGAGTACAGTTCTCCCTTAGAAGTTCTCTTGCTTTACACTTTTTTGCTTTTAATGCAGTTTCAAAAAAAAAATAGCAAAGAAGAATATTCTTTGATTTCATGCAGAGAAGTCGTCAATGAGACTCCTTGAATTGGATGACATGTATTTAAAAAAAAAAAAATGATGATGACCAATCTATGGTCGAATTTTAAATACCTTTCAATAAAGCCAAATGACTGGATGTTTTTAAGATCGAGAAATGCCATTAGTATTAATGAGATTGATCGTAACAGTTTCTAAGATCTATTTAATGAAAAAAATTAAAGTATTATAGTGAAACCTCCACTAACGGACACTCCTGAAAAGCAGACACCCCTCAATAGCGGACAATTTTGCAATCCCCAGTCCCTTAATATAGACGTTTCCATGTATTGACCTCCGATTAGCGGACACTCCCAATAACGGACAACATTCTACAGAAAATGAACGATATTGTGTTGCTTTTCAAAAGCAATAGATACAGTAATACGTAGCGTCCAGAGGAAATTTTGAAATTATGGATCACGAACTCCAACGAAAACTCCAAACACATCAAAGTTCGGAAACGGAGACTAGTGCGATCGACTCTGTTGTCTTTGATTAGTTTTGTGCTGCACGAGCAAAAAAACATTTCCATTAGTGGGCCATTATTGCAAGAAAAGGCGTTGGAAGCAAAGGGGACTCTGAAGGCCTTGCAAAGTTAAACGATTTAAATATTCATATTGAGAAACATGTTTTGAAAATAAAAAGCCAACACATATAATAAAATTAAAAAAAAACATTTAAACACATTAAAATATGACAACATGTTTCGAACAGCTAGCTGTTCATTCACGAGTGAAATAATAAAGAAATACAAGTGGATTATATACACAGAGAAATCAATGAGAAGGAAGCAGTCGCCAGGTGATTCGATGGAAGGACCTCTTTTGGTGAAAACTGTAAGACGTGGTTCAGGAAACATCAGAACATCACTTGGGCCGAGCGGACGAACTGAAAATGACAGGAATTCCATCTCTAGTTACAAGTAGATGCCAAGATCTCCGTGGGGTGAACCGGAAATGTTTTTTAAATTTTAGTATGTGTGTTGGCTTTTTATTTTCACTACTGATCTATTCACACACGTTAAACCTATATGTTAAGAAACATGTTTTCAATGCAAAAAAGAAATGTCAAACTCTGTTAACTGATTACTTTAGTTAGACAAACGGATAGAAAATTAATTTTATTAACTTAAAATAATGACAAAATTGATATCTAATTTTGTCATTTTAAGTAAGACTAATGGATTAGTATTCATTTAAAAAGGAAAATAGTAAACAGTTTGCAATTGTTCATATTTTCTATATGGCAATGTTAATTGTAGAAATTTAAGATTGTACATAATTTTTTATTAAATGACATGCTATAAGCTAAAAATTGAAAAAAAGATAGTCCTCCCCAATAGCGGACACCTCCCAATAACGGACGAAACTTCCGGTCCCGTGACTGTCTGCTATTCGGAGGTTTCACTGTATAAAAATATTTAATACTAGTTGACCCGTGCAAATAATTCGCAAAAAAAAAACTCCTTCGAGAAATAAATTGTTTCAATATATTATCAATAGAAGGCACCTTCTCCATTTTTATAAAAAGGTGTTTAAAATAGTTTTTTTTTTTTAACGAAAAATTAATTTTCAAAAATTTTTTGTTTATTTTTCGTCATTAGCGGTGAAAGCAAACTTCAAAATGATGTCTCAATCATTGATTTTGATGAAGTGTTAAGGTAGATATGGCGAACCGACAAAAAAACACCTTTGAGAAATAATATATAAGGATTGCAAAGACGAAAAAAAACACCAACTCGTGCTTATAATATAGTCCAACAGACGAATCTTGACGATCTTGTTTGCATGAGAATTACAGAAAATGCGAGATCTGGCCATTAGCCTCTTCAGGAGGTGTCAAGGAGATGTACGAGTAGCTTCAGCTACTCTGTCTTGAACTCTTTCTAAAGGAATGAGAGGTCCTCCATTAATTAATTCCCTCCGAAAATATTCTTCAACTTGAAATATTATTTTCCGTGCGCTGCTTTGTATAGCAGCACGGTTTCTCTACATTTTGTGAGAATACTTGGATAGAGGCTATTCTCGCGTAAATTACGTGAAATCATGAAAAAACGAGATCGTCAAGATCCGTCTGTTGGACTGTAGAGCTGCTGTCCATTGATGTCTTGACTTTCTGGACATATTTCCCCTAACTTCCAAAGGTGGAGCATATGGCCTTTGTAAAGATTTGTCATCTATTCCTAATTTTAGCTAGGTTTTGACTGCTTACCATCGTTTTCCTTCAGTTTTGACTTCTGCTTTAGCATTTCTAAGCCATATCATTTTTGGACTTTCTCTTTTTCCACTTTCTTGGGGGTTCCATTTCAGGGCTTCATGGGTAATATGAAGTGGAGATTTTCTAAGGGTATCCAATTCCATTTGTGTTTTTTAATTAGTAACTGTAAGGTTTCTGCTTGGTTCATTCCCATAAGCTTTTCATTTGAGTTAACTCCTGGCCATCTGATGTTCAGAATGATGCAGACTCATTTACTGTGCATTTATGAATGGCAGAGCTACCACTTGGGGACGATTTTACTCCGCAGAGGGGTGATATGCTGAGATGGGTATTTTCCTAAGAATTTCTTTTGGACATTTTCGCTTTTAAGAAAAAAATGAGGAGCATTTTTGCAATAGTATTTATTCTTTTCATAATTCTTTCCCGAAAAGCGCAAATAGAACGCAGCTACCAGTAAACTAACACTATAAAAAGTAAATATCCCATCCTCCCCCTATTTTGAAGAAATTGAAGGAGACCTGATGCATGCGCAAAAGCGTTGAAGGCTCTCGTAAACAAAACCGAACAGTATTAACAAATATCTGAAGTTGTTGTGACAGATTGTTAGTCATTTTCCAGGTTTTACACCCACATAGAACTAATTTTACAGTATTTGATTAGTATTGAATATTTTTAACCTAGTATTTTAATGTTTACTGTTCCAGAGATGTTGTAGCTGTGCAAACATGCTCTTTGCTTTATTTATTCTGTTTTTAATGTCTGCTTCTATTCGCCCATCTTTTGTTACAGTACTTCAAAGATATTGAAATGATTTGACATCTTCTTTTTGTCTATTAATTCAGAATTATTATTTTTTTCCCAAATTCTAATTATTTTTGTTTTGTTGGCATTTATTTTAGTCCAGTTCCCTTTGCTAATCAAGAAAGATAATTTATTTTAATTTTCATATCTTTAAATTTGTGTGAAAAGAGGCATAGATCATCTGATTTTCCATGTAATCTCTCTCCTTTTTGTTTATTGTCACTTTCTTCATAACTATCCAGCACCATAAGAAAAAGACTGGAAGATAGAGAACTTGACTCGTATTTTGCTGTTTATTGCTTCACTTTATGTTCCTTTACTTTAACTCTACATGTAGAATGTGAGTACAAAGCTTTGACAAGGTTAATAATTTTAGTGCGAATGTCATAATTCTTCATAGTTTCCTAAATTAATTCTATAGTCACATAATTGAAGGCTTTTTCAAAATCGACAAATGTTATATATTGTTGACTGAAATTCTGCTGCCTATTCTCAAATGATTCTCAATGTACTGATTTGAACATAGGATTTATTTTGTTAGAATTTCTTCAGCCATAATTTCTCTATCTTTACATTGTTTTCATAAAGATTTAGCTCTCTTCATTTCTTCAGGCAGTTTCCACGTTTCGTCAGAGCCATTCTTTGTTTCTATCAGTTTTTCGTAGAATATCTTGGCAAACTTCATTCAACATGTTTTCACTGTTCATCAGTACAGTGCCACTGTTCATCAATATCTTTCTCTTACTTTTTGAGAAGATATTTTAATTTCCAGCTGTTGAATGAACTCTTCTTTTTGGCCTCGTCTTTCAGGCTACTGACATTTTTATTATTCCTACCGGTAAAGTCTTATCTTTGCTAACATCAAATTGCTGATTTGCTGCAACAATGACATAACTTTAAAAACATCATTTTCTAGATTTGGTGAGTAAGTTTCAAATGGTAATGAAATGTGTTGATGCACTACTGACAAGTCTTTCGTAGTGAGTTTTAGAAGCTCAGTTATGTCATTCTATCAGTAAAAAGGAACTCCATCGACCCATTCTTTCTTTTTTTTATATAAATAACTCGAAACTGATCATTTTTTAAGTATGTCTGTTCAAAAGGAACTCCATCTACCCATTTTTTTTTTGTAAATAACTCGAAACTGGTCATTTTTTAGGTATGTCTGTTGCAGCAAATGAGCAAAATGATGATCGCTTCCAACTTCTGCTTCTCTTTTGTTTCTGACATCACAAAAGGTATCTTTTCCACTTTTTACTAATTGCCAGGTGATCAATTTGGTTTTGTACTTGGAGATTAGGGAGACCCAAGAGATCTTATGGCAAGTCTTGTGTAGGATAGTGAGCCACCTATAGTGAGGCTGAAATTGGAGCACAGATCTAAAATCTTTCCCCATTTTTGATTCCATTCTCCTACACCTTGTTTTCCCAAAATCTCTTCCAGTTCTATATTTTAATTCCCTGTTTTTGTGTTCACATCTTCCATGCCAAAACAATTATTATTTAAAATATTAATATTTTGGTGATTTTTACCATAAAAAGAATCTCATTTTTTGATCTGCTTGTTCTGTTGATGCATAGCATTGTATTATGGATACATTTCTTATTCTTGACCTGAAGTGAGCATGTATAGTTCTTGCTGAGTAGGTGCCATTCTGTAAGACACTTTTTGGCTAATCTGGTTAAGAGGATACCTACTCCTTCGGAATGTATATCTTATTTTCTGCCGGAGGAGATTAGTGTATTTTTAGGGTTATAAAAAGAAATAAAAATGCACACAAATAAAGTGAGTGAAAGATGGAGATACTGGGTAAATTCAACTGATGATGGCTAATAAGCCAGAAGCAGTCTGTCTTGAATTCCTGGTATCCAAAATTCCAAAAGCAGCTCAGTTATTTTTATTTATTCATTTTTATTCCTTTTTATAGCCTAATAATTGTTCCATGCATGTTTCATTTTCCTATTATGTATTAGTGTATTTTATTTATCTTTTCTATGTTCACTAAATCCATTCCATTGTGTTTCATTTAATTCAAAGTATTTCCAGTTTATAATGAAAAGAAATTTAACATGCCCGATGATTCAAAGAAATAAGTAAACAAACGAAGGCACAACGTTACAAGATAGGATTTGTACCCTGAGTTGTCACCGGGAAGAGACTGGGACGGACCGTTTTGTCCTTTTTAGGACTCATCAGCCATGAGTCTTAAAAAGGACGAAACGGTCCGTCCCACTCTCTTCCCGGTGACAACTAAGGGTGTGGATCTTGTAACGTTGTGCCTTCACTTGTTTACTTATTTATTTCCAGTTTATATTTGCCAAATTCATTTTCAATTTGTTTGCCTATTTCCCCACATAGTTGTCACATTCCAGGAGCCAATTCTCATAGTTGCTTTCCATTTGGGTCTGTCCTGCTATTTACATGGGTTTCTTTAATTTGAAAGTTCAGATATATGGATGGTTAATCCTCAGTATCCTATCCTGGTGGACTCCTTTAGGCAGGTCCCCCCCCCCCCCCCACACACACACTTTTGTTTCAAATCATACTACCCAAGTCGTTCTTATGAACCATTCAGGTTACTCAAGGGGTCCATCTCCTTTCTCATCTGGGCTTGGGATCAGCTATGGTGCAGTTATCCATTGATGTATAGTAAATGAATGTTTGTTTTTCTTTCATGAATAACATGAAAGTGAACTTTAATTACATAATGAAATTTGTTTTTGTTTTCTAGACAGAAAATTTTAGAATACTTCAAGTTAGGATGAAGAAGGATTTGTTACATCATTTAAATAACTCGTCTACAAACATAAATGAAACGATGGACTGAGAAGGTGTTACAGAATTCTATTTGTTACAAAGATCTCTACAAGGAAAGGGGGGAAAAAAAAAATGTTTGTCACCTCTTCCTAAATCATTTCTTCAACAGAGACTGCCTACTTAACCTGCAAATTCAAACAGAGGGGAAAGAATGATCCAGATTTACCTGTATTAGTTATTCATTATCGTTCATTTAGTATCAAGTAAAAATGTAGTAAGAAGTAAAAACACAGAAAGATGTGCATTTCTTTCTAAATTTGATAGTTATTTTTGTTTTGGGACATAACTTAATTTTTTCATGTATAAATAAATTCACCATATGGAGCATTAATCACATAATGTATATCAGTCATTTTAATCATATAAAGAAAGGAATATCTGTTCTTTTCTGATTTAAGTCTGTGATGTAGAATTTTCTGCAACAAAATAATTTTTGTGGATAGACATAATAAATTAACAGGCATTTTATAAAGATATAAAGGTTGTTCTACTGTGCCAATGATTGAAATGCACTGCCCATGAATAGGTATTCATGAAATGTAAAAATTCATCATAATTTGAAAACTTGATTAACGGTAAGGTGACCAACCGCCCTCCTTTTTGAAGCTCAGTCCTCCCTTTTTTTTTGGGTTGAACAGATAGGTTTATACCCCCTGAAACCCCTGATAACATTTTTTTTTTTTTTTTTTTTCAAATTACTTGCGTCCTTCTTTTCATTTTAGAAAAAATGGTCACCTTATTAACAGTTTATTTGAATTTCAGAGGATGATACAGTATGTAGCAAGTATTGCTTACACAAATGTGGTGCAACTGAATTTACACATCGCCCACAAACATCTGCAGTACTGAAGATATTTGAAAATTGTTTAGAAAAATGAAATCCATAATAAAACTGCAATACGTTTGTTCTCATAATTTGTTTTACTGCAGTACTTTATAATTTAGAAGATACCCATTGATACTTTTAAGTTTTTTCAAACACTGGTTGTTGACATTGTATTAATTTAAATTTACGTTTTTACGCTTATGATTAATGACGAGGTGTTTTATTTTTAAGCAGCATTAAAATGAGGCTTAATGAATTTCTTTTTAGAATTTGTCGTTTAAAATGTTTCAAATCTGAGGAATATCCGTCTCTATTTTAGCCACTGAACCCAAATCATTGATTGCATTAAAAAAATTTCAAAATTTAAAATTGTTTTCTAATTAGCCTTATTAAATCTCAATTAAAGTTAGGAAGGTTGACTGTCCCAACAGACAATATTGGTAATTCGCTTCATAGACGTTGTCGTGTATGACTGTCCTCCCTCAAAAAACGGCTTTGCGCGCTCTGTTTGTTTGTTTTGTTTTTTTTAAGTTTAAAATTTTGTAATTTACTTTAAATTTGTCAATTTGTTACAAAGCTTTTATTATATTTCTTTAATAATAGATCATCAAAACAGTTGGACAACATTGCTTTTTTTTTAACGGGAACATCTGGATTTATTTCAACATGCTGAAAAATGTTTTTCATTCTGCAGTCCATTTCAGATGTCTTTGGATTGTTAGTTCTAACAACATGGGACTTGTAGCCATTGATTTTATTACATTACCAATTATGAATTTTTCTCGCTATTTATAGTTTTGTATCGATTTAGTAGAAGCAGTTCTAAGTTTCAGTGATAATAGTTGACAGGAATCAGTTGTCTGTAATGGATTGACGTCCAGTTTCGGCTTTAAATTTTTTATTTGAAGTAGTTCTGATAACTATTTCAAATAAAAATAGTTATATTTTTATAACTATTTTTAATAGTTATAAAATAAAAAAGTAATAATTGCAGCGTTCTGTGTAACATAAAAAAAAAGTGTGTATGAATCAGAAAAGGTTGAGAACCACCTTATCAGGCACTTGACAGACTTATCAGCTTCCTAAAACCAGGCATTTAATCAAAATCTTTTTTTTTGCTGAAAGGCTTAAGTAATTGAACTGGCTTGAGGAATTAACTATTTGTTAGTACAGTTAATCATCCATATTGATAATTCATTTATCTGTACTATCTTCGTTCTCATTTTATTCACAAAAGAAAGTTTTCGTGGATAGTGCATTATCAAAAGTGCAAATTTGCATTTATGGGTACAAAGGCAAAATGGAAATGATGTAATAATATTCTTTAGAAAACAGTAGAGTTTAAATGAAATAAGATTAACAGGAAAGTTAAAATGTCCAGAGTTCATTTTAGGGTAATAATACTCTTTAACCTAGATGTTATTTATATGCGCACACACAGTAGTTAAAATAACTTTTTTTTTTTTTTTTTTTTTTTTTTAAACACAGAAAATTCTTGAGTTCTTTTTAATTGAAGTCTGTTTGCAAAAATTTTAAGAGTTTAGGCTATTGATGTCATCAAATATTTTAATTTGACCTTTAAAATTGTCGATTAGATAGATATCCAATGTCTCTTTCCTATTAATATCATTTAATCGAGAATTTGCTTTATCGTGACCATTTGAGAAACATTGCTATTCGTTTAATCTGGATGTGTTGTTACTGAAATTTTTATTTACTGTGACATTCATTATTTTATTTATTTTCCTATTGAGGTAATAAAGTTGCTGTAATTACTGTTCATCTTCCGTGAAGGACGGGAAACTATTTATGGTAGAATCTTTATATTTTCCCTAGCCAGTGGCGCTGTCTTTCGTTTAAACTTGGTTGACAGTTTTTGCGAGGATAAAAATCGAACGCTTGCGTGCTTTTCAGTGAAGATAATACTGCAAATGTTTGAGCATTCTGAGCAGGCGCGTGGTAATGCTGAGTCATTGACCTTATTTTGCCACGTGTCTACTGTGTATGTGTGAACCTGAGAGCTCTGTTGCATTTCCCAGAATGCATTCCTAAACATTGCAGTGTTCTTACGGAAGCCTCCCAGTTATTGAATATATATATTGTAAACAGAACTTCTTAAATATGCTAATGCTTTATCTGTTTAAATGCGTAATTTAATACCATTCCAGTTGGTGCTGATACGAACATTTAATATTATAACTCTACGATTATTGGAAAACTTTGTGGGCTTTTATA
Organism: Thereuonema tuberculata; assembly: GCA_023159025.1. NCBI lineage: Eukaryota > Metazoa > Arthropoda > Chilopoda > Scutigeromorpha > Scutigeridae > Thereuonema > Thereuonema tuberculata. Next base: position 52,787,873 of record JAFIDM010009631.1, read on the forward strand.
GAAGCTCTTGTATGGAAATGAAACCGGTTAAATGTGAACATTACAATTCTGTGCAAATCATATCATTATGGCGGTTTTTCCCGTGCCTAATAATTATTATTGAACATATTGAGTATTTATAATACCTCGAGACTATTATTAGTAGATGGCTACAACAATACTATAGATGTTTTAAACGGACATAGTTGTGAATATAAATATTTCTCGTAAAATAATGCTTTTAGATATGTCTTAATTTTTTTTTTTTTGTTTTTTTTTTTTTTTGAAAATCAAAAAAAGTGGTATTTAGAAATAGCTACAAAAACAGTAATATATAATTTTATCCAGAATTTTAATTATAATCGATTTGACGTGATAGCAAATCTGCAGAATGGAAGAACTAATGTTACTTTTTTCTTTTATTTCCAAACATTAAACTATTTCAACATGATTTTTATAGTTTGAAAATTATATTATTCACACGAGGGGAAAAAAACATCAACTCGGTAGAGATTTCTGTATGAACTGAATAAACTATAAAATTGTGTTCAGCTAGATCCATTTCATCTTCGTTTTTACAAATGAGATTTCAGTTAACGTGTTTGTTTTATTATTATTATTATTAATCTGTAGAAAGTAGCTTAGAATATAATGGCAATGATAACTAAAGGTTAAATATTGAACGCTCTATTAAAATCTTTATTACATCAGTAAATAATAATAATATAATGAAAAGAATTATTAAAATAAACCTAATTTAAAATATACGAGAACTCCACAGATGTTAATTGCATTCCAGTGGAAAAAATAATAAGATAAAGAATTAGGAATCACGAATGTCTTTAATATAATTAATTACATTGGGGGGGGGGGGGGAAAAAAAACAAGCTCCTTTTTTTTTTTCCCAATCAAAAAACATTTATCGCAGTTTTACAGTTATAAATTTCAGTAGTCAATATTAACTAGAGATAAAAAGCTAAAAAATCCTGTTAATTCTAAATAGCTTAAGAGGAAAACAGAACATTAACAAAATACGTTAGATATAGTGATACCCTGAGATACGAGCAAAATCCGTTCCAGCACTGAGCTCGTAACTCGAAATGCTCGTATCTCAAATCATTTTTTTCCCATAAGAAATAACAGAAAAAAAATTAATCCGTTCCGGCCCTCTAAAAAAACTCCCTTATTAGTGCTAATAATAATGGAAAAAACATGTTTTAATTGCTGTAGAGACAGACATACACACACACACACACAAATAATTATAGTATATAAGGATTCTTGTGATATAAAATAAAATGTTGTTTATAATTATGAGTTCTTACTGACAGACAATACAGTAGCGGCTAATGGCGGCATATGCGGAGGAGAAGGGTAAGAAGAGAGTTGGCCCGACACTTGATTCCGTACCTTATACGTACACTACGGAACTTAGATAAACTTAGAATTAACTTATGTATTTTTTTTTTTACTTTTCTATTTATTTATTTTTTTTCGATTTGTATTCCTTACTTTTCTTCACTTTTTTTCTGTGAACGAGTGAGGCCATCTAGCGTCGGCGTCTGTAAGCGTGCTCGTATCTCAAAACTTTACTCGTATCTCAAAGCAAAAATTTGCTTGAAGGCTTGCTCGTATCTCAAGGTATTACTGTATTTTAAGCATAGATGTTTCACCATGAAATCAAAATGTAAAAACAAATTATTAAATTAAAATGTCGTGTATCGAATCATTAAAAAATATCACTCACTTAATTTCCCCGTAATATATGTCTGTCTTCGTTTACCTAAATAATTATTATAGTTAACTGTTATTGTTTAATAACCATTAAACACATTTTACTGATATATTTCGATTTCTGGTTTTATTTGTTAAATATTCGATATGTTATTTTAATATGTGTACGAAACCGTAACTCAACAATGCAATTTATGTATAATTAGATTTCCTATACTAAATGTAATTAAAAAAATTAATAAACCATTATTTTTAATAAAATATTGTAGAGTGAAAATGAAGAATTTAACAATATTTAGATTTTAAATTTTTAATGAAATGTAGTTGACAAATTCTTGATTGTTCGGAAAGTAATTAGATTAGTAAAGTTACTAATTATACTTAAACTACACTGTTGCGTCACGTTTTACCGAAAATTATTTAAAGAAAATCCAGAATTTTACCAGAATTATTTTACATCATATTTATGTTTTGTTTCCTAAATATTTCACTGAGGGGTTGGACCGCAAAGATACCAGAAGGCAATGTAATGTTAATAAAATTTAAGAGATAATGAGAAACTTCGGATTTATTTATTTTTTTGCTTTTATTTCTTTGCATCACAAAAATATCGTTGAATCCCGAGAAACTTAACTCCTGTTAAAGCTAATGTATTTTCTAAGCAAAAGCGTTGAAGTTAAGTGCTGTTTTGAAATTTACTTTCTGCCATTGGAAAACACCAGACTTGATATGTGTGTAAATTGCTTATTATTAATCGTAACTTCAAATAGTTCTCTGTTGCGATTTCATTTTGATTTTATCCATAATCTTGAATTTAATGCAGTTGTATCATAGACTTACTGACGAGCTTTTAAATTGAAGAAACTTTGTATTATGCATTATCAGAGATATACTTTTACCCCCTTTACGTCGGTTAAAGGAGAAAAATGCTCATTTTTTCGCACTATGTCGCGATTGAAATATGAATGAAAGTTTTTAATTTTATTTATGTTAATTAACAAAAGTTACTAAGTTTTTGTTTTTGCTAATTAGTTAAAACCTTATTAGAAATAAATAAAAAAAATAATATAATTGAACTTGTTTTTGTTGAAATCGTTAATTTCAGAATTGTGGAATGGAAAACGCTGGTGTCGAACGTGAAACTTCAGATCGTCGATTGATTGTTTTGGTTTTAAGCTTTTTTTTTTTTTTTTCACTTTTCGGCTAGATATTTCTAATTCGATAATTAAACGTTTTCACTTCGAGATCGATAATAATCCATTCGAAAACTGAAAAGAAAATGTCTACCGATGTTTGCTTTCAAGAAAGGAACAAGTCTGTGACTTCTGATTGGTTTTCCGAGCGTTGGGACAATCTGATTGGCTTGTCGTTCAAGGCTGTTGGTGGAGGTCTCGTTGGCCTCGAAAACTACCCTAATAGTGTTGACGTCGTTTGTTCAAATGACGTCACGCCATTGTGCGGAGAAATGTAAACGTTTGTTTCAATGCATAACTATTAGCTATTCCTAATATACGGTGGTTTAGATTTAGATCCTAATTTAGATGGTTAACTGTTGTAGCTATGATACCTTTTAATTGCATATCATTGTTGATAAAAAATATTTTTAGCATTTGATTATTTTTGTTGCCATTATCAATTCGATTTCATTGAGTTCGAAATTTTTGTTCATGGATTTACTGAATTTAAATAAACATCTTGTTATTTTTGTGAATTAAGAGAACTAAACCTCCAACTTGTAGACTTATCATCGAAATTTTCACTTCGAAGTTTTTCATTGATTTTATATTGCTTGATGCTTATCTGAGCAATGGTATTATAATGAAAAATATAAACCTAGGAATTAAAAATAAAGAAACTATAACTGATATTTAAAGTAATGGTAATTCATTGTTTCAATAAAACTTTTATAAAGGCCAAAATTTCTTTTCCCAATTATATTTGCAGTTTAAGTGTAGGAAAAATTATCCGTTTTTTTCGTAACAAATTCTTGCCCAACCTTGACTGTAATAAGAAGATTGAAAATCGCAACAAATAAGCCAGAAAGGAAGGCTTTTTGATCGTAGGAAGAAACAGAATAGACATTGTTACTTACCAATCGTTTGTTTGTTTTTAGACTTCTTCATTTTTTTTTCCCCTGCTTTTCTGAATCCCGTACCACACAGATATTATTTTATACAGAGAAACTGCCAAAAATGTCCGTTTATTCCTCTGAATCGGTGCATCATAGTTACTATTATTTGATTTTTTTTTTTTTTTTTTATTCTTCTGGCCGTCTATCAACCTTGCTACAAATGCTACGCGTACTGCTACAAAGAGACTTGCAGGCAAATAAAATTAAAAATTTTCATTGACAAAAGCAATAATTTTAATAGGGCTATAGTCTTTCATGTTATTTTTTTTTCTAAATCCCATATAAATCCAAAGTTTATTATTAGCTTAACATTGAAATGTTTTGTTGCCAAATTGTATGGCAGTTAGCAGAATTATTTTAATGAATTATTATACTTTTAGTCATTTTGATCATTTTTATTAATGATTTTTCTAGCTTGTGAAGTTTTCTGTATCAAACAAATTGTGTTAAGTTTTTGAATGGATTTGACGAATAATATGAAATGTTATTATAGAAGAGATTAAACAATATCTTGCCCGGGGTCTAGACCAAATGAAATTCGTTGAGTCTGATCACCTTAGGAACGAAATAGTGGAAAAATTAAGTGCCAACTTAATTTTTTTTTTTGCAATACGCAAAAAAACATACTCAAATTCCATATACAAAATCTACCACTTTGCGGCGCTCGATAATCAAATTATTGAAATTTCGATAATTTCTTTTATCTAACATTACAAACTGATGTAACTTTTTATATTAAACTGAAATTCATTCTAAATATTAGTACTATATAAACAGTGATAATCCTGATAATTTTTGACATGTTTTCTAAGTATTTCAAAATATAAACATAAATCATTGGTTGGTTGCCTTTCATTAGCCAATAATTTTATTTTGAGACATTGCATTACTCATTGGCTTTATTTGGGTGGGAAGAAATTTATTGCATATATTTTACTGATTTTTTTTTTTCTTTATTTCAGACTGCATGTCCTGTTTTAATAAAGCAAGCTCTTTGAGTATACCTTGGGAAGAGGCAAATGAAGACACTCTGGTAAGTAGGCTAGCTATTTTCAACTATGTTATTGGAAGAAAGAGAAAAAAAATTGTATGTTTGTTGCTTTTTAAAACTTCTAATTTTTCTCAGGCTATTGGACGTTTACTATCGAAATTTCAAATATTTCATAATTTCAAACACACGATGTAACAAAAAAATTAAAAAAAATCAAACGTAAAAAGAAACGTGTTTTAAGTCGTTTCCTTGTTTGAAGTGTATACAATTATCTGAAACAGATATCGATAGTTACTTTTTTGTCTCGCAATTTCCAATTATAGCATTGTTGTATGCTTTTGATGATTTTTCGTGAAATGTCAAATATTTAAAGAGAATTCAATTTTATTAATGTCTAGCAAAAATACCCATGCTTCGCGCGGGTTACAAAAAAAGAGTTGACCTGATGTGGATGACGAAGAAATTGTAATTGTGTGATCACTTTGAAACTTTTCCAGTTGGTAAAAAAGGCATGTGGTAGTTACAAATTATGTTATAGACTTGCTATCGTCTCTTCGTTCTGGAAGCATTGCGTACGTAACAAAAAAAACTTAATTTTTTTCAAAAAAAGCAAATCAAGTAAACTAAAAACTGAAACTTAGAATTAGGAACACTCATGTCAAATTTCATGTTTGCAACTCAAGCGGTTTTGGAGATACTTGAAGAAAGTTTGCCTTCCCGTTTACACCCCGTAGTATCTGAATATCGAAAATTCGTGGAATACGTATATTTTAGATTTTGACAAAGAACACTCATGTGAAATTTCATGTTTGCAACTCAAGCTGTTCCATACGATACGCATACCTTCAA
>JAFIDM010009631.1:52806711-52817232 GCA_023159025.1 Thereuonema tuberculata
AAAATATATCATAGATATATGATTTACAAGGTGGTTCTAAAAGCAGTCGTAGATTGAGAGAATATAGACATCAAAAATTAAATTAAAAAAAAGCTTTAAAAAAATTTTAGTTTTAGTTTGCTTGATGTAATTTGTGTGTGTGTGTGTGTGTGTGTGTGTGTGTGTGTGTGTTTTAATAAATAAAAAATTGTTTTCCGTTACATAAGGGAGGCTTCCGGAGCGAAGCGACGGGTAGCCGACTAGTTATTATTATTTTTCATTATTTATATTAGATTTTTATCGAATACGATTTTACAGCATAGATTATTAAATTTTATCATCATTTTTTTTTTTTTTTGGTGGGGGGGTGTGTGATTTAGTATTGCATTTATCAAAGTAAAAAGTAGGGCTTGGGTCACTGAAACCTCTACGCTTTATGTGAACCTTCGTGCATCTGTATTTTTGGTCTACGCCTACTTTCTTTGTTCACCCAAACGTAAGCGAATGGAATCGCCCGTTAGTCTGAAAGATAGACTGATGTGTGTGGCTGTTTGTATTGAGTGCAACTCTTCCCACACCCCCATCTCAGAAATAGCAGCGCCTCAATGCTCAGGTCGTCAAGTGTTGTGCGCATGCTCTGTTGCCTTGTTTTGTTGCTCTTCTCTCGGTATAACGATTTGCCTGTCTCCTACTCGTTTGCTGATAATGAACTGGATGAATAGCACGGTTTCGTAATCCATACTGTGTAATGTCACCATAGAAGTTTGGTCTTTTCATATTATGGCGTATCTAATTTAATCAGGAAAATAAAAAGGGAGGGGGCATTCTTTTGGTAAAATTCTTTTTCTTGTCATGATTGGGTAATTTTAAAATGAAAATATTGAAACGCATTTCACAGTTTCGGTAACTGCAAAATATGTGATTATTGAGAAGTTAATAAAATTTTTGTTTTTTAATTGCTTATTGAAAGGAACTATCATACTATAACAGTGATAGTATCTTCCCGCTTTATTTACATTATTACATTCATAATATAAAACCATAATGTAAAATACTTTTTGAGAGGTAATCATTACTAAAGGTAAGCATAGGGATAAACAAATAGCTTTTTAGTTCAGTTTTGCCCCTTTAACAAAATGTGTAGCACGCATCCGTCATATTCATAATTTATATTTTTTTATTTTTATGTTAATTTTGATAACTGAATCTGTCATCTCGTTAAACGCTTGCTTCATCTCTATCTTTGTAAGCCGAAATAACTTCAAGACGTTTACAGCAGCATTTTCTTTTTCCAAAAATATAATTATAAGACTACATTTTATGAACATAAAACATTATGTTGCCAAAATATTAATACTAGATTATAATGAATGTACATGTAAATTTTGAATTGGGATTTTTGAAATTAAATTAAACACCAAACAGTCTTATAAACTATTACGAAGATAATACTAGTTGATTATGAAGTTTCTTTGAGATTTAAAATGATTTATCTTTACATTTATTGGAGTAAGTTAGACTAAAAGTTCCAAGCGCAACACTTTTATAAATAGAACGTGGTCTGTAGCGACTTAATCGAAACATTAACAATTCTTTCCTTTTCAACATGAACCCTGGCGAAGCCGTGTAATAAATCTAGTTTGTAGTTAAAATCGCATGTTCAATAGGAATAAGTTTTCAACACACTTGTAAAATCATCTATAGATTAAAAAAAAAAAAAAAAAAAAATAGCCAAAGATATTCCCGCAGTAAATCAAGAATGCAATAACTTTTTTGCAGTTATCGAAGGGTATCTGAGAAGCAGTTTCATTAGATATTATAAAGCCATTGATTAAGAAGCCCATGTTTTAATGATAATGTAACACATTTTTCTTTCTTCCTTTCTAATTTATAATTCTCCACGTTTCGCTTAGTTAAAATGAAGAATCAGTTTTTAACATTTATTGTAATTTTTGTTTTCGGTTTTGAAATAAACGATTTATAGTTTGCCACTATACTGCAAGTTTCACCCCCCACCCCCCCCAAAAAAAAAGTACCAATTATATGGGAAAAGCACAAGAAAATTCAAAATTTTCGGAGAAATTTTCGACTCCGTATACACTTATTATTGTATGCATAGGCGTTACCCACGATTTTGGAATGGGAAGGATTATGATGGTCGAAGTCGTTCAGCCAAAAACACAGGTCCAATATCCAAGATTTCTTCCATTTTCGGATGCATTGGTGGAGGGGTTCTAACAACTATTTAAGCCTCCCTCAGTACACCAGTGTTCATACGTTGCGGAATTCCTACCAACGGAAAATTCTTTGAAAAGTCTGGTATCCGTGCTATAAATCAATGAATATTCTGTATTTATGTAATTAGTTGCTATAAAAATGAATTTCGGAAATAACAAAATTTAGTCAAGGGCATGTAGATGCTTTAGGACGAACTTTCAGCACAAACACCACCTCGTCAACACTCCAGCTCTCGCTTACAGTCGAAACAAGTAAATGTTAACAAGTGCAAATAAATTTTAAAAAGCGTAAATGTTGTTGTAACGGAGAGGTGAGTTTTTTTTAAGTTTTCGTAGAAGCCAAGTCCACATAAGGTTTGATGACGTGGCGTTCAGGATAATAAATTGAGGCTGGCCAGATGAAGAAAGAGGTAGACAGATGACTAAATGAAACTACATTGGTTTGGTCTTTGGGAGCGATTCCAGTAGATATAAACAACTTTTCAAAGATTCAGCATTGACAGATAAAAAGCGAAGAAATCCACAAAATCGAAAAAGACGATGTTAGGGCATATTAGGGCTTGAATTCTTACTCATTTTCTGTTTGTTTGTTTATTTATTTATTTATTGACAGTAAAAACATTTATTAAAATAATATTGAACGTGTGTGTCGTTGTAATGCAGAAGTGAAATTTCAGGCCACCACACTATTACAGATAAAAATAATTTATACAAATAGAATACTTATATTTGTATGTGAATAAATTATTTTATCTGTAATTCTGTGGTGGCCTGAAATTTCACTTCTGAGTAAAAATATTTATCTTTGGCAAATAAAAAAGTGTGATCTTATTCCAAAAATTAATTTTATTATTTCCTTTTATCAGTCATTTTTTATTTTATTAATAATATTAAGAATTGTTCGTTAAAATTTACGATATAATTCACGTAAATAATAACTGGCAATATGATTACATCTTCTATATATAACACACACACACACACACACACACACACATTGGTGCTGAAAGTTAACAATATTTAAAAAAATTAATCACGTTCAATGAATGTGAATGAAATTTACACGGCAAGTTTGTGATAAAGTGCAAAGGGGTAAAAGAAAATTCCATTGATAGGATGTTTGATGTTCTCAGTATCGATGAAATCAATAGGATGTCAATAGGATTGTCTGAGATTTTGTGGGATTGAGATCAAATGATGTGGATGATTAGTCCATACGAATGATTGTTTCACTCTACAGATACTGGTCAAACACGCGAGTTCTATCGGAACAAGCATTATCGTCCATTAACATGGAATTGGGCATCCAACGCTGCGAGAAATGGAAGAACATTATATTAGTTGACGATCTGCTATTCTGTATGAAACATACGACGTTTGCAGTTAGCAGCAGTTACAATTACGATTCACATTTTCCTAATAACGCCTTGTGTCGTCGATTGCTCTCCATCTCGTTTCTTCAGATAAATGATGTCTTTATTCATATTTGGGTGGGGAATTGCACTCTCAACGTTTGTTAAACAAGACATAGACGCGAGCTGAAGCATTGCAAAAATGATTTAACTTCATAATGAACATGTTCGAGAAAGGGACTGAGAATTTCGTTTCCAGATTTGACGTGTGTATAGGTTCTTACACAACGTATACTATTTTTGTGCTTTTGTTTCAATTACCTAAATAGAAAGCAAATTTAACGTCCGTAATTATTCATAAATAGAGAGAAATTCACCAACGGACAACAAATATGCCTTCGCACATTGAGCCAACATCAACGGGAATTCTGAACAGCTGTTTCATCCTTATTAGGAATCAGCAGCAGAATATACCCTTGATGTTTGGCTCAGTTGCGCGAGTCAACTTTCTCTATTTATGAATAATTACGGACGTTAAATTTGCTTTCATTGAACTTATGATGTTGCCTTTTTGTAATTAATTTCCTTAGTGCCTTTCAGTGAAAGGACAAGGGGTTAACACTTTGGATCTTTCTGTGTCTTTTTTTATTTTATTGTTTTTTATCTCGGCGGCTCATTCCCGGGATCGAGAATGCTTTTAGGTAAAGCTTTCGCGCAACTGAGCCAAACATCAAGGGTATATTCTGCTGATGATTCCTAATAAGGATGAAACAGCTGTTCAGAATTCCCGTTGATGTTAGCTCAATGTGCGAAGGCATATTTGTTGTCCGTTGGTGAATTTCTCTCTCTATTTACCTAAATAGACATATACATTTTTTGCATTTCTTGTTTATCTTTTGAGCACCAGTATTGGCCTGTATGTGTATAGATAATACTCTTGGTAAAACCTGATTGACTCCTAATTTTCTTATTAAGCATTTTATATTAAAGTTTTACAAATAAATTTTTAAACTGATTCCACTTAATTTCATGAGCATTAGTTTTAGATCAACTATCTTTAAGGGAAAATTAAATTAAATTTTGCTTTACTAATAATTCGGTCAATAATATAGCCCGAATTCGCGAGAATTTTGATGAGTTGTGGATGATAGTTGAACCGGAGCACCGGGGAAGGGTTGTAAACTAAATAACAGCATAAAAATACGAAAACTAGCCACACTATACGATCAGATTTTACATATAAGGAGAACAGGATGTGAACGTTCTTGAAGGGACAAAATATTGTACGAAATTTAATCACATACCGAGTGCTTGATAGCTTATACCATGAAAATGATGATATGCTCGGATGATGCTAGAAAACAGAGTACTGTATCTATCAATAAAGCAAAGAATTTGATCACTGAAGGTGACTCTTCCAACACAATGAAGAACTCGATCACTGAAGGTGACTCTTCCAACACAACGAAGAACTCGATCACGCCAACTGATGTTACACTTGGACACGACGAAGCAAATGTGAAATTGTAGATTAAATGATTGATATTGCAAAATTTGGCTTCATTATCTGAAAGATTCTGCGATTCATATAAGGCAAATTTGTCAAATTTGCATTGTTTCTTATGCATTAGTCTTCTAATAAATCCTGAAATATAGTTCAAGCTTCTGTCAAGTAAGACTATGGAAATTGTTAAAATTTTACTTTATTTACGTTTCTTAATGATCATTAGTAACGTTAATGTTTTCCTGTAATTGGTATCAAATTTAAATATCGGAAAGTTTGTCTGTCTTTCTTTCAAAACTATGAGTTATAACCTTGGACTTATACAGCATGAAAAAAAAAAAGGTTTCAGCTCAGTCTGTTATTTCAAACCGCTTACGGTCGTATAGTTGGGGGGGGGGGGGGTTAGAATTTTTCTTTTCTATAGTCTTTTTCGAATTTCCATGGATTGCACCCGGAGAGATGTCGATTTGTTTCGCTTCATGATAAAAATTAAATCTATTGAGGAAGGGAAGATGAGTAAATGATTGCCCGCCCAGATCGTTTTCTGTTTTGTCGTATTAATATATACTTGAGTGTTTCAGAAACCAAACTGATCATCTCCACTTTTTGTAAATTTCGGAATTTTAGTACCATAGATAAGTACTTATTAAGAACCAAGTTGTAAAATGCTTTCAAAGCTTGTTCTCAGAAGTGACGTTTTGATATATATTACTAACCATGTACTCTGATATTAAAATTGTACCAATTTTATTTTTGTATAAAGTGGAGTTGATCAGTTTACCTTATGAGAGGCTCTTTGTAACTTTTTCAATACAAATTTTTATTTCGTTCATCAGCTGAAATATAATTTTCGTTTTCATTTGAAATGCATCAAAAATCGGGAAGCTTTATTTATTTATTATTTTTTTTTTTTTTTTTTGCGGACATTTTGAAAATGTTCAAATGTTTATCAATTAATACTATTTGAAGTCGTAATTTTTTGTTTTATTATGACCATCTCCTTGTTTGTACGGGTCACATGCAATCATACCTTGCGACAGGGAGACATTCCTTAAAAAAAAAAAAAAATCATCATGCTTAACAGAGATAAAAATAAAATGAAGTAAAAGGGATTGGTTCCTAAATAAAACAAAAATAGGTATTTTTTTTTTTTTAAACCTTAATAAAATACATTTTTATTTAAAAAAAACAAAAACAAATCTAGATATAATCTACTTTTTAGATAGAAGTAAGTAATACATATTAGAAATTTAGCAGCATCCCTCTAACATTTTTACATGATATTTAACATATTTCTTTTTACGACACAATATTTAAATTTGTATCATTTTGCGATTCAATTTCCAGTGAATAGGACACTTTTACAATAATAACAATAAAATCTATATTGTTAAAACTTTGTGGGACCTTTTATTGAGGAGTAAATTTAATGTTTTCTTGAACCAAATTTTGCTCGTACTTTCAAAATTTTTAAATATTTAATCACTTTTATTAGCAAACTCCTATTTAGGCTTCCATTTTTGACTATCACCATTACCTAATCATTAATCAGTATTTATCAAAGACACTAAAATACATATGTGTAATGTAATAACATAAACTTAATCTTTATATGTCCTTAAAAAGGCGGAAGCCAAGGAGGGTCATTTGGTCCTGGTTCCAGATCGAGAAGAACATTAAAAACTGTTTTTGTTTCATTTATTTTATTCTACTTAATTTTTGGGGAGTTGGGACGAGTAATCCAAGATTTGCTCATGGCCCGGATCCCATTTTGCCTACCGCAGACCTTAAATGTGTATATAGATATATTAATTGAGTCTATTTTGAAGTAATCGCTATTTATTATCATCAGTAATTTGTAACTTTTTGTTGAATTAAGGTTTTCAGCATCTCGCAAATTGAATTATTCAAACTATAAAATGGAGTTTAAAAAAAAAAAAAATACGAGAGAGCTTGCTGTTATGCAAGTGTGGGTACCCTGCTCATTTCTGATAGAAAACTTGAATTTTCATCGAATTTCGACATTTGTGAGTCAAAGTTTAATTTTTTTTATTTATTGTATTTATTTATTTTTAATTTCCTAATACAAAAGGATCATTTTCTGCTGCAGAAGATGCTACGAAAAGCTGTAGTTGCAACATATCTATTATAACAAGGCAAAAAACTGGTTTCAAATTGAACACGAAACCATAGCGACGCCATACATTTTACATTTTTGGCCACTTCCTGTGATACGATTGACCGCAGACCGGAACTGCTAGTTTTCCACATCTCGTCAAGTCATAAGCTTTTCCAATTGGGTATCGCTCATGTTATGTCCGACTTACATTTTGGGCTCTAACGTAAGAGTGATGACGAACAGAACCTTCTTAGAATACACTTGAGTGTAGGGGGGGTCGCTAAAACTGAATACCAAGCTTTATTTGTCAAATACTTAAATCAATAGCATAGAATTTTTTGAACACTAAAAAGGAAGTTATTTGTTTACAATATAACACTTTTTTTTTTTTTTTTTTTTTTTTTAATGAAATGTATCTGTTGGGAATTCTTTTGTTATTGATCGAAGGTGAAATTTCACATATCATAATTTTTTTCCTCATAATGATTCACTAGAAAAACAGTCTCTCTTCTAGATTGAAAAATAGTAAAAAAATGTGTTATTTTTTTAAATTTATTTTTTATGGTTATATTGTTCTTTATTTCGATTCCGGTTAAACTTTACAAAGCAATTATTCTAATAATAATAAGAACAATTCACTCAATTTTTTGTTAATGGAATTTTCTTTTTGTTAATTAGTAATCACATTTGAGAGATATTTTTACGAATACCATTCAACATTATTTACTAAATTTTAACATAAATATGCATGGCACTAGGATTACTGCATTAATGGGTTTTTTTGGATATGTTTTAATCACAACATTCTTTGTATTAGAATTTAATTACTCACTCTTTTCACTAACTAATACTCGACGATTTTAATTTTTAATCAGCTGTAATGGCATCTGGAGAAATTGTAATTGTATAGATAAAAAGTTACTGAATGCAATTCACTTATTACAAAATTTTAAATTGCCTGATATTTAATCCAAAATCAGTTCATAAAACTAATAGACAAATTTAAAGGGCTGTTTTGTCTTCTGGCTCCTATAGTGTTTCTCTGAAGCACTCAACAGATTGATTGTTCTTTCACAATTATATTTGATAATTGGAACAAATTGTTGTATGAACCATTATTCAACCATAAAAGAAAACAATTCTGAAATAATTCTCTACATTGAAAACGACATTAAATGTGCCTGTATAATTTATATATAATATGCATTCATCAATTCAATGGCTTCGTAGTTTTTGCAACGTCTTTGTGCAGTACATGTAGGCTAGATTTCTTTTTTATCAGTTATTTTCAGTATTCCCTAAGAGTGTTAGACTGCTTGAGCTAAAAAGCTTATATATACATTGAGTATATTATCATTTCTCTTATCATAAATGAAATCGTAGAACACCACTACTTAATCGTGTTTTTAAATTATAGACGATTGGAGTGGATTCCAAATTTGAGTGTTATGTGATTTCACACTGGAATCATTGCATGTCGATTGAAATTAGTGCTACAATTAAAGCCAGCCAGCCTTGTTTAACTTAATTTTTTTTTTACGGGTTTGTTTGTTTGTTTTTTCTTTCCCTGTTATATTTGTCATATGGAAGTTTTTCTAATTCAGTTTTGAGCACGATTAAAATGAGAGTGGAAAAACAAAAACAAAAAACTAAAGGCTTTTGTGATAGATATCCACGAAATCATATCTCAATGGCTTTAAAATATATAATAGCTGCTATAAATATAACATGATTTCGTGTTGGTGGAATTGCGACTAAAATTTTTTTTTTTTGTAATAAGTGAATTATTAAGATTTTATTAGTTTACATTAACACACTACAGTTTCAAGATCTTTTCACCTTATAAATAACTGATTAAAATCAAGTAAATCTGCTATTTAGAGTCTGCTTCATCTAATTGACAAAAGGTTGTAAACCTAATTGAAGTAGTTGTCATCTTTTGTAAACTTAAGACTGCTGTATCTGGCTTCCTTAGGATTTTCTCTGAATTAATATCGGCAAAATTACAATTATTTATGAATTTATCATAATTTTGTCGTTATTTTTTTCAGGTAAACAACAGAGGCATTGGAAATGCAGTGTGACAATGTCAGCAAAGATGGCGGCTTAACAATTAGGTTACCAACTGTTATTCTGTCATTTAAGTTTAATCTTAAATTTTTTAATTTTTTCTACTACACTCTTCATCCAAATGCTTGCAGAATTTTGTTGGCTTATATATATATTTATTATTATTACTTATTTATTTCATTTTATTTTATTTTTCGGATGGTTTGAAAATTGTAACTTAATTATTAAACTTACACTCACCTCCTCAACTCAAAAGAAATAAATACGATATTCATGTAGAATGGCGAATTTTCGGAATTTATTTCGTTAATTCCTTTTACTAGCCTAATGACTCAAAAACTGTGGAAACAAAGGATGTGCATGAATACAAAACAAAGTAAAGGAACAAATATATGATATAGATTGAAATAATAAATACAAAGCCAATACATCAAAGGAAGACATTATCGTTTGAACAATATACATTAAACAATTGTAACTTTTTTTACGTAAGTTCAGTAGTAATTGTTCAGTAGTAATGATAAAATGCTTGAATAAATGCTCAATAAATCGTAGAAATTATTAGTATGCTACATGTAATTAATGACGTAACTTATATAAATGAATGAATGAATATATTCTAAACGAATTATTAATGAAAAAATTGCAGTCATTATTTAAAAATAACCTTAGACTTAAATTATGGAAGAGAAAATAGCTTTCATAGACTTAACTGTTACTAGATATAATTTCTATAGTGTTACTTTAAGTAAGTCTGCATACTAGCCGATGGGTCAAACATTTTGCTTCTAAACATTGTTTTCAAAGAACTGTTCCATTAAGGCTTATGATTCTAAATTTTCTTGAAAGCGATACCTTAATTTCATATAATGAAACAAGAACAGAAGTACTGTAATAAGATTTTTATAAAAGGTAGGTTTTGAAATTAAACATTACTGGAAACATAATTACCCTTAGATTGTAAATCTTCAATAATAAAAATAAGAAAGCTTTAAGCTTTCTTATTTGATTTTTATTTATTTATATCTTTTTTATTTATATCTTATTTGATCTTTCCTTCAAATTATTGTTTTATTCCTTAAAGAATTCTGCTGTAGGTTTGGATAGAGGAGTGTAGAAAATTAAAAAATATTACAGGAAATATACTATGCATTTTTAAGCAATTAAAATAACTAACTACATAATTCAAATTAACTGATTAAAAAAAAAAAAAAAAAAAAAAAAAAAATTTTTAAAAAAAAAGACTTAGCCGAAATGCAA
>JAFIDM010009631.1:52817332-52840440 GCA_023159025.1 Thereuonema tuberculata
ACTGATTAAAAAAAAATTTTTCAAAATTTTAAAATTTTGAAAAAGAAGACTTTGTTAGCCGAAATGCAAAATGAAATGCTAGACAGTAACTCTGAAAGTTGGTTAATTACGATATGCTTTTGTTATAAATCACAATTTAAAAATACAATTTTGGCATCGGTATTTCATGTCATTTATAGAATCAGTAGTACAGTTTATGCCCGCTTTATTAGATGAATTACAATTCCACTCTGAATCAAATTATCAACAAGAAAATTATACTTGTTCTGTTTGTTTATCATTTAGTTAATCGAAAATTATCACTTAGATTGATATTTGTTAGCCTAATTTGTACCAAAATCAAAAGGAAGCTGAGATTAGTAGCCCAAACTTAACATGTAGATTTTTAGCTTTCTGTGATAGAGACAAATGTATTTTTGAATTACCATGAATGTAGTTTTAACGTCAACTGGTAACGATAATTTTCGATTCAAGATTTTTACATTTATTTATTTATTTATTTATTTATTTATTTATTTATTAGGGTTAGTTAAATACTGCATATTTAAAAATAAATAACGATTGATTTTGAATGAATTCGAGATTGAAACCATATATATATATATATATATATATAAAGAAGACACTCTCAAAAATCTAATTTATTGTAATAAGTAGAAAATGTTTTGTTGAAGCGATAAGCTATAAAAAGACAAAAATTATTCTATATTTATAGCTTATTTACAAGATATACAATTTATATCATACAGATAAAATAGACAGAAGTATCGGAGTTTTAGAGGCTTTTAGCCTTGATGTTGATGTATTTGAGTATTTTTGCTTCGGGGATTTCTACATAAAACTTTAATTTCGAGAATTTTGTAAGTAGTAGTTTATCTAAAAATGAATAAATGTTGGTTGGTCTTTGAAAGTAAGCCTGTACCTTGTGAATTTTTACTTGAGTTGTGGTACTGTTGTAATAATTATGCATTATAAAAATGTTGATTTTGTTTAACCTTTCTAAACCTATTTTCCGTTCTGTCAAGTACTCGTCTAGATTTGGAGTTTGGAGTATAAATATTAACTATGAAGTAATATATTGTTTTAGGATATTTTTAAAAATGAATTTTTACTTTGTATAGTTTGGAGGAAAAAAAAAAAAAAAGGTTAAAAGAAAAGACATCCGTTTTTACTTTACATATTTAACTTTTTTTTTTTTAAATATGAAGCAAGGCCTAAATATCTATACCTTAATTTTAGATGTATGTTAGAAGGGTATCTGCATGAGAGGAGTTTCATTCTAGTCTTTGATTTGGAAGTTTCAAATAAATAAATAAATAAAGGCAGCAGCTTGACAGATAGGTGTTTAATCTTGTGCCTAGAACACATAGTAAACTCAAGTTATTGACCTCTGGAGTTTCTGTCCACGGAGGGGGGGGGGGTACTAAAACGAAGCCCTAAGGCTCCCATGTGCAATAAGAAGTAGTAGTAATAAAAAATATTTGCGATTGGATATTGGAGGAAGATAGAATAGTTTGTTTTCACATAAAGTATACTTCGGTGGCAACTTCGTACTGTAATAATGCTGGTCCTAAAAAACAACACCAACAACAACAAAAAATACTATGTCTTGCTTTTGATTAAAAAGAATTAGTAGTGAAGATGGGAAAAATTGCAATTAAACTATCTGCTATACTAAACTATCAAAATAATTAGAGAAAAACATGCACCTTGAAAATTTCACAGTAAACTGAACAGATGCCTCTATCTATTTTTGGAACAGTGTTTCCCTATTGAGCCCCTCCCATTTATTTTAATATTCTAAAAATTACATAAAATATATTTGTGTAATTTCCTTAATGTCTGAGTTTTGGTTGAAATGGCAATAATTAAATGAGTTGTCTGTACTTGACCTTTATTATGAACAAGCATTTGGCTTTATTATTTCGAATAGATAGAGCTTCAGTACTGAATATATAACTATCACATAATTGTAGCAGCATTTTTAAAAAAAAAAAAAAATACTGCATTGATTAGTCTTTGTGTGTGTTTTAGCAGAAGTAGTAGGATAATTTTATTAATGAATGAAGTATA
Organism: Thereuonema tuberculata; assembly: GCA_023159025.1. Lineage (NCBI taxonomy): Eukaryota > Metazoa > Arthropoda > Chilopoda > Scutigeromorpha > Scutigeridae > Thereuonema > Thereuonema tuberculata. Next base: position 52,819,406 of record JAFIDM010009631.1, read on the forward strand.
CTCATTGTTTGAGAGATTTTTTTCGTGCATTTGATTCTCATGAGACTGTTTTAAGATTCTCATTGATAACTATTTATAAACCAGCATGTTATTTGTGGCGCCTACTCTGTTACTTATAATTCTCAGAATGTTGACCTTGAGACGAACATATCCTTCGGATCCAAACTATGCATTTGGCTGCAGTGTTTCGGTTATTTTATATTTACTTTTGAACTATAAAAAGAAACTAATCTGTACTTAATGAATTAAGTTAATTATTTAACACCTTTATTAGAAATTTGAACCATTTTTTGTCTTGATTTTTCAGCAGATCTTTCTTGCTAAAACTCCAACCAACCTTCAGATTAAAAAAAAAAAAAATGAATAAAATTTTTGCAGTTCTTAAATTATTAAAAAAATTATTACTTGCGTATTTTTCGTCATTATTATCGGGCTTGCTGTAGTGATGCTCCTTTATAGCTAAAATACAGTATGGTAAATTATAACAGGAAAGAATTTTTAACGTGAAACTGAAAGTAATTGATTGTCCCCTAAAAAAGCTGCTTCGAAGTTTTGGATTGAAAAAAAAATATCTGCAGTTTGCTTCTTCAAAAGTAGATGTTGTAATTTTTGCTTTAATATTTCATTATTAACACATTAACTGGAAATCCATTGTAAGAATTTAACAATCTATACAAATTATCAAAACAGTCGGCCTTGGAAAAGTTTTATTCAAGCTGTATTTATTAATGCGTGAAGGGAACGAGGATGGCTGCTTTTGGCTTGTGCATTTTAAACCTGATATTGGAAGGAATGCATTTATTTTTATTTATTCATAATTATAACTACAGTTGTTTAAATTGGCTGAAATATCTCCACTTGATACATTGCCTATGAAATAAATAAAGCATTATTGCAGGTTTGCGTTTCGCCATTAAAGAGCTTCATTTTTGTTACTACTTTCGTTTATCAAATCTTAACAAATTTCAGGGTTTGTTTATGCTTGTCGTCAGGAGTTGTTTATAATTAAAGATAGGATTTTTCAGTAAAATTCTATATTATTTATTTTATTTTTATGTTTGTTATTCCTGTTACATTCAGTAAAATTACGTTGACATAGAATTTACTATTGTGTTGTTCCTTGCCATGGCCTCCTCCCCAGAATCACAATTGGACTCTCCCTGAAGTCCACAGGTGAGCAGCTTAAAGTTGAAGGTTGTCTGGCCCTGTTGACAAGCAATACAACCTACACACAGAAACATAGCCAATGGGGAACTTGCCACGTTGGTGCTTCAAAGGAGGAGCTACCATGGACCTGTTCCATTTGGAAATCGGGGGAATACAGAAATCGGAAACCGGGATGGGAATGGAAGTATAGAAAACCCGTCTGATGACTAGGAACCAAGGACTTTTGACTGAGAGGGAGGGAAGGTAGAAATAAAAATGTTTTTTGTCAGTGCGTGCTCCTGTTGTTAACTGATGTTTTACTTTCAGGTTAAAAGAATAGTTCTTTTAAAATATAATTATTTTTATTATTAGGCAATTTAAAATAGATAATTAAAAATATTTAAAATCTTCTTAGAATAAAGGAAGAAGAAAATTACAGAGCTTTAAAGATTTAATCTCTTTGTTCATATTTAGTCATTCTGGTCGTTTTAGTGGATTAGAGTTACATGATTTTGTTATTTTAAGTCAACATATGTTTCGAGAATTTTTCAATGAAATATTTATTTTGTTAGCTAGGATTCTTCAGTTTTGCAATTATAGGTATGCTATTCATTAGTCATAAAGGAAAGTAACCTGCTGTCTTTGTTATAGTTGGCCAGTAGGGTGGTAAACGCAATTATTCTAGTCACAGTTGAGTGTATTCCCTCAGGAATTTTTTTTTTAGTGAATTTCACTGGAACGTACGCTCATTAGGATCAACAATTTGAAGGGGGCTAATCTGCATTTTGTTCTTTCCTTCTTCATTCTTAATTTTCTTGATTATTTTTTTCCACCATTGCTTGTTTGCGTCAATTTATTGACAAATTACTTTTGTGATAATCGAAGTTTTACTGTTAATTACAGGTATAATATAAAAAAGTTCAGAATAAAACAATTATAATGAATTTTAACATAATGAATACAAATTGAAAAAATAAAAACACAAACTTATTAAATTGTAAAAGAAATGAAATTCTTTGTAACTCATTCATTGGCCACATTCGCGATTAGATTATTTAAAGAAAAAGAAAGAAAATTGCATTTTGTTGAAATAATTTATAAGTAAGGAAAGTAAGTAGTTTTGGTGAGTCGTCAAGAGATCAATTATTTATTCGCATTTATTTCAAATGTTCTCACAATTTTAAGATGAACAAATTTTACAAGTTAGATTGTGCTAAAACCGCAGAAATATTCCGCAAGGGAAGAAGCAATAAATACTGTCGGGCCCCCCTTTTTTTTTATTTATTTATTTATTTTTTATTTTTTTTTGAAAGTGAGGGTAGGGGTGGTAGGGTTGAATAATCTTTTGACCAACCTTCCCCACCTAGCCTTATAAATGGTTCGTTCCTAACCTGTTTACAACCACTAGTGTGAGTGTGAAGGTGGTGGTGTGTGTATGCGCTCGTATGAAGTGTTTCAGTAATGAAAGTGCAGGTTCATTGACACGCCAGTGTGCAGGCAGCCATTACTGAGAAGAGAGGTTCCTGAGCGTGGAGTCGTATTCGCTCTCCTCCTTCGCTTCTAGGTCTCAAGGACAGTAGTTGTCTTGCTTGTGTCACCGTGCCGACGTGGCTGGGAGCCAAAGGCGAAATCACCATGAGTCGTGAGCGGACGTTCTAACAACAACGATTTCCTATCCGCGCGACATGGATGTTCGGACGGGACTAAAGCTCGTCAACCGGACGCAGCTTTGGCACTAGACTCCGAACGCTGGGATTTGGAGAAATACCACTGGCGTTCATTTCACCCGTGCGAGCATCATTCGGTGCTCTAAGCTTGCGGTTCTTCAACCATTCCTGTGTGTAATCTGCCATGATTCCATGGACGATGGCTTCTGTATATCTAAGTGACAATGAAAAGATGTGGATTAAAATATCATCTATCCAGTGACCAATGGATACCATTTTGCAGTTACCTGTTGGAGGCCTGATGACGGGAATACGGTGAGTGATTTCGCGTTATGGTTAAGAAATAGGCCTAAGTATGATGTATTGTCTCCTCGAAAAGGATTTTTTTTTTTTTTTTTTTTTTTAATTGGAATATTTCCGTATTTATCATTAAAAGATATACTTACTTAATCCATTTACTATTGATTTCCATCAAAGGATGTTCTTACTAATTTAAAAAAAAAAAATCAAATTAATTAAAAACATTTTTTTGTATAATTTTTAAACTTTGAAGACATTTCCATACATACAATTAAAATTCAATTTTTCTAGAAAACAACTTTTAGTTATTATAAATACTCTTCTATAATGTCTTATTTTTATTTAAGTAAAATAGCTTAACATTAGCTTATGCATTTTTAAATATCGTACATCTTTTTTGTCCACGTAAAGTATTGGACAAAGATTTATCTACTTATATTTTTAGTAAAAATCCACTTAAAATCTTCGGTTAACATTTGTGAATAAATATATTTCTCCATATGATATTGTTTCACGTTTTTTGGTAGTAATGAAACTTAAATTTTATGATGATGATAATTAACAGAAAGTGGCTTAAAAGATTAATGGTTTTGGAGTAAGCTGGATTATCCAAAAACCTAATACAGTATAGTGATAATGTTAAGATATAAAATATCACTTTTAGAGTTTAAAATAGTAACAACTAAGGACGGTACATGTTGTAATTCTTTTATCATTCTTTATTAACCCAGAATAAGGCCTTTGAAATATAATAACTTCCTTTTATTCTCTTCACAAAGGTATTGAGAAAGGGTACATAGGCCAGAAATAGTCCTATTGATGAATATGGAAAATTTCTCAATTTGAGCTTTAAAAGAAAAATGTGCTGTTGTGAGATTTATCTCTTTCCTCGTTTGATTCAATACTGTAAATAATAATAATCTTTAAATTGTATACTTGTGGTTTAATAAAAAGTCGGGAACCTAATTTACCATCAGAATTGCCTTCTATGTGTATCAGTTCAAATTATTTTAAGTCGCAGTGTCACCTTATTTTAAAATAAAAGAAGAAATAACCAGCGAGGTGTGTTGCTAACTAAACAAATGAGAATAATCGTAAAAAAAATTGTAGAAATATCCCTTACGGTAATTTTTTATTATAACAAAGTAAAGCTTTGATTGAAAAAAACAGAAACACTTCACCTTCGTTGAGAAATTTAAAATTGTAGTATTATTTAGTATATAATGATGACCTTAGTAAATATATATTACAATTATTAAATACTAATAATGTAGTATACATTTTGAGAATTAATGCTAAGATTTAATTTATTTATTTAAAACCACCTTAACAATAATTAAGTATATTTACTAGGTAATGTTTAAATCTATGGTTGTTGCTTCTTTAATCGCTAATGATTAACCATTAATATTGTAGAATTTGTTTCCGATGTTCGTTGATACATATCACCAGCATTATTAGTCTAATATAGTTTCTACTAATGTAATTGAAGAATCCAAGATGCACTTAGCCTTTGCTTTACTAATATAGTAATTAAACTTTGATTTATTCCTTTAATTTGTAATCCTGAAAAATATTCTTTTATATGTTGTGGCTAAGTTACCCTTTTTAAGTCTCGAGAACAGGTATTTTCCTTTATATTCAGTAAATTAAATTAAGGGTAAATTACCGATGCTTTCCAAGTTGAAATTTAACTTACTAGTAATTGAATTTATAAATTGATATAAATTTCTAAACTCGTATTTTTCAAAGCACTTTGATCGATATGATTAAAAGCTGATTTAATATTTGTTGTCCATTGTTTATTTTAGACTGGGAATTTATTCAGTGTTGATGTTGAGCAATTTCTAAATGAGGGGAAAAAAAAAAAAAAAAACCAGATTAATTAATACTAACCTTAGGTGTATTTTGTTGCTGTAACCAGTCCATTTGAAAAAAATGCCGAAGGGTAATAATTACACCTTTCATTTTAAAAATCAAACTCTGTCCTTCAGTCATAAAAAAAAAAAAAAATATTTTGTCATTAAATGCTGAAATTTTTAATTTCAATTCTCAATGTCTAAAATGTATTATTCAGTCCTATTAATGAAATATTTTCAAGGCCTTTAGCTTGTGATTTAAGTGCACAGTTGATTACCAATTTGTAGTTTTTTATTACTGTTTATATAATTTGAAATTAAAAACAAATTGTAAATTTCAGAGTTTTTGACTTAAAAACTAGCCGACATTAAGTAATAGTTTTTCTTTTGAAATAATAGATTAGATTTGCATAAATTTTATATATAAATAAACTATGATGATCCATGGAATGAATTTTGTATAGAATCGAGGAAACTACTTTTAAGTCAGTGTTAGTTCTAGACGATGCTTATTCTTGCGCTATTTCCTCTCCCTCCTTTTCCCCCATTTTTTTTGTTTTTTTTTTAATGAAAAGATTTTTATTCTAGTGTTAAATGTATGTATTATAATAAAAGCGAAAAGAATGGAGAATTTTAAAACAGACTTCTTCCAAAAATCATTTTTTAATTTTGATATAATAATCACTATCAAATAAATACATATTTATTTATTATCATTCTTTAGGTTTTTATACTCCTAATTTTTAAGTTCAAATTAGGCGTATAAAAACTAAAATATACTACAAAATTTTTTAAAAACTTATTTGATTTCTATGAATAAGATGGTGGTAAATTAAATGCCCATTTATTAGTTTATCAGAATTAAGCAAAACTAATAATCGACGATTATTTGATTGATTAACAGTTTTTTTTTTTTATTAGACTTAATAAATTGTAACTATTAAATATTTATCAACCAACAACGTCCATTGTTTAAGAGAGAGATGGATACTTTTGTGATGATAAACGAAATGACGCCTCTTAAACATGTAAATAAATATCAAATATGCTATAGAAGCACACTAACAGCATTCCTCGGGCCTCGTACACAATTAGGAATAATAAAGCAGGGGGGGGGGGAGAGAAAGAATTAATATATGTCCTTTGTTTTAAAAAATATCTGAATTTGAATGTCTTCAAATTCACAGAAGCCAATGTCTTCACTAATATTAATCAGTATTCCGACGACAAAAATTAGATAGCAAATTTAAAGATTTCGCTGCATTATTATTTTAGTTATTATAATTATAAATCCTTAGTAAGTGCCTTTAAAATCGACTAACATATAACTAGTTTATTCAGTTCTAAATATTACGGATTATACGATTCAATCGTGCCGAAAAATCACTTTAAAAGTGAATAAAGTTCTTTTGTAAGAAGCTACAAGAATTCTGAATCTCTTTATCATGATGTTTTCTTTTGTCATTGTCACTACGCTTAATAAATTCAGTCACTTGCGTTGTTGAAAGGTATTTCATGGGCTCAACAGTAGATTGGTCATTATCTTAATTTCGAGAACTCTTCCAATTTGAGAAGATTCTTATTGGTGTATAGAAACAAAGCATCTCATCCACCTTGAACAAAAATGTCTGTTATGTATTTTACCCCGTTTCTTGGTTACAACACGATTTATATGAAATTGAGTTTAATGAGATGTAGTGTAAATAGTGAAATTTCAGCCATTTTTTTAAAATATTAATGTTTTTGCTAAACCACAATGACCAAACTCTTTAAATCAGAAATTCTTAAAATTGTAAAATCTGATTTATTATAAACAATGAGTAAACTATTTAAGATGAAATTTGATGTAAATAAATGGATTGTATTTGAATTGGTTTCAGTATTCTATCGTAATGCGACTAGCCGTCATCCCTCGAAACATAGTCAAAATGTATTGAAGGAACTTCAAAGTTTAATTTTCCTTATTGATATTCCGAAATCGATACTTAACACGCTTTTTATACATTCTCATCTAATAACTGCATGGAAAAAAAATGGCTTACATCTCGTTTCGCATGATTAGTATACGTTCGCAGTCAGCAGTATGAACAATAAATATTCTCCACAATTTTTATTTAAAGCTGATGGAGATATGAGCAAGAACACTGATCAAATGTTGGACTTTGTTGTAAAGCAATCAGGAACCAAGCTGATGAGTGTTTAAAAGTGTTCTTTGATATTTAAGTTAATAGAAATAGTGTTTGAGACGTTTCCAAATAACCAAAGGTTTCGTGTACAACATAGTGCTGCTTTTTATTCGTATATTAAGAGGAATCACTATATATAATCTATAAACGTGAAGCAGTTTAAACTTATCGAGTGATATGATGGATACCACTTGTTGCATTGGGTTCCAATAGTTTTCTTTCCATTTTTTTAATAACGCCTACTTACAGTTAGATTTTTCGCATTGATAATGTTGATTTTGTTTCTGATACCAGTTTGTATAAGATTAGTGTTCTATTTCTTGCCTTCCCCCCTGCCTTCTGCATTTTTTGATTCGTTCTGTACATACGTAGCTAATATACTGGTTCAGAAGTGAATTGCTTGACAAACATGGGTGAGTTGTAATTGTTCTTGTAGATGTAAAATTAACTAAAGCGTAACTTCATAAGCTCCCATTATCATCATTACTACTAGTCATCTATTTTCCGTAGATAATTACAGAACAATATTTCACTGATTTTAGAACTTTTGTTTGCTTTGTGTTTTCAGTAGATTAAAACAATTGAGTTTAATTTTTAAGTTGCTATCTCACCATTGTTTTCCAGGAACTTGAAAATCGGAATTTTGCAGAATGTTTATTTGTTTTTTTTTTGAAAATATCTCGAAACGTAAAATCCGACAAAAAAAAAGTGTTTTTTAAAATTATTTATTTATTTATTATTTGAAGGGTTGTTGATTTGATTGCATTTTTTTTTTCTTTCACATGACAATTCCAATGACAGCTGAAAAGTTCAAATTTATGATAATTGTAAATTGTTTGTAATTCATTCAAATATTTATTGAATTAATATTAACCAACAACTAACTTTTGAATATAGTAGATTGTGTAAACGATGAACATAGACAAAATTTTAATAATAGTCTAAAGAGGTTTATACAAACAATAAATAGGTTTTTAAATTAGCAAAAGATTCAAACTAAGCAAGACTCAAAACTTTTAGAATATTAGAATTGCGAAAATTCAGATGTGAATAGCTGCAAAAAACTATCTAGGGTTGCATTTACTTTCTCACATTACTATATGAAAATTATAATAATAGTGTCAAATATTGATATATGTAGCTTGGTTTTAATCACACACACACACCATTAGTGTAGAATTCGATATTCAAAAGTTTTGTTGTCTGACCTGGTCACATTTGGTTTAGCTAGTCATTTTAATTAAGAGCTATTTAAAAGTCTAAACTTTTTAAGCTGAATTGTTCAAGTCATTGTTCCCGCATTATTTGAGATTAGGTAATTGTGGGAAAAGTCTTGCAATAGTTGTTTTGCTGTTTATTATTAATGCATTCAGACAGGAAGACAGACATCACTGACTGAATCATCCTCACTAAAGTCCTCTGCCATAAACTAATGCCCTTCACGGAATGTGCTTTTAAAAATGTCTTCTAAAAAAGTTTTTTTTATTAGTAGTTCTATTTCGTGACGAAAATCGTATTAGATACGTTTTGCGGTATGAATTTGTTGATTTCATACAAAACGTCTTTGTGAATAAGCACAGTATTTAAGCTTGCTTGTTTTATTTTAAAAATTAAGCCATTACGTCCAGTATGCTTAAGTAGATAATGATTGCATGATTGAGTATATATCAAATAGCATTTATTATTATTAATTACTAAAATAAGTTTAGCAATTTAAATATGATAGATTATTAACTGAAAGAAAGCATAAAGACTTTTTGATGCATAATCTTGATTATTGTAATAATTCTGAATTAAATCCGAAAAGACTTATTGACAAGTAATTTTATTTACCATGAAAAGCTGAAAATTAAATTATTCTGATTCAGCTACTCCCAGCAAAGAACCGATTAGTTTTGCTTTCTTTCGTGATATTTTTTCCAGTGCAGTGTGAGAACTGTAATAGTAATACTTTGGTATTTTTTGAAATTGGTGGTGTTATTATTTTAATGTATGTTCAGGCTATTACAGTAAAAGTTCCAGTATTGAAATGGGAGGATCGTATCTTATTAGCTTGTTGACTCCTCTCTGCCTGCAGTAATATGAACTGCTTTTCTGAAAATGTGTTTTCGTAATTATAAAATGCAGTATAATGCAACAAAACCATCGCACGTCCAAAAATAGTCGTTATTATACAAAATAAATTTCTTGTTCCTTCAATTTATCTCAATAGGGAAACCCATCGGAAGAAAAAAAAAGTAATCAAGGGATAAATTCCCAACCTCCACCCGGATTGAATCCGGCTCCTCCAAAGCTTAGGGAATGCCTTGTAATTTTGAGCTACTGCAACAATTAAACGAAATTAGATTAATATAAAGTGGGGAGGCAGATTCAATTTGAAATATTTAAGAAGATTGAAAAAAAAAAAAAAGGTGGTTTTTAATTTAAAGTTAATAATCGAAAACAGTAGAATTCTACTTAATTTCATTTTGTAACGCTTTAAAATTCTTAATTGCTGCCTTTTTTTTAATTTCCGATTTTAAACCTTATTGCTTAACACATCGACCCAATGGAATTGTCATTGACCTTCTTTTACTGCGGTTTTATTTTATTTTATTATTTTTTTTTCCCTCACGCTGTTGCACCCTCTTTCCATTTTCCTGAATCATTAAAATGGCGAAAACGGTCGATATTAAAGAGCTGTAGCGTGCACTTGACTAAACTTAAAAGTTCAGAAGACTATAAATAATTGACATTTTTAAATATGTAAATATAATAATAACAATAAACCAAATAGAATTATACATATTGCTATTTAACATCTTATTAAGAAATTCTTTGAAATCTGTACACGAAAAGCAAAGGTCAGTCATTATAATTACATAAAGGACAATCCAAAAATAATTCTTTTTAGCTTAGTCAAGAGAGAGGATATAACTGTTCATAATGAATGATATACATACATAATATTTTTCATCATATATAACTATTCGCGAGCCCGCGGTATTAAATGTGACTTGCTGCATTACCGAAGCACTGCAGTCAATAATTTTCTCTTTTCTAGATTGTGCAAAATTAATTTTCACTTTGCATTTATATATTACAGCCTTTGTTGCTTCACTCGCCTCCATCTTGCTTTGTTTGATATCATTTGTTCACAAAATCGTTTCTAAATGTATTGAAAGACTTAAGTGATGATTATTCTTAAGAAAATTACACTTCGTAGAGAATAATTACGAACGAATCATCAATATCTTGCTATTACGTTATTTCCTCCTCCTCCACACTAACTTATTATTATTACTATGTAAATGCTTCAATTCTTGGATTTCCCCAGCAAAGACAACATGGCGGGTTAAGGACCAAAGCACATATTGCAAAGTGAAAAAAGTGTGTAGGGTTAGGGGTGTTATTATTATTTATTTATTTATTTTTCAAAAACTTGGAAGACTGTAATTTCTACATCTTCCGTCTATATTTTGATAAGCACCGTTTTGCCATTATTTTTATTTATAATAGAATTGTTAGCTAATAGTTACTGGAAGTTCGTTGAATCGACCTTTTAATAATTCTTCATATCTTTGTTGGCTATCATTAGAGGTAAGTCTTTACCCATCCCCTTTCACTCAAAAAACAAAAGCAGTACAGATAACGAATTTCATTTCATATTTTAAAATTGTGACAATTTTGATACATTACATCGTAAATCTTTAATTTAAAAAATTAAATATTAGTATATGATTTTTGTTGTTGTTATTAACATAAAAATAATTACTGTATTTTGTGAAAATTAAATGTTGATTGCAATATTGCTGCGTCTTTTAGATTTGATGGCAACTGTAAAAAATAATTTCAAAAAAAATTACATTTTAATACTAGTTTATCCTGCACAATGAAATTTGTTAGTTGGCTATTCAAATTTATGATGTACAGGTAATTTGAAATGGAAGGCTTTATTGTATTAAAGGTTCCATGAAGAAAATAGTCTCTCTCTGATCTTTTGTAATTGAGATTGTTAGGACACAATGAATATGCTTGAGGAAACAGATATACATTATTTATTTTCCCCTGGCCTTTTATAATAAATTTTCTTCGTATGCTCATTCAAACACTTATTAACTATATCTAAAAATCGTATTGGATGACTTCTTCTTCTTGCTTAAGTGTTCTTGACAAATGTGCTTTTAAATAATATATAAAATAAAATAGTCTTAGTGGAAGATTTACTTGCGTGGGACAAATTAATAAGATATAAAAACGCACACGAATAGTAATAATAAAAACATACTAGGTAAATTGAACTGAAGATGGCTAAAAAACCTGAAACAGGCTGTCTTGGATTTCCAGTATCAGAATTTCCAAAAGCAGCTCGGTGATTTTTATTTCTGTACGTTTTTAATCGTTTTTGTACCTCATTAAAATATTCTTAGAAATGAATTTTGAAGAGCTTCATGTACTATAAAAATGAATTTCTGAATGGCCTTTTTAAATAATGTAGATTTTTTACTTTCACCAGTTTTAATTATTAACGTTTTGTTAGAGAAATAAAATTGCAGTCAGTAGCTTTAATAGTAGAGTGCACTGACTTTTTCACAGTCCCTTTCCCTGAGATTTTTTAGTTTCACGGCTTGACATTAAAAGAGAAGTCTGGCTTAGAGAAATTTCATATTTTACTTTTATTTGATAGCCTTTAGGAATAATTTTCGTCTTATCAATAGATGTTTTGATGGAAGCAGTTTCCTCTTAAACTTATTTGTAGACAACATGAGCAATTGGAAATAGTCACGTAATCAGAGAGGAACTTACATCAATATTGATTAGACTTAATTAATAAGAATTAAATAATGTTTTGTTTTAAGATATTCTTTCGTATTCCAAGAAATAGAAGCATATAGTCATTTTTTTTTACTGGAGCTCAGTATTGTATTTGTCAATGTGATAATTAACTTTAATGTATATTTAATTAATTCCCATAAAATTTTATAATCAAAAGTTTATCAATCTATATTTATTTATTTACGTATTTTTTTAAATTGCTTTCAATTATGAAGTTAATGATCACTTAATTAACAAAACAGCAAGTGACGGGTATTAAATTGTAAATTTCTAAAATATATATATGATGGCTAAATAAATAAATAATATAATAACTGGCAAAAAAAAAAAAAAAGGTTTCACTATTAAAATGAAATATTGTCAATATACAGTAAAAGTCTTATTCTCAGAGAAATTCAGGTTTTTGAAATTTTTATTATTCTAGTGATAGAATAATAAATAATAATAATAATAATTTCTGATGCTTTATAAGTTTTGTAGTCTCGTTTTATATGTTGGCATTATTAATTATTCAGTTTTCTCAGCATTTTTCGTCCAGTTATTCTGTTCATCGTGTGCCGTGAAAGAATTATTTATTTATTTATGTAGAGAAGTCTAGAATTATAGTATCATTAGAATAATAATGTGACGTCCAGGAAAAATAAGGGAATTTTGTTCGACTGTGGAATAACGTTATTGATCTTTTTCACAAATTGTTAATCTTGTAGTCTAGTATTGTATTATTTTTGACTAAAGGGTATGATAGATCTGAAATGATGAAGTAAAATATTTGGAGATTTCATTATCCAGATTATTGTGGTATTATACAACTACTGCTTTGATGTCATATAAGTCATTTTTTTTTTTTTTTTTTTTTTTTAATATTTCTCTGCGTTGAGTTTTCTATCGGCCCACTTATTTTTGAGAAGTAGGTTAAAATTTTATTTTAGCATTTCATTTCGAATGAATTTTGTATTATAAATAATTTTAATACTAGATGTTTAATATTTTAATTCTAAAGTTGTAATGCATCTGTATGTAGATGCCGAAGATAATTTTCTATCTGTAAAAGTAGTAAGTCCGTAGACGTTAAGAATTGTCTTGTGTTTGTGTTTGTGCAATTCTTTTATTGACAAATAACTGGTATAAAGCATGATCTGATGGAAACTGAAAAGGCGAGCCATCTCGTAATTTTATATTTATGCATTAATATAATAGGTGGATCGTTCCACAAAATCAAACATGTCGAAACATACCTTACATTAGTATATCACAAAGACATAACAATAAAATAAGTTTTGTGGTAAGTCGGGGAGTGTCTGTATTCAATAGTTGTTAGAATGTGAAACGGATGTTTCATTGCCAACTGAGAATATTGTTAAATAAATAGAATATTTCTTCTAAGAACTCAAGAATAGTTTTCAATCTAGTACTATTCTTTACTATTACTATTATTATTCTGTCTAATCTCCGGCATATTCATCAAGCACTATTTTTCATTTTAGATTCTCATGTAATTATTTCCAAAGAAACAAAACTATCAGTCATTTGGACTCTAATGATAGTTTTGGCAAGTACAAAAGTAGTTAATTTGACTTGAACAGTGTATCCTGTAAGTGCAGTATGACAGAACTTTTATATTGTTTCAATGTATGATGACTTGCTTTTAGGGAGTGGCTATGGCAGACAAAAATCAAAGAATATATTTATTAATTTTGCTAAGTTATTAAAGAGATTATAATTGTGGTAGCTGTGAATGGGTTACTAATTCCAAGAATAGATGACATTGATGTATTGGCATATTCATGGCAACTAATGATCTGTCATGTCTACTTTCGCTCATTAATAAAGTTTATTCCTGTCTCTGGAATTGGTGGCACTATGAAAAGAAATGCTTTACCTTCTGTTTCATTGTAAGTCACTTCATATTGTATGAATCAAGTGATTCATGACAGCTTCGTTTCATAGTTACGTATGTGTGTATACATCAGTTCTTATAAAGTTAGTCATTATTTATTTTGAAAGCTAGTTGAATTATTTTCTGTATGATTGTTCTTAAATCGGCGACATCTTATTAACAAAGGAGAATGTAATATATTCACTGCAACTTATTGTTTGTATATCCAGTTAGAAATATATCTTATTTCTAAATTGGATATACTAACAGTGTAAGATGCAAGTGAATCTTTACATTGTTTGGAAGTAGCTTCGTGAGCCGTAAAGTGCGAATGTGAAAGTATTATTTATGTCTAAAGATGGCAAAAATGAATTCAGAAATAAGTCTTATTCGTTTTAACCCTTTTTTATTTTTTTTCTTCGATAATTATCACAGAAATGACGTGCTGTTGTCATCATTATTTATATTTCATTTCAAAGCAGAAATGTTTGTGGGTTATTTTTTTCAAACATTAAGAGTTACTGTTTTTCTTTCAAATTCCTTTTTTGTTGTTAATTTCAGTGTAAGTTATTTTTTTCGGAATAAATGAAACGATTTTGTAAGGAATGTCTTCAGCTTCTATAAATATTACCGATTGTAAACAATTATCGTGTGTTCTGGAATTACAGGCAATTAGGAAATGAGTGGATCTTAATGTGAATAAACATTAATTGATGAATAAGTCTGTTAGAAATTGAAGTGTTATTTACAACTATCATCATTTAATACATTTGGTCCAATGCTTTCCGATTCAAAGAAACATATTCAGAAATACTCCTTTCTTTTTTTTTTTTATTCTTATTAAGTGTGTTGTATGGGTACTTTTTCTGATTACAAACTTAGAAGTTTCCGTGTAGACGAAACCACTGTCGGTCAGTAAAAAAAAAAAAGTGATCAACTTTTCAGATGATTTACTTCCCAGTATTATCGTGTAAAGTCGTTAAAGAATGTATTTATTTTCACAACTGAACTTTTAATTTTTGTGATGTTAGTTTTCCAAAGAATCAAGTCTTACTGATGATTGAAAGGTTGATATAGACTTAATATTGATGCATATTTGAAATTAATAAATATTTAGAACAAAGGTTTTTTTAAAAAAAAAAATATTAGTTGTAGTATTATTATAGTATAATTTTTTTAATAATTCTGATCAGGAAATATTAAATACATGAAAAAAGAGAAATAGAGATTTCAAAATTATTCATTTACGCTAGGAGCTTTCACCAACTTGAATCTGGGACAGCTGTTTCGTTCAAGTGAGGGCTCATTGGCGGTAAAACTCGAAGCCGTGGAAGGTTATCGGGATCACTCCCGGGAGTGGGACCCTACAAAAACAAACAACTAAGAAAATCACTGTAACCAGTACAGTATCAAAACTTGGGCTAGCGAACACTAGGCATATAATAAAAGGATAAAACAAGACAAGGACCCATGTTGTCTTAATATGGTGGATAAATACATCTGTTTTTATATTATCTATTATCTATCTGCTTAATACTAATAGAGATTTATTTTTGCCGTATTATTAGAGATTTGTATCAGTTCAATTTTCAGGAAGAATTCGAAATTCTTGAGGGAAAGTCGTCGTCTTCTGTCACCAAACTTAATACTCGAAAGATCATCACTATTGATACACTTCAAAATCTGGCATTTTCCCGACTGAACTTCAGGAATTTTAAGTAGCATTTTACCCATTCTGATATGTTTGAAACCATTTTATACTATGATGAAATTCTGTACTTAAGTAAATTTTGTTATTACATGAACTTGAAATTTTCAAGCCAATTGCTGTCACAGGGTTTATAACTTAAGTTTAAAAATTAGAAAATGTGTTCCATCGTCATTTCCTGATGTTTTCAAACTAATGTTACATATTTGTTCAGAAAGTGAACTAAATTATTTATATACCCACAGATAAAAATATAAGACTATCCTGTCACAGTCAATCAACCAACGAACAAACGAAAATTAAAACTGTCCGGATGGTTAAAAAAAAACTTGCCGCTCTTAAAGAAAAATTTTATTTAATAAAAAAGATTAAACATTTAATCAATGTATAGTAGTAGTATTCTTAAAATTGTAGAAGATTGTGTAACAGTTGTCAGCTGAGGAGTGGTTGGTGGACATCTCGTTCCTTTTTATTTATTTATTAATTATAATGTCAGTAAATCATTTGTTTCAGAATTGATAAGAAAATGCAATTTCAAATATGCATTACAACAAAGAGAAGTTAATTTTAAAATTTAAACTTGGCATCTTCGAACTTTTTTAATGATATTTTGAAAAGCATTTTATCAATAGATTTCAATTTTTCAAGCGTTCAAATCGCAAAAACAATAATCTAAATTTAAATGCTCAGGTTAACGACCTCCAAAAACTCAAATATAAAATTTATAACATTAAAACTAATTAATCAATCTTTATGGAATGGTAGATTGTTCTTTTTTTTGTTTCTATAGACAGAAAATAACTGTTGGAGCTATATACGTACAGCAGAGAACAAAATCACCTCTGTAATATATTACAATATAAATAGCAAAATATTATTTGAAATCCTTTCTTTATCCCCTTAAGTTTGAATTTTTATATCTTCCAATATTTTTTTCCAAAGTAATTTCAAGAGAAACTGATAGTTTGTGTGTATGCTTGATAACTATTTATATTAAAAAGTTCGATGGTACCCGTAGTTTCTTTTGTCACGTTACAAAGTTTATAAATAAAGGTAGTTACTAAATATTTTAACTCATGAAATTCTGTTTTATTTTACTTTCTCCATGCAGCAGTAATTTGGAAATACGCAAATCGTGGAGACGAACTACAAATTCAATTTCTTTTTTTCTCTTAATCAATTTAATTTCTCAAAAGCAACTGTATCAGTACAATAATCACACAAAATATCATTTCAGAGTTTGACTGAAATGTGTATTTCGATCTCTAGACTGTTATTAGATTGGTTACAAATGATCTCTGTATATGTGTGATTCAACGTCATGAGTACATAGTAACCTAGAAAATAATGCACCGATTTACTTCGAACTCTGAATCTAAGTTTGGCATTATCGTCTAAATTTGTTTAGATTTTAGTATTTTAGAATAAATTTATGGAACACAATGTAAGGGTCAAAAACGCAGAAAAATGAAAAAGATCAGTGCATTTGGCTGTATGGTTAACATCAAACTTCATATTTAAGAGTGTAATAGCTATTGTCTGATTCAATTTGGTGTTGTAGTCCCGTTTTATAGACCACTTCACAGTAACTCAAAGTTTAATCAGTAATTTACATCAAATTTCACATTTGAAAGTCTTGTACAATTGTATACATCCGAGTACATTTGGATGTTGACCAAATCCAATAAGCCATTTTTATATACTAACAGCAAGCAGTTTTTAAATACCGGTCAGACTACTGTGCCCTCAAGTAGTTCAAAGAATAATGCACGAACAACGTGAAACTTGATACTTAAAACTATAGCTATTATATTTATATCTGAATACATTACGATGCTTCTACACCGAAGGCTTTACTTAAACACTTGTGCTCATTTTGTAGCTTAACCATGAATGGAAGTGACGTACATTAAATTTCATTTCTAAGATTATCGTTAAATATCTGCAGGAAGCCGAAAAACAACACATTATTATTTGTCGCCATCCCCTTTATTGGATGGATAATAAATCGATGTCTTTTTCTATTTAAGGAAACTTATAAAATTGTGGATGCTATCAAATATCCCTTTATAGTGTTAATGTTTTCTTTTAAATCTTTATTATTATTATTATTAAAGTATTCGAAATATAACAATGAAATACGCGTCAACTGGCTTGTCTTCTCGGTAATTTTATTATATTCTCAGAAAGATGATAAGACTCAGGCCTTCACAATCAACTATTCCTCCTGCATAAAGAGACCGATGTGGCGCGTATTGGTCTGAACTGATCCTCAGCCGACATTTCAATTCATCTATTGATAGGACTCAAATTGGGAATCTGCTCAGATTTTTTGCAGTGTCTTTTAGTACCTTATTTAGACAATACCAATACTAATTTAGACGATTTTTTTTTTGTTACTTAAAAAAAAAAAAAAGTTATAACTTCAGGATATTTCTGCAAAATAAATACAGTAATTATAATAGAATCTAATTTTGCCGTGAATTTGCTCGTTAATGACGTGGTCCCCATTTTTCATGACTTTTTACGTTTTCATTAGCATGCGCAAGCGCAAAAAGGATTCTCATTGGACATGGAGATGGTACAGTTTCAGAATATGTAAATGTAAATGGCATAATTCAGAAGATTGAAAAAAGTAGGAGTTATAGCAATTCATTATTTTTGTCCACTGATTTTTTTTTTTTTTTCTCTTACATTTATTTATATATAAGCAATTTGTAACAGTTATTAAGTGCTTTAATATTTAATGGGTTCATAAGCTTTTGCAAGTAAAAATTTTCATTCTCAGTCATTGGAAATTTAATGAGGAGCAAAAATAAAAAACGAGTAAATTCTTGCTTGAAATACTTTTCAGATCCTCTCGCTTAGAATCAGTCAAAATTTTTGGTGAAAAAATAAATAAGGAATTTTTATAAATAAGGAATAAAGAATTTTATCATTTGTTAGAAATTAACGAGAACTTAAAAAAAAAAAAAAAAAACCCTTGTTCTCTTAAAAAATTATGTTCATTGGTGTTAAAGATACTTTGTCTGGTTGGCTATTAATTAAAATCTCGAAATTAAATGATTTTGATGGAAAAGATATCTTACTAAGCATATTTAAATTTAAAAAAATATTAGAAATAAATATGAAGTGAAACGTAAACTTCGGGAATTGTTAAATTACTGATCTAATTTTTGCTGATACTTAAAAGTTGGCAGCCAACAATTTCTTGTAAAGGCAGGCTCATTACTACTACTACTTACTATATATTTCGATGCGTGCAATTGATTTTGCTTGTTAAGTTCATACGAAGATTAAACGGTCAACAAATTACCTGTCATTGTTGTATAATTCTACATTAATGCTTATATTGCGAAAATCATCGTGAATTATTTCATTATTGGTTAATTTATAAAATGGTTTTATAAGGAAGAAGATCATTTGCTTACTGTTTTTGAACAACCGGTGCGAGCTGTTTCTTTGTTGACCAATTATCATTTCTCTATCTTTTATTTTTCAAATAATAATAAATTCTTGCTGTTTATCAACATTTCATTTTGAGAAATAATCATCAAATGGAGGTTGAAGCAGTAATTAAAAAGCATTTAGTATTGAAATCAATCAAGATAACATTTTTAATCTCTTATTTCCTATTTTATTTTTCTGATCACTTCTGTGGATTGTGTCAGTTTTCGTACTTTTTAATTACTATGTTTTCTGTGCGTCCTAACAAAGAATGTTTTTAGGCTATCGGTTTCACGCAGTTGTGTCTCAGCACTATTTGTTTCACGGATTCCCTTTTGGATCACGTCAAGTGCAATGAGGTCATTGGCTCGATAGAGCCTTCATTTTAACTTCCTGATGGATTAACCTTTTCAACTGTTACGCTCCCCACCCCTCCATTTTTTTTGCTCCGCTTTCCTTATTTTAATAAAGTTTGTTTGAACAGTCTGACAAAATAATAAAATATAACCTGCCTCAGAATGACAGGCAAAATAACGAAATGATTGATTTTTTTTTTTTTTTCCAGAAACTAAAAAGTTAGCAAGTCTATAGTCAGGTCAACGATGGGCATTAATAATGCAGCATTAAATCTCCGACCAAAGTGTCTTTTGTTGGGTAGAAGAATTTAATTGTGCAACAATAAAACTGATAGTCTAATTTACTGAAATATCAGTTTTAAATTGATCTTCTATCATCTGCTTTGATAAAGAATTATTTTATCATGATCGATAAATGATGACGTTTGTACTCTATTTTAAATTATTTACTTAATTAAAAAGAATAATGAGCTGCAATTGTTAAGACAAAGAAGAAAAAAAAAATCTACTTCATGTGACTAAGAAATTCAGTGTTTATATTTAATCTTCGTAATTTTTAAGCTATTTCCTATTCTTTGCAGGATTGAGATCTTTTCAAAAGTATTCCTGTTCTTTCTCAATCAATTCCAACTAGATTTCGTCCTCCCATCTACCATGCGGTCTTTTTCTCCATAAATTCAAAGTAAATTTTTTGTTGCCTCTATTATGAACATTTCTTCTTGCAACATGTCTCATCCTATTTGTTTCTTTATAGCGAGTTTGATATCAATCACCCTGATTTGTTTTTTGATCGGTTGTTCGTTTTTATTGTCTTGTAAATCTTTTTAACATGCATCTCTCCACACTCCAAGTAGTCAGTAATTTTCGGATAACTTTCTTTCGCAATGCCTACTTTTCCAATCACTGAAAGCTTAGTGAAATACCTTGATTAACTGCGTTTTTACACAGTAACGTTGCACAGTGGGGTATTTGTTACATTTAGCTGGCCAAAAGTCGAATTTTCAGAATTGAACTCAGGTAAAAAAAAATAGGTTCCTAGAAAGCCAGATAGTTGGGAAACCCAACCCCATTGTTTTAAATTCACCCACCCCAACTTACAGAGGACAGGGTCAGTCGAAACTCAGGCATTGCTCGCAGTGGTTGTCAGTTCTCGATATTTGTGCTTTACAACTCAAAATTTAATATTTTTTTTCTTAATTTCTGTTGTGAAAAAAGAAATTTTAGTTATGGTTTCTGAAACTGCTGGTAAGTGACTTTTTTTTATAGTCAAAATATTATAAATTTCCACACCATTTTTTTTTTTTTTTTTTTTTGCGCTTTTAAAAAAGGCTTCCAAATTCCGTTATTTTTCGCGACAACAATAGTTTTGGGAGCCTTTTTGTTTTAGTGCCCGGCATTGCCCGGCTATGATTCTTATATATTCTTAAAATATAATAATTCTACTTTGTAAAAATGTAAAAATTGGTTCCTACTAATTCCTATTCCTTCATATAGAGCGATTTCAAATTTCAAAAATCTGGATTCGGCAACACTAATGACGGGAATACAAGACAAAGATTTTTTGAAGATCCTGAGTTAACAGCTGAAATAACAGGCCTGGATGTTACTTTCTTCAAAAAAAATCAAAGTAATTCTTCAATCAGTGGCGAATATAGAATATATATTTTTGTGTGGG
>JAFIDM010009631.1:52845440-52867265 GCA_023159025.1 Thereuonema tuberculata
CGAGTTTTTCGGTTATCCGAGTTAGTCTTGGTCCACATTAACTCGGATAACCGGGGCTCTACTGTACTGAATTACAGGAAAAGAATTTGTCACCAAAGAAATGAGTCCAAGTTTAGAATATAAAACAAATGCATTTACTTTTAAATATCAGAAGGCGTTAGGAATTGTTTTATTATATTTTTTTTTTTTTTATTTTAAATCTTAATAAATGTTTTAAGTCCATAAATACGTAGGTCGATCAGAAAAAGTTTACAAAGCTTGTGTACGAAAAACAAACTTTGATTGAAGAAAATGAGATGATGCCCTTAAAGTGTAACAGATAAGGTGACTTTGTTGGAAAATAGTGTGACTATTGATATATTTGTCACAACGTTTGATCAGTTTGTACATCCCCCGTAAGTCAGGGCCTGCTCATGTAACCACTTTTTTGCATCACGTTGGACTTTTCATTGCATGTGAAGCGTCGATCTGACATGTGCAAGGAACAGATGAAAATCACTGGGACCCAAATCCGAACTGTATGGCGGATGTACCAGGATTTCCCAGTGGAAACTGTGCAGCAAGTTGTGTGTGTTCTGTGCAACGTGTGGCCGGGCATTGTCAAGGAGGATCACACCACCGTTCAGTAGACCAAGACGTTTCTTCCTGATGTTGTTGCACAATTTCTTTAAGGTTTCAATAGAAGACAAGTTATCCAAGCGGGTCGCCATTTTGAAATGACAGCGCTAACCTTCAATGACACATACGAGAAAGACCCTGTATCACTGAACAAGAACAGTCCTCTGTCGGATATTTCAGCAACGCTGATATTATGGTAAACTCATAAATTTAATTTCTAGCTGTTGTAAACTTCTTTCTGATCGATCCTTGTATATTACATGAAATCTTTAATTTTTATTTGGTAAGATCTCATATTTTAACAATAAATAAATTTAAAGTTTTAATATTAGTAATAAAACTGCGAGGGACGGGAGAAGTCAAAAACCTATCGCATTTGAGGGTTGTGTATCACCTATATACACATTTTACCTGCTAGCAGTAGAAATGGCTGATACTTGTTCATGTCTTCATTCTTTATTTATTCTACACTGTTATTTTGCAGATTTCATTCATAAACGTTTTATATTCGACAGGGTGTCTACCAACCGGAAAAACAGGGAATTGTACGGGAAATTTGGGTTGACAGTCTGATTTTCCCGTACATTTCATATGTCCTTAAATTTTCAGCTTTTTTTTTTTTGGTTGAACAGATCGGTTTAGAGGTGTTTTTGGTTGAACAGAATTTTTTGTGAAAATGTCCTTAGTTTGAGATTCAGTAGACAACCCTGTTCGAGTACTTTACATTCATCACAATTATTCCTACTAAATAATGAGTTTAAAGATTATTTTTAAGATTAATACGAAAAAATTAAAAAAAACGGTATATCTCAATCAGATTTGCTTCAGAACACACACACCACCCAACCAATTTAGTAACTGATGGGAAATACACAAACATACGCATTCATTACTATAAACAGGATTCACGTTCATTGAATGCACGAGGAAAAATAAGATTTAAATTGACTGTTTTTAAAACTGCGATCTTGTTTCCACACCCTTTGGGAATCAAATGTTTGTTATGGATCGATGGACGATACCTAGGATCGAAGCCATGAAGCGTATTCTTGTTAAATAAAGTGCATCAGTGTTCTTGCTAGTATTTTTGTTTTGTTTTCCTTAGTAAGATTTGTTTTAGAAAGTCGCCTACGACAAACTTCATTGTAATAAACGCAAAATATACGAATTTTGCCAAAATCACATCATCGTTTGTTTTTTTTTTTTTTAGCAGAGTTCATTCCTAGAATATTTTCAGCATGAAAGCTCGATCATTTTCATTCTTTATTTAAAGTTTAAAAATTAGGAATATTAAGAGCTATTTGTAAAAATTTCATAATTTTGTATTGAAATAAATACAAATTGTTAGGCTTCGCTCGCGAATCCTCGGATCCTTTCAAGTTTAAAGTATTTCCCCCCCCCCCCCCCTTTAACCATTTCCAGCAACGTAACGTTATTTACTTGCTAGCGATCAAATCTAAACTAAAAACTGAATGAAACGATAACAGGATTTTTAACAATTTAATAACGGGACAATTTTTGGCTGCAAAATAACTGTGAAAAGAAATGTTTGCTATTTATTCACTGTATTAGAATGTTTTTCTCCTTTTTTTTTTTTTTTAATTTTCTTTTCTGTTTGTCGGCGAGTCATGCTGTGACAATCTTTCCTTCGGGTAAATGCTCATCGATTGGAAAATTCTATTTTAAATGATTAAATATACTCTAGAAAATACTGAAGATTAAATATCTTAAGTAAAAAAAAAAGTTTTTTTTTTTTCTTAAAAAATATGACAATAGCCATAAATTGTCTTAGGCTTCTTCTTTATCGCTTCCCTTGTATCCGTTAGGACTTCGGGGCCTCGTCAATCCGCTTTCTAAAATTTACACGGTCCGTGGCTAATATTCTTTCCTCTCTTCATTGCATATGCTCTCTATGTTCTATCCAGATTCTTCCTGGTTATCCTTTTTCCTTCTCTCTTCTGTTCTTGCCTCTACGATCTATTTAGATATCCTGTTATTTCCCATCCTAGTAATATGTCCGTACGTCTTAGTTGTTTGTTTTCTATATATTAATAGCTTTTCATTTAGTTCTTCTCTCATCTTGGTTTTTTAATTCTTTCTTTCCTATGATGCTCCTCAAATATTTCATTTCTGCTGCCTGAATTTGACTATGGTGTTTAGTAATCTTAGCATAAATTGTTCTGAAATGAAAATATTGTCCCAACTCTCGTAATGAAGAGTTTCTTACGTTATTATTTCGAAAGTTATGTTGATAGTAAATACACTTAACCATGTGCAACTCTTAATAAAACCTTTAATTAAAAAAAGAAAAAGGTAAATAATAAATCGGAGGGGGGGGGATAGCCACTACTTTGAAAATCAAAAAATAAGCTAAATAAACTTTCGTTAAGTGATGCTATTTATGTGGCCTCGACTGCAAATTTGCAGGTCAGGAGATGTCATTGAAAATCCTTTCAAGTTTTTCTTTTTGGTGCTTTAGTTAGTTGCTCACTTTCCACAAAATGAAGATTATTACAATAATCGGAGGATGATCTAGTCTTCCAAATGGATGTTTGAATTATTTGTTTTGCGTATAGTTAATTCATTCGCTTTTGTAAAGTTGATAGACTTGGATTAAATAACTCCAAACTGAAATCTTCTGGAGATCACAAGGTATGCTGAAAGTTGCAATACTCAGTAAAATTAAAAAGAAAATGTTGAGCTGTCATGAAGCAATTAAAAAAAAAAATTATTAAAACGGGAAATAAGAGGAAATATAAAATGGATATAGGATATATTTTCAACGTCATTTATTTAACAAAGAGGAACACGTAAATTGTAAATAATACAAATTAGAGTGGTTAAAATTAATGAGCCAATAATTACATCATTTTTATAATTCAATGAGAAATATGGGCTGTTGTTCATGTGCAAATGAGTGTCGTGCGATGTTGGGAATAACGTTTAGTGTGTCACTGGATTTCCCAAATAAATGTGCCGTGAACCAAAAAAGATTGAGAAACACTGCATTAACCCATGCTTTCGAAAAATCAATTTATTTTTTTTTTTTTTAGTATTAGTTTAATGTAGATTTTAAAATATTCCTTCGACAGTATTCATTGTGTAAAATATCCTCAATTTCATGTTATACTGATTTCTACTGAATCATTCGTAAAAATTCAGCACCAGTAATATATTCTTCGCAAACATAATTTTCAGGTGAATACTATATTGCTGATTCTGATTAACTACACTATTTTTAATTAATAAAAAATGATTGATATATAATTAAGTTACCTTCTAGGCCTAGTAATCAGTGTAAAATTAATTCGTTTATTTAACATTCCTGTTGATGTTCGTATTTTGACGAGCTATAGCCTTCAGCACTTCCATTCGGATGCTTTCGTCATATTTCCCAATCATTAAAAACTTAGTAATACTACGGGAAGCAACTTTTTGATGTCCCATTGAAAATGGATTAATTTTAGCAAAGAAATAATGCGCTTCTCTTATTATATTGTTGGTTAATAATCGAAGATTTATTTTTGAATTTTAGAAGTATTTCTTTTAATCATTGAGATATGGCATTCTGAAATTATTATTATTATTATTATAAAAATTCTGTTCCATACGATTCATGAAGATAACTTGGAAATGTTTCGGCATTGATAAAACGATTACATGCACTTCAATAGAATTCTTTCTTAAAGTTAAAAGTACGATATTTTCTAAAATCCCTCGGAGTACTTACAGCTGTGTTGTCCTAGGTAAAAATTTTTGAAAAGGCAAAAAAAAGTCAAATCGTTTTGTTTTTGAAAACAAATAAAAGTAGCAGTCCACCACGAATATCATTAGGCTGAATTATAAATTTATGATGATACTTCTTAGAGATTAGGCTTGTTTGTCCTTCCAGTGGTAAACCTACCATGAATTACTTATCCTTCATCGTCCTGTTGACTCTCTTCACCTTGCCTTAGGCCTTTCCTACTTTAAATGTCGATGGTACGCCTGACGAACCAAAGAATGCGAATGTAGAACAGGAACACGACATTTTTTTTTTCTTTTCACGTTGAACGATACTACGCCACCTGTTATTCTCATCTTGAACTAAGGACACAGCCTGATGAACACAAAAGATTTTATTTTCAATTGTATGCGTAATGTTTCATAATTTAGTTATAAATTAATTAGATACGTCCATTCTTGGGGAAATGTTGAAAAGGGATAATAAAAAACACAACAAAAACAATGACGCATTTGTAAATGCTGTTCAATTAAGATTAGAAAACTTATAATGCTTTTGATACCTTTTTTGATCAGTTTGTTTTATTTATTTGTTTTCACATTGTCTTCAGAGGAGAATTAGATTGGAAAAGATATAAAAATTTTGCTTAAATTAAAGCTGCTGTAATTATTTTTAATTTACAATGAAATATGTATTGCCTGAAATAATGTGATACAACAATACTTCAAATAATAAAATTGTGTATAATTCATCTAAATATTAATCATCAAAGAATGTAATATATTGAAATAACGAACGGTTTTGATTCGATACTGGAGAAGGATTCGCTATAAAAAGATACCATTGAAAGGTTTGCAAGTAAAAAAAAATGCTTTGGGAATCTCTGGTTAATAATAATATTGTTTTCTTTTAATCTTGTTTAGCTTTGTTACTCCATACTAGATTTACCAAAAAACTTCTCTTTTATTAGTAAAAGTAGATTATTATTTTTTTTTTACATCGTTCAAGTGACCATCTAAAGGGTCTGAATGTTTTATACCATATTCAAGAGAAGGTTTTAAAATATCTAATTTTAATTGGTATATTTGGAGAATATTTTTGATTGTCTAAAATTTTAAATTGATCTCTTTTCTAGCAATATCCATAAATAAAATAAAAATGCTCAAAATACTGAAGTTCTTAACATTTTAGATTGGATTACTTAAGCTGGTAGACATCATCTCAAAATCCTCAAATGTTCGAAAATTTCATAAATTTATCTGAAAACCATCCTAACCTCCCCTCCCCCTTCTTCATGCAATATTTTCATAGGATTTAAAAAAGCGCCAAAAATAACGTTAGAAAATAATCTCATAGTGATATGGTTGTTTCCTTCCTGTCGTTGAAAAGCCATTCTTTGCGTTTATTTGCTTTAAGTTTTCGAGACAGTGTACGTTAAAGACAACAAAGCATGGACAATTTTCTTTTGTCTCTTGAAGACGAACGTATTTCCTGATGACCTGTTCTGGGATATGACGCATCTTCTGAAGGAGCAGAGCTGGTTAAACTGATAAATATAGCACAGGACAAAATATTACAAAATTATCTCTTGCCCGTTTCTTTGAGAACGGAAGACGTTTCATGTCGTATGTTTTTACTATGGCTCTTATGAGAAACAGAGTGCGACAGACGGACAAATTTACAGATACGCGAGAAGGGGAAAAATGTAATAATCTATTATATAGTTTTCCAGATCTTTCTGTGTGTAACGTAACGCTCTCCTCCTGTGTTTAGAAAATAATTTTATTTCCTGTGAAAATAGAAATTTCTTCAATGAAATGTCCACTACAGGAATCGAACCTGCAATCTTCTGATCCGAAGTCAGGCGCATTATTCATCGTCATTTTATTAAATAGATACAATTATATAGTTTCCCAGATCTGCTTGTGTGTAACGTAATGCACTTTCCCTGTGTTTAACGGAGGAGAGCTGCCCTGTTAATCTCACATGTACGACAGGGCAGATGTGTGCGCGCCCTTATTCGCAATCATGAGAGATTTTTTGAGCGAGGCGGTATTTTCTCATGGCCAGTTTTATTTTGCGTTCACGAAACAGAGACAACATCAAAGTAATCATCAAAAAACGACGGTCAAGATCATTTGCTAGAATTTTCACTAGCAATGCATTCATTTTATATATATATGACGGGCAAATACTCTATCTAGACTAAAAGCCGTAACATTGTTATACCGTCATTGTTGACGGGGCAAATATGCTAGTAAAATTAATATTTTTTGAGTTTTGAAGATGGTATTTTTTGCTTCATCGAAGAAAAATAATTGTTCTAATTGAGAATTATGCTTCTGATACAGGCTCGATTAAACATTTTTTTTTTTTTTTTTTTTTTATATACAAAGCCTGCTAATTTATTTATGAAATAGCAAACACAATTACATAGCTAAATTACGTGTACTAAATAGTAAATTTAAGAATGCAATACTGTAGTAGTTTCTCTTCAATATGGGTAATTAAAATTCATTTATCGGATAAGAAAATATACATTGCTCATTAAAAATACCGTAGACGTTAGTCTAATACCTTTAATCAGTAGGACGACAATATTTCTAGTCAGAAAATTAATTTTGATATCTTCTCAAAAATAAATATTACAATCTAAATTAATGTTTATAGCAATGAATTAAAAGAAACTGGCAAAAACCTTTCTTATTTTGTGTATTCGGTATTAATACTAAATATTAATAGACCCCCTCCTTCTATATAAATTATCTATGAAGTGTCTTTTTTTTTTTTTTTTTTCCCTTACGAAGTCAAAATAAATTTTGGAGTAAAGAATAAAATTACTTCTGATATACTATGTCAGTGGTATACAGCTTAAAAAAATAATTAATAATGCATAAATGAGTGAATCATTTGCAAGGTAGAAAGAATAATAGAATGGTCTGGGAAAGGTTTCGTACTTCCTGTATTGCGAGGTCATCCTAGCGTAACTATTTGTCTGTGGTGTTTTCTTTGAATGTCTAGTTTAAGGAATATATTTTTAACATATCAAGATAGTAGAGAAAAGCTAATTTTTTAATGCAGTGGAAATGTGTACTATTAATTATTATTTTTATTATTGTTTTTAATCCTAATCTATTCAAAGCCGTAACACTTGGTCGGGGCCAGCAATTCTTTGCCGCAGGACATTGAAATTTAGAAGTTTTTAAAATTTTAGTAGATGTTTAAAAACACCATTTGTTGTTGTTTTCATTAAAATATCTATAATTGATAGGGTTTCTGTTAATTGCTTCTTGTGTTATCACATTATTAATTACTAAGTTGAAATTTCAAGGCGCATTTTGTGCTGCTTGCGGGGACCAGTCCCTGAAATTGCTTACAACTCTGAACAAACCGGTCAGCATCAACACATAGATATTGTAGAGTTGTCAAAAAAAAAAAAAAAAAAGTGCTCTTTCGAATTTCAGGAATGAAAATTTTGAAGCCAGTTCATGAACATTTAATAAGGAAATTGAAGAGCTCCGTAATATATTACATTTCGAAACGTAATTTGCATTTAAGAACCTGGCTCTAAAAGCAGGTAAGCTCATCAAAGATCAGTTTGCATAATTAGCAAAAAAAGACTATTGTAACTAGAAAAATGAAGGTAGAAAAGATATTTCAGGCGATTATTTTTATCAAATCAGTTTTTTTTTGAATGGACATTCAAATTGATAAGTCCGAAAACATGTTTGGGAGGGGGATTCATGAATTTCAGATTTCATTTGGAGACTTATGCAATTGCAGTAAATGGTGTGGCCAGGGAATCATTGTCTTTTTGTATGTGTGCATGCACACTTACGCATTATATTTATCTTTGATTTAACTGTTTTACAGCAGTCCAGCTTTTTTCATATGCTTATTAACAGTTTGCAAATGAATTTATTTTTAGTCAAATTTTCTCATTGTATATAGAGATCTCTAAAGTAAGTGCTTTTAAAAAATTGTTCAGTGGCCTCGGTATCAAATGCTGGTTTTCTTCTTTTTAGGAAACAAATTTTGATTTCACCCAACCTTTCATTTACATTAAGATGTTTGACTTTATACCTTGTAAGCTATTCAATCAAATAATAAAAAAAAAAAAAGCCGTGGAACTAAGAATTCCTGAAACGTAAATATTTTGTCAAATTTATTAGTTAATAAATTCGATCTTTAGTTTAATGTTTGCATGTTTTAATTTCTTTTACTTCTTATTTCACAGGGCCCCACATGATGGGAGTTCTCCCTTTAAAAGACAGCCTGCACCCATTAGTCCTCCTCTAGCAGGTACCCGTGGATATCCTTATCCACAGGATCCTACAAGATATCCACCAACAGCTCATACAGCGCCATCACATTATGGAGCTGTCACCTACACAAATATTTACCAGGTAAGAAGTTATAGTAATATTTCGGTCTTGCTGGGGTAATAATTATAGGTTCTTGGTTAATTCACTGTCTTTTCTTGAGCAATAATAGTTAATTGTTATATTCGGTGTTTATTGAAATAACATGCTTGCTTGCTTATCATTCCGAATTAAAAAGTTTTGATTTTATTTAAGTCAAATTAACATTTAAATATATGTAATGTTTGCTTAATGAAATTAATCAATTGGTTCGTTATAAATTTCAGAACTGAGTTGCCATCATTAAACTTAAATCGTCTTAGGGTGATAAATAGCTTGATATTCAATGCCTTTTTTCTCTCCTTCAATTCAGTTCGTTGAAGAAAATCTTAGATATGGTCAAAGTCCGTTACGAAAAAAAAAGAAAAAGAAACGAAAGGTAGTTTTTAGCTAGAGCTCGTCGTAAATTCGTCGTGAACTTCTTGAAAAGCACCTGGCTTTACCTGGGAAAGATGATATCCTCCACATCACAAGAGAAGTAGCAGTTCTGGCTACAGAAGCGTCAATAGTGAAATCAATGGGAATAAATAAATAAAAATTGAGCTCTTGTGAAGCACTTATCATAATTTAAATTTTCATCTAATTCTAATTCCAATGAATGTAAAATTTCTATCGACTATATTTTGAATAATGAAGTTGCCCATTCCTTGATTGACACGTCTTCACCTTATCAATGTTAAATTTTAACGGAGTAGTCATGTTTAACTGAAGTATTTCGTTTTTGTTGCTTAGGCAACTTTGGCTCTTAGCCCTTCAGCTTATTTCAACACGAGCCACTCTTTTATTAGGCTATCCATTGCTTTCTTGCCCAAGATTTATAAATATGAAAATTATTAATAAATTCAAGGCATACAATGCATCTCTGTGCGCTGCATTTTAGATTTCTGTTGACCCTTTTGAGATTAATGTAATAAAATATCTCCTTTCTAGGTCTTTCTAAATTTAACTGAATATCACTGCATTCCAAATATTCGCCATTGCTTGTCATTTTGTTTCTGCATCGGCTTTTCTACTTTCTTGCACGTCTGTCACATTTGGGCAGAACTTGATCCCAGTGCCGTTGCTATTTCGCAATTGTGGCCAACTATAAACGCGCAACCCTCGACATACATTAAACCTTCGCCCATCAGTTCCAGATGGTCGAGTAATTGCTCGGCGGCACCCATCGACGATTCGTGTAAATCAACATTCGTTACGTTCATGACCTTAGTTTGCGCGTCGTCCAGACCAGCGTTTTTATTCTATCTACGTTGCCTTCATTGAGACATCTTCAGTCGTTATATAATTGTGGTCGTTCTTCACATCAGAAAATAAACTTGAAAAAAGAATTTTCATCTCCATTCTTAGTAAAAAGGATAAAAATAGTATTTTCAATATTAAAAATTCTCGACTTTTCACAGAAGTTCATGAAGCGTAGTGCTCCCATTTCGAAATTTTGCTTCGACCATTTTTTTTTATTATTATTATTTACTTCATCATAGCAGTAGATTTATCTAGTGAGTATCTGAGAAGAATCATTCGAGTCAATCATTATTTTCAGTTTTACTTGATTTTGTTCATGTATTATTAGTTTTAATTTTTCCCCCCTCAGGTAATTGGCATCGCTCCAGACAAAAATGTTTGATTTAGAATCAAACATTTTTTTTTTTTTAAATAATGGGCATTAGATTTGCAACCATCGAAGATATTGCAACAATTGCAAACTAGTACAATAATTAATCCTAAAAATATAGAAAATAAGTATTAAAAAGCTGATCAACTTTTAAAAATTTGCTTAACAATACAACGCTGTTACAATGATAGTATATCATTGTATCATATCATATCCGGATCTCCGGATCACATTTGTAGACATTTTTTTATTTTTTTTAATGTTCACATAGATAATAATTTTAACTATGATAACAAGAACATAACTATAAGTACGTCAAACATTCGCTTTTTATTTTGATTAAATGGAAAGTTCCCGAATAGATTGTACAATAAATTATGGTAATAAAAAGCTTTTTGTCGAGTTTAAGAAAGCTTTACTAGAGTGTCACAGGGCGTTGAAGCTACAAAACATAGTTTTTTATCGTAATAAACGATAAGTCTGTTTATTTAAGGATTTGTTTTGCTTATTACCCATATAACCGGATTATCCGGATTTTCGATTTTCCGGATTGCCTTTGGTCCCAGTTAGTCCGGATAAACGAGGTTGTAGTGTACTTAAAATATAAGTACAGTATTTGTGACTATATTCAGCATATCAATCCATTACACTTAATTAAAAGAATTACTAATGTAATCATTTTGGAGGATGCTTGTAATTTGGCAAATGTTTCTAATAGAAGAAAACCAAAAAAAGGCACTGTCTGCAATAACAAAGTGAAAATTATTTTAAACCTCCACTCCTAAAAATATAATAATAGGCAGTAAGTTATGTTTACGATTATAATATTTTGGTGGCCAAATAAAAAAAAAAATTATAAAAATATAACTGGCATTTGGGAATCGCTGCTCTATAAAATACTGAAAGCTTGTCAGAAATGAATGAAAAATAACGATACACTCGAGCTTTGTCATTTAATTATGAAATCAAACTATTAACAGTAACACTGAAAAATCTGAAAGGGCAGCTATTGAAAACTTAATAAAAACACACACAAAACCTGTTTTAATTTTTAAATATATAATTGTTTAAAGAAGTTTGATCTTTGTTAAATAAGTTTACTATAGTTGCTAAATTTAGTAAATAAATAATTAAAAAGTAATTGCATTTGAAAAGATTCAGACAGTTTAGTTTTTCTATAATTTTTTTTTTTTTTTTTTTGACATTTGCTATAGTTATTGAAGTTTTCTTTTGCGTTAGATTCATATTTATTTATTTTTTTTATTTTTTTTTTATTGAGCCTTACTTTTTTATTTATTTATTTATTTTATTTTACTTGTGTCAATAAAAAAAATGATTGCTTTACTTTACTGTTGTTTGAGTTGCTCAAACAAAATTTCAAAGATGAAGTGAACCATCTTAAAGTTTCTGCGTTTAATTTAGATATGAAACCCTAGTATATAAATCATTCATTTAATGAGGCGATTTAACCATTAATTGAAGGTAAAAATACTTCTAAAAAAAAAATCGCCCCAATCTCCAAAGATTTTTCTATTTCCCCCAAACGTTATACAAATGAACCAGAATGGAGGATTCCCTTTTAATTTTCGCTTTGTCAGCGAGATATCTGAGGATCTCATTATGATTAGATCTGAAGAGATTGATATACCTTCGGGGTCTTTTGAAGTATTTTCATTTGATTTATTCTTAAGTTACAAGTTGTTGTTATGCCAGCTGCCCTTATTACAACTTATTTCACAATGTGTTAGGGAAAGGAATAAGAAAATTTCACATCTCTTAATGTCCTGTGAAATTTCAGCAGAACTGTCAAAACAACGTCTTGCAGAAGATAATTAGCAAAGCGATATCGGTTTGTACACACACACACACACACACACACACACAAAGGATGGATTCATTTTGTAAAGAAAACAATTCTTAACACTTTCATATGCATTGCCCTTGTAGTACATAAAGGTCATTTTCAGGTTTTGTTTTATATTTTTGTTTTTCCCATGTCCCAGTCATGTTACCAATAAAATCATCAGACTAAAGTAGTTGTCTATGATTACAACTCCTCTGTAATAAATGGATGAAAGCATTCGAATTGAATTTTATATGCAATATATAGAAATAGATATTAAAAAAAAGGGGGGGGGGGTGCAAAAATCTCATTCCAGTTTGTGGCCTTTACAGCTTTCCGAAACCTTTCTAAATTCCTATATAATCCTCTAGATCAGTTATTTCTTATAGGAACTGCTTTTATAGCATCCAAAATAAATAGGAGCCATTTTTTGTTTTGCTGAAGTTTTATGTTGTTTCCCGTGATTTTATGTTGTTCTCTTTGTCCTCTTGTTGTTCTCTTTCAGTTGCTATTGAATATATTTTCTGTTTATTCAGAATTTATAACTGAAAAATTTAACTAGTTCCAGAAAGAACTTATAGCCTACTTTTCAGTTTTTCATTTAGGTTGTGCTCTTCGTATCTGTCGTTTCAGGATTATTTTGATCTCCACTCCACTCCTAGTCCTCAAAATTGATCCTTCATCGCTGCATGCTCAACTCCGACTATGCGATGGATAGCTGACTGTATATCCAGCTTTAATCATATCAAACCATGAAGCAATTAATGGATCAGCAAAAGGATTACCATTATTTACGACGTCGATGAAAATCCATCCGTTTAGGTTCTGATGCTTTTTTTTCTATGGCAAATTGTATCGCCTTCTCGCGCCAATTTCTCGAGAAGGACCTACTTATACAATCATTTCTAAACAACAAAATATGCAACAAAATATCAGCACATATTCTTATACATAATACCATTAAAATCCACTCTGGTTTATCTTTAAATTTAACTTTAACGGGCGAATTTCTTTGTTAATACTAAAGAATAAGATAGACACACACATGATATAAAACTGAGACATCAGAGTTGTTGATAAAGGTAATAATAATAATAAAGCTGTTCTTATGTCTGTATGGTGGCGGTAAGAGTAACCCTACAAGTTTCTTGCTTGTAATACAAAGCCTTTGAAATCTCTCAAATGGACGGTAAGAAAAACTCAGCATGATGATCGTCATGGCAAAATAGATGCTGATAACAGCATCCGAAATGTTAGAAAATTTACCTGAAAGAACAATTGATATTAATTATTATTCTTATTTCATCGATGATTCTTTTATAGTCCACCATAGGAGGCGACGAAAGAAAAAAAAGTAATCTATTATTATTTTCAGATCATTGTAAATTATCTTCTTAAAAAGGCCCATTAAAAAAAAGCAACCATTACACTACAGTTGAGATAGTAGAAAATGAATTTCATTGTTAAGAACCCTCAGTTTCACGTTAATTGCCAAAATTATTCCAATTTATATATTTTTGTTTCTCTACTTTATATATAAGCACTAATAATTCCCATATTAGGACTTCGCAAATAAAATATACACGTTTTTATTAATATATGATTTAGTATTTTAATAAATGCTTGAATGATTTAAGTGTGGATAAATGAATGCTTGGGCGATGTAAGTTAAGGTCTATTCAAAATTTCTTTTCAAGACATTCCTATAAACGATATAAGGTTATTATAGACGCATGTTTTATATACAATTAGTATAACATAGAAATAACTCTCAATTTAAGTTTTATCCGAACAATGGTGATTGTCACAAAGGAAGAAGTCACAGACCTCATTACTATATCCTTTCATTTGAAACTTCCGGGAAAAAATTCAGGGATTTCTTTTCTTTCTTTTTTTCTGAACAATTGTTTTCATGATTTTTTTTTAAAATAGTTCTTCATTCAATGGATTATTTTTAACGATGAATTGCATTTCAACATATATCAAAATCTCGCAATCAAAGCTCTTATATTTTCTGACGAGAACTTGGCCGAAAAATTTAGAAAAAAAATTCAACGAAGAAAAGAAAAACCTTAGCAAAGATAATCTAAAGTTTGGATCAAAATGATATTTTCATTGACAAAAATAGGCAGTGAGGGGGGGGGGGGGGGCCAAAATAAACAAAGATGATCAATATTTATTTCAATAATAAAAGATAAGTTCTTAATGTGAAGAACTTCAATAGATATAAATCTGATTTCAATTACGTAAACATAAATTTACATCCTCAATCAAAATCAAGGTACTATTCGAGTAACAAATACAGGTTGACATTCAAAAATCCGGCCATTGATAATCCGGTTCCTTCGGATTTCCAGTATGGATTTCGGAGCGCAAATTGTGTAGAACTTATTTTATTCAGTTGAACTAAGATTCTGTAGAACTGTTTTATTTAGTTGGTGAACATTAAAATTTCATTTGCTTTTCATTTAGTGTTTAATTTTCTTTCTTTAAAGGACTATACAGGCAGTCATTTTCTGTTAAATATCTATAGCACAAATCCATAAAAAATCCGGCACTCATCTTGTCTGGTGGTTGCCGGATTTTCGAATGTCAACCTGTATTCTCTTATGAAAACATTTTCGAAAATAAGAAATTATTTTCGGCATAAAGCATTCTAGAAGCAGTTAACTGATAATTTGCAATATAAAACTAATATAATTCAATAATATACCAGTTGAAGTGTAAAATCGTACTTGCATTGGCTTCTATTTTCAGTAGCACCAGGTTAAACAGATGCTGATCTTCTGCTGTTTTCTGTAGACTCCTGCTTTTTTTTAAATTTGTATTTTCATTAGACATATTATAATTATAATTTTAGGTCGTGATTAGAACTCGTATTATACAGCAGAAGAATGACAAAAAATGAATTGGTGAATTAATTAACTTAATAAACAAAAACTAACCTTTTTTTATGTAGCTTCTAATACATCTTCATTAAATTCTTAATACAAAAATTTTAGGTGCAACTGGAAAATGGCATAAATACTGCTCTCAAATTGAGCTTTGCTTTTTTTTGTGATGTTGGGCTACGTTAGGAAAGTGAGGCCATCAAATCAGTTTCAGTCAGTCAGTCTCTATATGTCTCCCTTTAATAACTTTTTAGCAGCTGGATGGTGATCTTTTTGAAATATGGATATGATGATCCAATTTTCATGTTTCGAATATAAATAATGATTTCTTTTACAATAAACAATTATTTACAGAACAAAACAAGGGGACATAATAAAATAAGTTAAATTATGGGCTGAGGGCGGCAAACTGGTCACATAAGAAAAATTAAAATTAAAATAAAACCGTGACAATGCAACATTTACTTTTCCAGCATTAGAAATGAAGTTTAGAAAAACTTTGCCCTATGCAAACATTGTAATGCAGAATAGCTCTATGCAGACGGTTAAAGCAGAAAAGTAGTTGAAATAAAATGTTCATTTTTTAAAAAAGCCTAAAAAGTGATAGGCTAATTCATTTTTTTTTTTTTTTTTTTTTTCCGGCGAAGATCTCAGCCCGGGCTCCTTTGACGACCGGG
Source organism: Thereuonema tuberculata (assembly GCA_023159025.1). Lineage (NCBI taxonomy): Eukaryota > Metazoa > Arthropoda > Chilopoda > Scutigeromorpha > Scutigeridae > Thereuonema > Thereuonema tuberculata. The sequence goes on from JAFIDM010009631.1 coordinate 52,861,227, forward strand.
CCCCGGTGCTGCGGGCGAACTGACCCCCTCCCCCCGTGGGGGGGCCCTGAGTGTTGTTCTGTGGTCGTGAATTTCAATGTCGAGTACAGATTATACGCCCAGGACCCGAAATAAGTGTACGACAAACGCGCACGACGTCTTTAACGTGATCGAGCACTTCCTTAGGACTTTTTTTCCGCCAGCTGGAATGATTTCAACCTTCGAAGCGATATTCAGTCAGATTTAGTTTTTTTCTTGAGTACGAATTATGCGCCATTCAATCAAAGTAAGATCGGCCGAGAACTCTCTTCATTTCCACCATGGCTTCGTATGGCACCGATTCAGTGTTTGAAATTAAATTAATAGAAAAAAAAAAGAAAGCAGACGAGTCGGGGCATATTTATTCGGCCATAAATAGAAAGCCGAACAAGAAGTGAGGCTAAGAAATAGAGGATAAAAGGATTGTTGGCGCTCTGGACGTATTGGAAATGAGAAATCGAAGAAACCTATTGCGCCCTCTTCAGTATAACATTCGAATTATTTTAAAAGCACCCAGCTGTTTTAAAGTCTGAACAGCATCGTGAATTCTTTGCCGCGAAACTACCCCCGCGATGCAATCACACTCATAACGTCGTCAATGAGATTTTAATTTCTAATAGATTACTTGAAACGTCGAGTAATAAAATATTTCGTTTACATTCATAATTTAGCTAGGAAAAATAACGATTGATAACAAAAAGAAAAAAAAAAAAAAAAAAAAAACCTTTTTTTTTTTTTCCTTCGAAATTAAAATATTTCGTCTTTTGAAGAGGTGTTTATTGGTTTCCGATTCATATATGAATTCGTTATATTAATGTAAAACTAGTCCTGAATATTAGTGCCACCAAAGAAGAATAGAACAATGAAATAGTATAAGGAACTTCCAAAAAAAAAACCGTCCACGTCGGAGGGGTTGGGGAGGATTTGCATATTGTGATAGTTTATGATAGACAGTGAAGGGAGAATGTAAGACGAGTTGTGATCGTTCGCTTATTTTCTTTTTGTATTTCTTTCTTTCTTTCTTTTATATATATTTATTTGAGAACTTCCTATCATTTAAAGCAGTGGTGGCCAACCTTAACCATACCATGCGCCAATTTTTTCACAGACGAGTTCAGTTGCACCATACAACTCAATTTTAACAAAAAAAAAAAAAAAAAAAAAAGCACACAATTCTATTTTCACGGCCAAAAAAAAAAAAAAGCACAATCTTATTTTGACAACCAAAAAGGATGCAATGCGCCACGGTTTGGCCACCCCTGATTTAAAGTAACACAGGCACCAGGCCAGGATAAATTTAAAAATATCCAGATGTAAAACCATAAGAATAAACTTACAAATGGAAAGAAACTTCCAAAGAAACGTGTTTAAAAATCTGAGAAACAGCATAAAGATAAGACTTACTACAATTCATTTAAATGCTTATAATATGATTCTCTTAATTCTAAAAGCAATTCTTTGTTGTTTATCAATTTATATGGTTTAATGAATTCTGTTAATAATTATTTAATCTTATAATCAGTGGAATTACATTGATTAAGTCTGTTAATTAATAGTAATAATATTTTTCAGTAATAAGGATTTTGTTAAATATCAACTAAAAATCAACCTAATAATTTATTATTATTATTCTATTCAGCCATTACATAGTAGGATCAATACAGTAATAGATTCGGAATTTAAAAAAAAAAAAAAAAAAACAACTACTTTCCAGAATAAAATAACTAAACTAATCTTTAAAAAAAAATAAAAACGGAAGATTTTAAATTCTAACAATTTTTAGGATTTTAAATAACAAGCTCCTGACAGAAGTTAAAACCTTGTGTCCTTTAAAATGTTACTTTTTATTGAAAATTAATTAAAGCTATATTTACTTACTAGGTTTCATAAATCCATTTAAATTTAATAAAGCCAGCTGCAGGTAACAGTAAATTACTAAATGAATTAATTTCCATTATTCAGTATTTTTTTTTGTGTGTGTGTGTATGTGTGGAATTTGTTACCTTCACAACCAGATTTCTCAATAGGGACTAACTTCATTTATGCCTATCAAGGTCATGCCTGATTGTTGCCAAAGAAATATTTCCTTTGACTGTACTTAGGCCTCATATTCTTTCCCTTCTGAATTAATATATTGTTTACTTTCAATAATAATGTCACTGTTAGCACATACTTAAGCATGATGTTAAATTAGCTGCTTTTTATTTAATGGGAGGTAGGGGGAAACGACCTGCCATTGGGCACCGGTTTTTTACAACCAACCATCTCAGCAAAAAAAAAAAAAAAAAAATGAAATCTTTCATGAACAGTAAGAACACTAAAATTTATGAATGCTAAAAGTTACCAGTTGTATGAAAATTAATAAAGCACACATTCAATTTGCAATTTTTAGATAGAATAAATTAAGAAAAGAAAAATTGTTACTCACTGCTTGTCTTAGAAATATTCTTATTTCAGAAACTGGGAAATATTGATTTTTATTAATATTGTTTAATCTTGTCTTTATTCACTGCAATTATCTACTGAATGAAAAAACTTGTCATTAGGCAAATTTCTTATATTCTATAATGCGGTTTTACTTTCTTTGGATCTGTTTAATAAAAACATTTTATGAAGAGATTATTGCTGTGAATAGTCGTATACCATGTTATTTAGTTTTTATTTATCATAATACTTACAAAGTTGATATGCTGTGAGGAGCGAATCTGGAGTTTCCGAAATTGCAGAATTCTTTTATAATTGGTTCATTCTTCACACTTTTTTTTTAATATTGCCAATTTGTTTTTTCATCTGTCATTTTAATTTGATATTGAACTATTTACATTTTCGTTTTTTTCAGCCCGAAAGGCAAGGGGAATACATTCGAGAAAGGTATAGAGAACCTGATCATCCTCAACAGCAGAACCGCAGGCGGCCTACTCTGCTGCCCCCCTCTGCCGATTACGGGGTTCTTGAAAGAGAAAAGTAAGCTCTACTAATAATTTTTTATTCAAGCAATTTTTGTTTTTGTTGACAGTTTTCATAGATTTTTTTTTTTTTGTGAGATTTGTTAACATATTGATATTCTAAATCTGTCTAAATTTGATGCGAGAACATATTACATTAGTACCTCATTGGATTTAAAAATACAAGAACTTTAATTACATAATTTAGTAATATATTTATACTTAACATTTTCAGAAATCTAGAAAATCTTAAATTCATAGCAAATAATTACTTCGAGGCGTATTCAGAAAGTAAGTAACCATTAGACTATTTAAAAAAAAGCGAGAATGTATTTTTAGACAATTTTATTTTTATCTGATTCAGCAAACCTTAAACTATTTTTTTATGTAGTTTCCACCATTGTTAAGCCACTTACAATAATGGGCACTAGTTTTTATATCCCTCCTTGTAGATCTGGGCCGCCTGTGAAGACGGCAACTCTTTTACTGCTTCTTTACGTCATCATTGTTGGAGGATTGCTTAGCTACCAAGGAACTTCTTCAAATGCAGGAACAGAAACAATTTCAAGAACTATTCTCTATGAATTGTGACAGATAGTTAAAATTTCGGAAACTACAAGGTGTACAACTTTGCTTCCGCCATTTGCCGATAGGTGGCGACAACGGTAAGTAGCAGTCGAAAGAAACAGATCGCAGGCGTCAGGCAGTTAGCTTGGACCTCGGTCAACAGAACCCCATTCAAACATTAGTCGATTTGTGTCTGCATCATAAAGTTGTTCTCGATTGAAAATGTCAGTTTACGAGCTAAGTTCTCGTCATTTGCAGGAGGTGTTACTGTTTTGTTTCAATATGAAGAAAACAGCGGCTGAGTCTCATTGAATGCTCTCCAGTAAGTATGGTGAGGACGCTATTAGTGAAAGAACGTGTTGTGAGTGGTTTCAACGCTTCAAGAACAGTGATTTTAACGTCGAAGACCGGCATAGTGGTGGAAGAGAGAAAGTTTTCGAAGATGCAGAATTGGAGACATTGCTGAGTGAAGATTCGCGTCAAACTCAAGAAGAATTGGCACGATCACTGGGAGTGACACAGCAAGCCATTTCAAAATGTCTCAAGGCCATGGGCATGATTCAGAAAGAAGGAACTTGGGTCCCGTATGAGTTGAAATCAAGAGACGTTGAACGGCGTTTGTGTGTTTGTGAACAGTTGCTTCAGAGGCAACAACGGAAGGGATTTCTGCAGCGCATTGTGACCGTGGGCGAAAAATGGGTTCATTACGATAACCCTAAATGCAAGAAATCATGGGGATATCCCGGCCATGCTTCCACGTCGACACACAAACCGAGTATTCACGGCTCCAAGATCCTGCTCTGCATTTGGTGGGACCAGCTCGGCGTCGTGTACTAGGAGGTGTTAAAACGAAATGAAACAATCACAGGTGCTCGTTATCGAACGCAATTAATGCGTTTGAACAGAGCATTAAAAGACAAACGACCGCAATACAGCGAGAGGCACGATAAGTGATTTTGCTGCACGACAACGCTCGACCCCACGTTGCAAAAGAGGTCAAAACATACTTGCGAACGTTAAAATGGGAAGTCTCATCCCACCCGCCATATTCTCCAGACATTGCTCTCTCTGACTATCGCCTGTTTCAATCAATGGCGCATGGCCTGGCTGACCAACACTTCCGATCTCATGAAGAAGTCACAAATTGGATCGATTCGTGGATCGCTTCAAAAGATGAACAATTTTTTCGACACGTGATTTGTACACTGCCGAAAGATGAAGAAAGTAGTGGCCAGCGATGTATCATTCAAAGTATTGTCCATGTGTAATCAATTTGTTTCATTAAAGCCTCAAATGTTGGAGAAAAAACGGCGGAAGCAAAGTTGTACACCTTTGTATGATTCTGGGTGCCAAAGATACCCCCATGGAGCAATAAGCGGGCTCCAGTGCTGTGACTTTCCTCTTGCTTTACAGCGAGTAAGGTGATGAATTTCTAAGCCATACCATCATATGAGACGAGACCCAGGTGACTCTGGAATCAAAGCAATAGTACATGTAGTGAAGACGCACCTCATTGCCAAAAAAACAGAAATTCAAGCATATGATTCCAACCTGCAAGCTCCTGACTATCATCACAGGCCACCCAGTTCTAAGAAGAGGGGATTCAAAACTGGTGCCCCATTATGATAGTTTGTATCGTTGTTGTTGTTTACGTAGGAAAATAGTTTAAGGTTTCACAACTCGGATAAAAGTAAAATTGTTTGACAATGCATTTTCTCTTTCTTTAATAGCTGAATGGTATTGAATTTCTGAATTTTATTTTTTTTTTTTTTAGTACAAAGTTTGGATAAAACCTCATTTGGGGCTTCAAAAAATATTTTTATTATTTGTTTTCTAACCTTTTCAGTCTCATTTACAGTTAATTCAGTGACTAGATTTACTCTATTCTAAAGTAGTTTCTTGCTTTTATGTTAACTTCCTGTAAGTTTACATAAAATGTATTTTCTTTATATGCAAATATTTAATTTCTACAATTAATAAAAAATAAAGTAAATGAAAGTAATAAAGTTCAGGTATGCCTCAAGATACAACCATTTGACCTCTGACCATTTGCAATTGCGACAAAAGTCCCATAAAGCCTTCACAAACCTGTGTGAGTTGCATCCGACAATGTTGTAGGCATAAGTGTCTGCTTATCTGGTTCTACACTCTTCCAAGTAAACAAACTGATCGTGCTACCAGCTGTATAATGGTACACAATCTTATAATCAAACTTGCAAAATGCTTTACTGTACAGAATTATAATAAACAGCTATGTTACTGTTAAGTCTCTCTCTACTGCAGAAATGTATTATACTGTATGCTTCTTTTTGTCTTTATTGCTATACTATAAAAAGTCTGCATCTACTGTACTACAAAGTATTTTCAATAAGTTACATATTCACAGTATTTTTGCATGTTACATATTATCTGTAAAAGTTAATTAACATATGGAGAGAGACACGCCAACCGGACAATAAATGAGCTTTCGCCCATTGAGCCAACATCAACGAGAATTCTGTACAATTGT
>JAFIDM010009631.1:52867275-52902997 GCA_023159025.1 Thereuonema tuberculata
GCGAAAGCTTACCCAAAAGCATTCATGGTCCCGGCAGTGGCCCGCCGGGATAAACAGCAATAAAATAAAAAATGATCCTGAAAGATCCAAAATATTAACCCCTTGTCCTCTCACTGAAAGGCACTAAGGAAGTTAATTACAAATAGACGACATGAAAATATCAATAGAAAGCAAGTTTAACGTCCGTAATCATTCATAAATGGAGAGAGATACGCCAACCGGACAATAAATGTGCTTTCGCCCATTGAGCCAACATCAACGAGAATTCTGTACAGCCGGGACCATGAATGCTTTTGGGTAAGCTTTCGCGCAGCGAGCCAAACGTCAACGAGTAGATTCTGCTGATGATTCCACAATAAGGATGAAACAATTGTACAGAATTCTTGTTGATGTTGGCTCAATGGGCGAAAGCACATTTATTGTCCGGTTGGCGTATCTCTCTCCATTTATGAATGATTACGGACGTTAAACTTGCTTTCTATTTAATTAACATATGTATGACTAAGTTTTCACTGTGTACTGTACATCTAACTTCTTATATACAACTTTTGACTTCTGATCAATACACCGTAAGTTGATTTGGTCATAACATAACCCTGTCATAATTTAAGATATATCTGTAGTTAAAAGTACAGATTCCAATGTTTTCAGGAATTTACATGAGCTTCCTCTTAAAGAAAACAGAAGAAAGCCCAGACAGATACAGCATCATGTGGTTACTGACATGATGTTTTAAAAAATTAGCACATGCTCTCCTCTTTATAGAATTATAGACATAAGAGGTAAGAGGTGAAGTAATTTTACATTTATGAAGTGCTTGACAGTATTTGCCTCCTGGCCTGTGATTCTATGACTGGAGAGCAGATGTCACAATTTCTAATCTGCTGTTGTTACCACATGTTTTCTTGTTCATCTTTTTTGTAATTCTTTCTGTATCATGAACATGGTGCTTATTTGGAGCCTAGAAAGATCTTCTGTTGATATAAGGAAGGAAATTATCAGCCAACAACTAACTTTTACATTTTCAATCTAGACTTGTACTTGCCATTTCCCCTCTACTTCTATCTCATTTCAAAATTACTTTGTCTGTATATAGTATAAGAAGTAACATTGGTACCAGTATTAAGTCACTGTCATGAGTCAGTAAATAAATAAAAATTAAAGTAAATAATCAATTAAATTGCATCAAAAGTTTTAAAGCTTTTAAAGTTTTAAATTTAGAAAAGTAAGTCATCAAATATTATTATTATTATTTAATGGACGTGCATGGTGTAATACTTAGTTTTACTGCAATACACCAGTATTCGTATCGGAGAGGAGGAGACAAGACTGAAAATTTGTGGGGCACTCCAGTAATTACACACTTTCCATTTCTTTGCTTATCATCTACATTGCATTAATTGATGCAAGTTTTTAAAATAGCCAATGCAAGCTTTAAGTTGTTACACTTTGAAAAGACATTTTGAACTCAGAATGAAATATTATAAATCGAGGAGAGAAATTGAAAGTAAAATGCACTTTCAATTTTTCTCCCTAATTTTATACACACACATTAAGCCTTCTCACCATATAGTATAAATTGGTACATACATTTTTTGGTTCTGAAGGAGAAATCAGACAAGATACTATATAGGTCTTTTTTAGGGATTTCCTCACTCCGGAATGAGATATCTCGATATTTCGGCCCAGTGCCTCGGGCCTTCTTCGGGAGATTATTTCCACTTATTTATTTATTTATATGCATATTAATTATTTTATTTTATTTTATTTATTTTTTTTAAATTCTTCTTCTCTGTTGTTCTTGCTTTCTTTCAATGTAACAGTGTTTTTGAATTTCAAAAGGACCCATTGAGTTCGCCACTTCTCACGCACCCCTCCCCCCATGCAATTAAGAAATTGTCCCCAAGGACTCTTTCTTTCTTTCTTTCTTTTTCTTTTTTTTTTTTGCTGTCATCCCCCACCCCTCCCTGTGGCAGGGCGGCCAACAGTTGCTCGGAATAAGCAACATGAGAAACTTATCCGAGAAACTAACAACAGAAGTTGTTAGTTCTGTGCTCACCTTGATGTAATTGCTATTTATATATCTCCCTAAGAAGGCCCAAGGCACCGGGCCGAAATATCGAGATAATATCTCATCCCGGAGTGAGAAAATCCCTCAAAAAAAAAAATCTATATAGTGGTATATAAAAATATGAAGTACTGATAATGATATAAAACTAAGCAATAGTTTTAACAAAACTGAGTTACTATAGTAGCAATAGAAGGAACTAATTAAAATCAGGAAAATGTTACCCACAAGTTGATAAAATGTTACAGTTTAAAACTAAAATTACAAGGAATTGCTATTCAAATTGTTATTCTCCTCGCTTCCCATGTAAAAAAACCAGTGTTTAATGTTTTACTGTCTTCAACTGAAGATGAAACTAGTAGCATTCCTTGTAATTTTAGTTTTAAACTGTAACATTTGATCAACTTGTGTGTAATATTTTCCTGATTTTAATTTTAATGAACACACATTAAAATGCCATTCTTAAAAGGAACTAATGTTTTAAATTTTACATGAGTTGATAAACAAAGAGCACTTCAGTGAGGAATTACTGTTATACTGATGATTTATTTATTTTTTTCTTCTACTTTTGAGTGAGAGACATCCTATAGCACAAGAAAATGGTTGTCAAACCAAAGTTAAAATTTAATTTTTTTTTTTTATAACTGACTTTTTTTTTTTTTTTAACTTTGAAAATAGAAATTCTGAAGAGGAATCTGACAGATTTTATGTATTGAATCATCTCACTGAGCTAATGAAACTCTTTGGAAAGCTATTGTGAAGCTGCTATAAATTATTTTTTAAAAAATTTGCATATGTTGCCTAAGAACTGCTAGAGCTGCACATGAAAACAAATTAGCATCTGTAGTGAAAACTCCTAACTATATCTTGGTGACGGACTAGATTAAGATTGTCGAGGATGGTCAGAGGATGGTCAAAGGAGCGCAGCCGATAATTAAAACCATATGAATCAATGAAATTCAATGAATTGATCAAGTCGACTAAGAGGTAAATCAGACCCGAATAATGATGGCCGCGTCAAGAAACATGGGTGAAAGTGAATTATAGCCAAGATAAAGTGATTAGAAATGGTTAGTTCATTGTAATTAATGTCACCTCGATATGCATCATTCTTGCTGCAATACCAAGGCAGAAAAAATTATTGTGCGTTACTTTTCGATCCACCCTCGTACTAAAAAAATAATAATAGTAAGAAAATTTGTGCAGCTTTCCACATATATATTATTCAAAAGTAATAAGAATAGAAATAATACATATTTATTTTGAAGAATTTTTTTATGTGAATAGATGTGGCTTAAACTTAAAATTGCTAATTTCCAAAATAATACTTGTCAACTACTTCACGCATAACTCAAATCACTGTAATAGTTAATTAATAAATAAAGCAGAACAATGCTATTTTCCATCAAAAGAATGCAAGACAAAGTTGAAGGATGTGCTTGGTTTACAGGAAAATATCCCATAGCCGATGATGCTTTCTGAGTGATTTGAAAATGAATCAAGTTAGTGTTTAGTTCACTAAAGAAAATATTCTATGATCAGTTAAAGTATATTTGTAGTGACTTACTGATATTTAATGTGTCTTTATTAAGATATTACGTGGGTATTTTTTTCCTTCATTATTAGGAAGAAGAAAAAATAAAATATCCTTACAAAGGAAATATTTTAATCTTTCTCTAAATCCTTTAAGTAATAAAGTTTATTTGAGACATGTATGATGTCCTGTGCGTCGATTCCAGTCCAATCACGCAGATCATCTATCCATCTTCTTCTCCCAACGCCTCTTGTCCCCTCTATCTTTCCCTCTAGCGTCAATTTAGGTATCTCATATTTTAAGTATCTCTGTATGTGCCCACAGTAAGCAAGTTTTCTTTGGTGTTTAACTTTGTCAATAGCTCTCTGGTAGTTGGCCAGATGAAGTACTCTTTCATTTGGTGTCCTGCTAGTCCAACTTCTATCTATCTATCTATCTATCTATCTGGTGTCGTCCTCATGTAAGGGTGTGTACAAGAGATCTCCATTCATTGTGGTCCTCTGCTCTTCTCTTCACTTCACTATAACAGTCAATTCTGGTCCACTTCTCTATGTTTAGACGTCTCCGTCTCCGTCCTCTTGGTCGTTTCCCCTGGATTTTGCCTTCAAGTATTGTTAATAAATTGGTGCCAGTCGATCCTCTGAGTAAATGTCTGGTCATCCTCATTTTGTGCATCTTAATTGATTTAAGTAGCTTTCTGCCTGTTCCCATGTGTTGCAGGACCTCTCTGTTTGTGATGTGATCAGTCCAGAGAATCTTGAGTGCTTACTAGTCCAACTTATCTTTAACATTCTTCTTAATGACCACATTTCAACTGCCTCCAATCTTTGATTCTCTTTCTGAGGGTCCAAGATTCACAGCCATATAAAAGGATGGGCCAAATATAAATTTTCCACAATTTTTCCTTAGCCCTAGATTGAGCTTCTTTTGGCATAAAATTGACTTCATTTCATTGAATTTTAATTTTGCTTGTATAATTCTGTTTTTTATTTCTTTATCTTGGTCATTTTCTGAATAGAAATGCTTACCCAGATAGCAGAAGTTACTGACTTGTTGTAAAGCTCTCCCGTCGCAAATAATGTTCATTTGGATCTGGGTTTTGTTGATGCACATTGTCGTACACCTTTCTTTATCTGTATCCAGTTAGAATGTTCATCTCCCACTTGAACTCTTAGTCTTCTGGTTCCAGTAAGCATCTTGTATTACTCATATCCTTTGTATCTATTCCTGCCCTCATGAGTATTTCCATTAGTAGATCATGTTTGATATTGTCAAAAGATATTGATCCTCTTTGGTATCCAAAAAAAAAAAATAAAGTAGCTACAGAGATCCTCTAAGATCACCAGTCAATTTTATCATAAGTGTTAAAATTTATTAGGTGCTGTTGTCAAACAACTTTCAGTTCAGTGAAATGTTGGTTTATGTTTTAAGAAACTGGGAAAAACACTAGTGAGAATAGTGAATGTGCATTTTCTCCCCAAATCGTGATTATTCAAAGGATGAGAAGAATAAAATAAATACCAAATAATGACACATTGCTAATGAAAATATTTAGTGGATCTCCCTCCAGCAATTGATAGATAACTTGTTTTTATAAAGCACTTTCTTGCATCTCAGGCTTCTATTGATGACCAAACAGTGACGTATAAGATTCACAGTATATGACACAATTTATTTTAAAACCTATTGCTTTTTATGCATTATAAACAGTTACATATATTGTAAATAATAAATATTATCAATATATTTACTTTCTCATTTTACATAGTGGGAAGAGAATTTTCATTAAAATTTTTAATGCTTTTTTTTTTAGTTCATGGTATCGGAGGCATCTAGAACAATATCGGTATTATGATCGGGAAACCGTCCCAACTGCCACCATCATGCCAACCCATTCACTGCCACCTTCATTGGGGAATCATCCAGAAATGGAGCAGCCAAACAAAAGACCTCGTCTTTCCCTTGCTGAGCCCAAGGCAGATTTGCATCAGCCTCTTAGGATAGATACTCAGGATCACATTGATATCAAAAGGGTAATCACTTGCTTTTGTTGCTCTTTTTGACAATTTTTTATGATTATGACAAGTATTTGGAATGAATACCATTAAAGATAATTTAAAACAAAAGGATATTTATTAAACTATTTTGTTCTGATAAATATTGATTACAAGTATCAGTAATGTTCCTTAAAATACCAATAATGACAATTCCTATCTTTTTATATCAACCTCAAATTCATTGACATTCATATTGTAATGTTTTGCGTGAAGGGATGGAGACAACCAGCCCTGACTGTGATCCTAACTTTGAATACTTAAAAAATTAAGGGTTTACATACAAAAATGGAGACAACGAAGTGGCCTGCCATTGGTGGGTTTCGAAAAGGTAATAAAAACAAAAGGTAAAGGACAGGGAGACAATTGAAGTGGGATGCACAGGAGTACCTGTCATAAAATAATGGTCAGTTCAGTGGAAAAACACTGGGGACAGAATTTAAAATGAAACTGATTAAAATATAAATCATTATAATTTATCCCCCTGGACAGAATTTTTTGCCCAGAACATTAGAAATAATTTTCTAATACATAATATGAATAGGGATGACATACTGAGGGGGGGGGGGGGAAATACCCTTATAAAGAAAATATAAATATGGTACTACAATCAGAAACAAATAACTATATACAGATGAATAGACAACAATAAAATTATTTAAAACAGATGTAGGAGATATGTATATGGTGGGGGAATTAATACCATATCGGGGTTGGGGAGCAGCAATATGTACAAATAATGTATGGCACCTTCTCGACTTCCGGTTCTGGAAAAGTATTTTGGCTATAATTGAAAGGGAACATGTGCTTGTTCTACCCGGGATATTGGGCTTTGTGATGTAGGGAATTTTGAGTAAAAGGTAAGTGAATTTTTCTTTTTTTATTGTGCATGTGTGTTAAAGTTGTAAGAGGTCTGATGATTCGCCCTGATCGTAGTATTGTCCCATCTGCATGGTGGCTCAATGGGGCAATCGGTGTCCCATGTGCTTACCTTGGTTTGGGTGGGAAAATTGTCCATTGCTAGTTTTTGGGTACTCGATAGATCTGTTGTTTCATGTGCGAAGTATGGTTTTAGTCTCACAATGTGAACTGTTTGGGCGGGCAAACAGTAAAACACTGGTTACATGCTTAGAATGACTCTGAATGGGCCGATCCAAGAGTAAAGCAGTTTTTCTGTTAGGCTTATGAGATTGCTGTCATGGTACAATGTTGGATGGTGTGTGGTGATCATACGTAAGGTGATTCGTCTACGAGCCAGCTGTTGATTCAGGCAGTTTGATGCACCTTGTCCAATACTGATTTGAGAAGAGCCGGTTAGTCTTATTGTGGTTTTATTATGGGACTTAACCAATATTGTGTGGGGGTTGTGGCTGTGGCCGAGGTATAATGGGGTAAAACTTGTGCTTTCCTGGTGAGATGTGTTGTATGTGATGAAGGGCATGTGATGAAGGGCAAAATGGTGTCCCAGTTGGCGTGTGTGACATCAACATCGACATATCAACTATCGTGTGATAAATCCTCTGTCATCTGAGGGTGGTGTGGCAGTGACTTATGATGGATGGTTCTGCAGAGCTTAAGGGTTTCTTAAATGGTGGCTGTTAGAAACTGTGTTCCCCAGTTGGGTAACAGGACTTGGGACGAGCCGTGTTTGAGCATGATTTCCTCTGAAAACTTTTGCTGTTGCGTTAGGCAAGGCTCTGGTGATTGCATATTTTATGAAGTGGTCCACTGCAATGATTATCCATTTATTCCAGGAATTTGAATATTTCTGTCCAATTCTGTGCACATCATAGTGACCAAGCCAAGCCATTGTCTCTTACAGTGGTCACTGGGAGCAGTTTTCCGATGAGGCTGAGGAACAGGTTGGCGGCTAATTGATACTGAGGACGGGCTGTGTTCCCGGCAGTTTCTGTAGGCTGTGTGTGGGGAGGCTGGGCTCCGAGAACGGTGGTGGCCATTTCTACCCCAAACGGTGTTTGAATAAACTGCTGATTCGTAGATTGACTTTGGGTAGATGAAAGTACTTCCAAAATACATATAGCTTTGGGTGGGGAGCAACCTTCCACGGTTTTGAGATATTCGACGTTTTCATTGGATTTCCTGTAACAGCTTAAATGCTAGAAATGCGATTGTTCTGCTAGTGCTTTCAGCGATAACTCTTATAATAGTGTGCTGGCTTTTTTGTTAAGATCCTGAGATTGAATCCTCTCCGTGCTTTGTTTTTTCTTTTTCTTTCTTTTTAAAGTATCTTTTTTCAACGTTGTTTTTTTATTATTATTTTTTTATCTTTTTTTCCCTTAATATACTTTTATTAACCATTATTGTTCTTTCGAGCTTATATTAGTAATGCGACTAGAAATTATAAATTTTATCCCCTTTAATTAGAAGATAAAATAAAATGTTTCTTTCTTCTTTTTATTTCTTCGTAATTTTTCTTCATCCTTTGTTTCTCTTTATCCTTTTTTTATTATGTTACTATATTTTTTTATTACTTTATTAATGTAACCCAGAAAAAATACGATTAGAATATGTAAATGATAATCGCTTTAATTTTTTAGACGCATAATTGTCTTAAGTCAGTTCTTTTTCGTAGCTTAAGAACCAATTGGTTCCAAACTATTCTAAAAGTCTCGCTCTGGCCAATAATCTTTACTTATCATCTTTGGATTGTTGCACGTGTATTTTAATATCTTCTAATCCCGTTAATTGAAACCTTAATTCTACTAAAAGGCACAAATTTAAGCAAACTTTTAAAAACTGGGGGGGGGGGGGATATATTTTTACATTTTAAAAAGAAATAGAATAATATACAAAAAACAATTTTACAACAGAATTAACTAACATCAGAATATAATGTTACCAACTAACAGAACTACAATTTAACGAGAAAAACAAATATTTTCTTTTTACATAATTTTGGATTAAATAAAAATTAATGAATTAACAATAAACAATTTAAAATAATACTAAAGAAAACAACCTAACGGGTAGAAACAATTTGAAGCTTAAGCTACAGGATGTTTCAAGACAGTTTTAAATTTTATTTGTTTTAAAAACCCTTAGTAGCTAGAATAAATCTTATATTTTTTCTTTTATCTTTTATACTTTGCTAATTTTTAAGAATTATGTTCTTTTAGACTTAGTTAATGTAAGTATAGGCTGCGAGGGAGGGGGGCAATTTAAAATTGCCCCCCTTCTCCCTCAAATACCTCATTTCAAAATTATTTTAAAAACTTGCACGTATGAAAATTCTGTCTTACTCGTAATATGATCATCGCTTCTATTACAGAGCGTTTGATTTGACTCTAATTTAAATTAGTCTATGATCTGTAAAAAAAAAAAAAAAAAGAAGAAGACGGGGGGGGGGGGGTGCTAGGAAAGGTAGTTAAAACCTTGAAGGCGACTTTGAAGAATTAAATCGCCCTGAAGCAAAAAAAAAAAAGACTGGTTAAACTGGTTTGCAAGCTCTGTCTTGTCTCTCAATTTGCCAATGAATTGGAGTTTCTGAGGTTGCAGCTGCAGGTTTTTCCAATGAAGAGAAAGTGGTGATGAAGAAGGGGTGGCAAAGGGAAATGACCTCAGCTAGCAAACGAGCCACCGGTATACTGTACGATTGCATCAAGTTGTGTAAGACAGTATGAAACTAATTTTCACGAATTTTGAAATAAAATGAATTTCAATAGATAAAAAAAGTGTAGTGGAGAGGAATTATTATTCAAACATTTTGCTTCCAAATTCCGTAGTTATTTTCAGATTTGTAACTGATAACGTTAGCTTGCACTTAAACCAATCAAATAAATGCTGGTTGAATGCAGCTTATTTTTCTTTCTTTTCTTTTTTTTTTTTTAATTACATAAAAAGATGCCGATTTTTTTAATTTTTTTTTTGTCAATAATAAGACTGGATTTTTGTATTAAAGTCAAGTCAGGAGATTAAAAAAATTGTTTAGAGTTTGTGTCAAGTGGAATTTTGATGTCTTGTAGACATAGTTTAACAAAATGGAAGGGGTTGCATTATACACTTACTGAAACCATCCGAATTGTGTATAATTTCGATATGTTTATATTGTACAACATAAATGAAATTCTAAATAAATTAAATCGGTTTATTGAATTATTTATGGTTTTATACTTGATCAAAGTGATCATTAGTTTTTAACATATATGTAAATGCAATTTTACTTTTTCTATTCTTCAAAACAGAGGCACAGAAAATGGCATTTTCTCAGAATGAGGTTAAAAATAATCCAAACAAGACTATTATAATATAGCATTTATGCTGACCTGTAACAAAACATCGTGTATATGTTTAAAATAAAAAATAAAGTTTTATTTAATTCAAGACACTTCTACAAGGAAAAATAGTTCAGGAATACCGGAAAGCAGCTTTGGCTTATTTATTGCCAGATTTCATCATAGTATAGTCAATCTGAAATTCTGTTTGTATGTAGGTATATATTAATATTTATTAATACTTCAGTGTCCTCTTGAAAAAAATTATAACACAAAGAAGAGTTTTCCGAATTTTGTATCCATAACTAAACATTATCATTATAAAAGCCAGAAACGAGCAGTAGTTATAAAAACACACAAACACGCGGAGTTAAAACTCATTTCAAGCTACCCCTACAGATTTATATAGTTTAAGCAAATACAGTAAAACCCCGTTATTGCGCTCATCAAGGGACCGTGACGTAATAAGCGGTACAGCGCTATATCGATGTTTTATTGTACATAGAAAACGTCCAGTGACCGTATAAAAGGAGCGTAAAGAACGGGTTAGCGCTATGAGCAGGAGCGCTATATCGAGGTTTTACTGTAAAAAATAACGAGGACTCATTTTTGATTTTAAAAAATCTAGAAAAAAAAAAATTAAGATTTTTAACATTTACATCTGTTGTTGTATTTTCTCCCGTGATAATTCTTCTTTAAAATAGTTATGATAATTATTTTGTGTTATATAATTCCTTGTACATAACGACTGCATATTAATAATTCATTAAAGAAATAAGCAGTATTTTGTTCGTGATATTAAATAAATATATTTAAAAAATTTTTAGGATTTGGTTTTGATTTGGAAATTTTTCAGAATAGCTGCCTGCTTTGATGTTTTTAGTATCTTAGTATTTATGAAGGTAAAAAGAACATATCATTTTTCATTATTTGATGAGCTTCACTAAGTTCTAGAAAAATAGACTAAATTAAAAAAAACTGTCATTCATTAACTTGGTTAATTAAAAATATGTGAACTCTTTTAAAACTAATATTTATTAATTATTATATCTTATTAAATTTGGTAGATTTAAGATACAAACTGTCGAAAATAAAGTAATATTAACTTTTTTTATTTATTTATTTTATTTCCCATGGGATTTTTCCCACGGCATCTTCTGGTCAGAATTCTGATCGGACATCAGAATTTCTGAAGCTTTCCGAAGCACTCCCTTTGAAATCTATACAAATGATTCCATCAGAATTTTCTGATCCGTTCGTGGCGGATGTATGGGCGCTGACCTACAGGAAAAATTCCGCTTCCGACGTCGGAATTTCTGAACGGTCAGTGTGCGTCTCCCACTAAAATCTATACAAATGATTCCTTCGGATCAGAATTTTTATGATCCGATTATGCCGATAAGTGTGCGAGAAGCTTAACTAAACACATCTCTTGTATCAGTGTATTTTAGTAATTTCGCTCAAAAAAGACTTTGAACTTGTTCCTTTATCTGTTTTTACTACAAAAAAAAAAATGTTTTGAAAGGCAATTTTTTGAAACTTAGCATTTTTTTGTGATATGGAAAGGATATTAAACATAAAAGATGATGGTATCTTCTCGATTCTTTCCTTCCAATGCTTGTTCAAAAAGGAGCAAAACGTGTAGTGGAATGTTTTTATTTTAAACGTCAGTGTCTTTTGTATTTCCATTCTAAAAATGAAATATGCACTCTTTTAACTTCCTTGTTACATATTAGTTTCGGAAAATTAGCTAAGTTTTTGACAAATAGTGGAATTAATTCGGAACAAGATGAATTTTGGTATAGATGTTATACTAGCCGTCCTAATACTGGTCCATAAATCAGGGTAGTACTAACGCCCGGCATCTTGTAAAAGCATCGGCCGCTGGCGTGATGGTTTTTTTTATTTTTTTATTATTATTATTATTATTATTATTATTATTTAAGGCGCATTTTATTTGAGAACTGCTACTTTTATGTAGATTTTTATTGTAGTTGATTTACAGAGCATTAAATTCGGAAGAAAATCACTTGTAGATTTGTTGTTCCAACACTATCTTTCTTTACATGAAAATAACAAGACATTTTTTGCTAGTTACTAGGGTGATAGATTTTTCTGATGTCAATCCGGGACATACAATTTTCACGACCGAAAAAAAAAAAACTATCACAATTATTTACAAAATCCTGTACTATTTTCAGAATTCGGGACATTTACTGAAGCGGGCACTGCACTAAAATTCGGGACGCGACGCTCGTAGAAAGGTTTTTCACCATAATTATGATGACAGTAATAACTTATAAAAGCATGAAATTCTCTACAAAATAGTCATAAAAATGTGTGTTGAAGAAACAGATATTCATTTAGATTAAAGTTTTACAATTAAAAGAATTAACTGCATCTAGTGTTTTGCCCACACAGGATTTGCTTGATGTTCGCTATCTCTTTTATTTTTCAATTATTCATTAAAAATAGTTCGTATACTATTAAATTCAGAAAAGAAAATTAATGCATAGTATTTTTGATGGTACACTTAGCTACTTCAAAAACTACTTTCTCAAAATTTCAATATTATTAAATTTGCGTTTTCTGTACAAAAAACGTAATACAGTCTCTGGCTTCTTTTTTGCATATCCAATGGTTTTTGCTGGATTTTTCTTTTTTTGTTGTTATTATCTGCCCCTTTCCAGCTTTTTAAACATCTGCAGGTGTTTCATGGAGTCGCCTATTCATGTATAGCTGTAGTTTTTCTTAATACTTGGTATTACTGAATTTGCATTCTTCCTCGTAACATTAACTGCACACTTGTTAACTTCTTCCTTGTATATTATCTGCAAGATATTTTTTTATTTTATTGGTTACTATTTTATTTTTCTTCCCTGATATACTTAAAACATCTTTTGGTATTTAAGAAAAACATCTTCCGTTCATTTTTTTTTTTTTTCTGGTTTTTTTTTTTTTTTTTTTTTTGAAGTTTCTAATATTGTTGAATTTGTTTTTCTGACCCATACCGTGAACAAAACTCTAGGTTTCTTTACACATCTTAAATGGTTTTTATTCGACAGTAATAGATATTTATATCTATTTAATTTCCAGTACATTTTAATTTAACTTTTTGTGAATTCGAAATTCCATCTCCTGTCACTTTGCTGAAGTTAACAATGTTTGTATATGCCCCCCTGTAACAATTTTCTCTCTGCGGACCGATTATATCTTCCCCAGGCATCCTGAATACTTCCCCACTCTCTTTCTACACTCCACCCACTACACGAAGGGAGATTTTGTGAGAACATGTGACAGTTACTTGCCCTAAGCATAAGCCCGGGAGGTGATAGGTAGGGGTGAATATTTTTCAGATATTTCGTAATCGACATGTTACAATTCCTATCCTTGAGGCACAGTTTAAGGAACATCAACTATCTCACCTTACTTTACCTATCGGTTGACAGGATTTTATTTGGAGTTGGCTTAGGCTACCTTTGGAACATGGAATGACGAGCAAATGTTGTTTCTGACAAATTAATTGACTTTGTAGTGACAATAGCAGTAATTTTGTGAACGTTTATAGATATATATTTGATATTTGCAAACACAGTTTCAAGGAATTCCGAATTGCAATAGGAAATTCTCGCTTTTCTTATTCCATTGAAGCTTAATTTCTTAAATAATAATAATAATATATACTAAAGGATTCAGTTTGATTTACTTTATTAGCAAATAAAAACACAAATTAATACAAAAGTCTTAATTGAATAAATTATCATTGAAAATAGATCTTCAGTAATTATGTGTAATCTTCATTTATGATGTGTAGAGGTCATGCTATATTTATTTAAAAAAAAACAAACAAACTACTATATATTGAATAAATGCAAACAATAAAACTAAACTTACACTAAAGGATTTACTATTTCTGATTTTTTTTTATTCCAGTATATTTCTTTATATTTATAGAAGTATTTTCCTTTGTATTTTTTTTATAAAAATAAGTATTTCAAAAGTGTATCTTGTTTGAAAAGCTTTTTTTTTTTTTTATATCTAATAAATAACTACAAAATTACTCATAAATAAATGAATTTATAGCTAAGACTAAATAACAAAATTACTACTGTTTAACTACAAAACAGATAATACAACGTTTTCTAATTATTGAACAAAACGAAAGAGCTTTGCACATAATATCAGGGGATCCTTTTGATTTCAGTCAGGTTGAAAGTCCAAAATCTCGAATTCAATCCCAAGGTTCTTCAGCGATAATTAATCCAACGGGAGGTATTTTCAGTTAAGCTGTAAAACAAAACATGTATTCCTCAAGGATATTCATGGGAGAGATGTCTAGGGAAGACTGCTCAGATCTAGGTCACCTCTTAGCAGACCAAAATCTGTTAATTCCAAATGCCATTTGAGAAGATTACAAACTTATTTTTCGTTTTGCATTATTTTTTCTTTTAATAAATTCATCGTATATTTTGATGGCAGTTACAATTTTCATATGATTAGTGAAAGAATAATTCCTTGTAATTCTAGAAACCGGGATGGGGATGAGAATGCTCTTTTTGATGCCTGAAAATATCTAGCCTTCTATATAACAGCGGTATTTATTTACCTTTTTTTTTGTGTGTGTGAATATTTATTGATTTCTTCTTGCTAATATTTGTTTCAAAGCAAAATAAAAACATTAAGAAAAGAAGTAGAACTTTTATGATTATATAAGAACCACTAGCAAATGAATTTTTTTTTTAAAAATAACTGAATATCTGAATTAATCATTCAATTAACCAAATCCATTGGTTTTATGGTTCTGAAAGTTGTTGGCAATAGCTTGTAATTAATTTAAGTCGGCCACTGTTAATTTAATTCCTTTCTTTCTTGCTCATTTTTTTTTTTTTTATACTTTTTAAACAGCAAAAAAAACATGAAAACAGTATAATTTTTAAAAATGATTACGTTGATTAATTTTTCTCTTTTGTTTTCTATATTTTGAAAAGACAAAAGAATATGTCACTGTTGGCAAATCATTTTTATCTTCAAATTTTAAAAACAATTCAAAATTTTATTTTATCAATGAATTTATGCAGTATTTGACCCAGTACCTTCCAATGTTGTTTGTCACTGCCACTGTGCAGGTCAGTTTCCTCCAGCTCGTCTGTTTCCAATTAGCAGGATCTCAAAGTTGCTTCCCCTCCCTTCCTCTTGATTAGGGATTGAAATTATATTGACAAGCTTGTCAATTGGGAAAGCTTTTATCTATTTAGTTAAGTTACTTATTAATTTTCACAACTTTGCTGTCTGGCATGTAAATCCAAATGTAAATAATTTAGGATAATTAGTTTCATGTAATCTTAAGTCATATTTAAGAATTTTAATAGTTAATTGTACATTATTTTGAATCTGGCACACAACATTGTCCATTGCTCCACTAGTACACCATTGTCTGAAACAACATGAATTGGTGAGAAATGTGCTATTAACCAGTTTTTTTAAATTTATTATAAACTGTAATAAATTTGTAATTTAAGCAATACATAATAGAAATGGGGATCTTTTATATGCAGTATCTTTTTTCTTATCAATAATTTTGCAACTGTGCATTCAAGTAGCTGTAGCTTGGAAACCATTTGGATAGGATTATATAAATTTTCTTTTTCTTAGAATGACTGTGACCTTTCAGAATATTGGCCTTAACTCCTGGGACACCCTTTATAATTTTTATTATATAAAGTGACATTCTAATTATTGTTAGATTTCATTAAATTGCAAGAATTCCTGAAGAAACTTAAAGCCTACTTTTCTTAAAACTTTAAAAATACATTTTCTTTGTTTCTTCCTTTTTCTTTTTTTTTAAGGGTGGTGAAATGATACAAATGAAAAGCCTACATTAATTTTTAAATTATCGGATATTGTTGAATACAAACAGTGGACATTTTCCATTTCTGATAATATTAATTAATGTGCATTATTTACTGAAATTAGTCTAAAGCCAGTTAATTTTAATTATATTAAATTACACACAAATCTATATGGAATAAGAAAATTAATCTCATTATTAGACTTAATTGTTTAGTTTCTAATGCTTTTCTATTGGGATTTTTGTTACCTCCTGATGCTAATTTTTCAACAATGGCCTACATGGGAAAATTTCAAATAAAAAAGTTAAGATTGTCTCTAGTCTTTAAACATATATACCAAATTTCTGGAAGGGATACACAAGCTGTTCAAAAGTTAATAGGATGCACAGATTGAATTATTTGATAGCCTCACTTACGGAGGAAATATTGTTAAAAATGAAGTTTCACTTGTATTTACATTTATAATAGAAACATACTTTCAGCATATGATATTTCAAAAATGATGGAGACAAATTTCAATAATTTGAGTTCCAAGACAAGGAATCTGATTTGCTTCCTTTAAGCAGATGTTTAATTCTTAGAATAAATATCCTTTAGAATTTGATAAATTTGTGTTTATTGATAAAGAACATAATTTAGTAATGTTAACCAAGAATTTCTTATTAAATTTGAGAAATTCCTTTCTTTGAAATATGGCTGACAAAAGTGCCAGTTACATTTGTGGTCCTCCCCATACACTTGGGTCATGAAATTTTGTTCTGAAAGAACTATTCTATTTAAATTTCTGGTTTCAAGGATGTACTTATTTACCAGTGAATTTAATTATTCCTCTGGTTTTAGCATACCGTAAGTTAATAATCATGAATCCAAAAAATATTTCCGAACAGTATTATAAAAATATTGTTACATTGATTGATGTAAAGCTCAGTTCTGAAACACTCAGATCCTCTTTATATCTAATACTAGCGGAAAGACCCGTTCTTCGCTCGGGTTACAAAAAACAAATGTCCAAATGTGTATGATAAAGAAATTGCAATTGCGAGATCATTTCGAAACTTTCCCAGTTGGTACAAAAACAAAACAAAAAACGAACAACAACTCAAAAGGTCTGATCTCATTACAAATCTATAGCTATCCCGAATCCCTCGTAGAAGTATCTTTGAACCATGTTTGCTCATCCACTCACAGTCCTCCCAGTGTACACTCCTAGTTCCATGTTATTTGAATTTTGTAACTCAACATTCATAGATATGAAAATAATATAGAGATCAGAAAATATAAGATTTTCCACCCCTTTCTCTGTCCCGTTTATACCCCTAGTTCGAGATTCGAATTTTGTAACATCATAATCCTATCACGTCAGACCTTTTCTAGTTCTTAAAATTCATCTGATCATTATGCACTATTATTCATTATGTCGCTATTATGCACAACCATAGTTTAGGTCCAATTGTTGCACAACAATAGTTTCGTGCCAATTGTTGCACAACACTATGGGTATAGTTTTCATTGTCGCCGAGCTCCAATTGTTGCATAACAATATTTGTGTGGAATTCACTCCTTTTCAACCCCTGGGGGGGGGGGTGTTTCCAGGTTCCTAAGGTAGCCTATCTTTTCCGCAGGGTCCTAAAGAGTAATTCTGCAAAGTTTGGTCCAGATAGGTCAAAGGGCCTAGGAGTGTATAAAGGACAGACAGACAAAGAAAGAAAGAAAGATACATTCATTTTTATATATAGAGATTATTAACATTGTAAAACTGGCATTGTCTAGGATATTCTGAAACATCTACATTTGTGTTTCGGTTTCTCTTTTTGACACCGTCCTGGTTAAAAGAGTGTATGTATATTCAGTTTATTAATAACATTTCTAAAACATTTAAATTAATATTCATTGTAATTTGGATTTTTTTTTTCTTCCTCTGAATCATGTATCCCTTCTTTCTTACATCATAAGATAACACTTATAACAATAATTATAAGTGCTGTTGTTGTTTTTTTTTCTG
Organism: Thereuonema tuberculata; assembly: GCA_023159025.1. NCBI lineage: Eukaryota > Metazoa > Arthropoda > Chilopoda > Scutigeromorpha > Scutigeridae > Thereuonema > Thereuonema tuberculata. The sequence goes on from JAFIDM010009631.1 coordinate 52,885,015, forward strand.
TATGAAATGAAATTTAATCTCTAATATCTTGTGTAATTTAATTTAGGAACCAGCTTACAATCCTCAGGTAGAAGCAATTTCACCAACACCACTTAGTGATGATTATCGTCAAGATCCTTCTCCTATGCGATCTTCTAAAGATGAGCTGTTACAGCAGATTGGCAAAGTTGACAGAGAAATTGCAAAAGCTGAGTCTCAGATTTCTAAACTTAAAAAGAAACAGGTAATTCTGATCTGAATATTGTGTGATAATGAAAAATATGCTTGAATTTTTTTCCGTTTATGTTATTCTGCTTATATTATCCTTGTGAACTGTAATAAACGTGTGTATTTTAAAATGGATCTTATAAGCTATATTTTTAAGGCATTTAATTATGTACAGCATTTCTTAAATTTTATATAAATGCCAAAAAAAACAAGAACTTAAAAAATTATTTTTTTTAGACGTAATTCAAAGCAATTATGTCTGTCAATTTTAGAGATTACAGGATAAAATATTTCTTCATTTGGAATTGTCTTTGATTTTTTTTGGGGGGGGGGGTTAGATTTCCCCGAAATAAAAGGACAACTTATAGGCAGTTATTTTTCTTATTTAAATGCTTGCATATAACTACTGTCATCTTTTTCAGTGGCTTTTCTATAATTTCCATATTTCAGAGTTTGTTTGTTTGTTTTTAATGTATTTTATGTAGATTATACATTATGCAAATATGAATATTACATAATACATTTCAGTTTTTTGTTTGATTTCTCTGTTCTAAAAAGGGAAAACCTAAAATTATTTTCCAAGTATTTGTGATTTTTGACATTCATATCCTGAATTTAATTCTCAACATAGATTTGATTTTTTTTTCCCCCCTTAAATTTTGTTCTCACTGTGAATTAAGTTGGGGATTAATATACATTTGTTAAAGAAAGTTGTAGAACTTTTTGGTTTAATCATTCATGTAAACATAGAATCTAAAATTTACTTAAAGTGAATATAATATTCATTATTTTAACTCATAGAAAATAAGTTTATTGACTTGTTTTTGTAGCAAGAGTTGGAAGTGGCTGCAGCAAATCCTGATAATTCTAAAGATGTGATTGCTGAGAATGCTCCTAATGAATTGAAACACCAGAGCATAGCACAAATTATTTATGCAGAAAATAGGGTAAATAATTTTACTTTAAAATTTCCTTTATTGTAGTAAATTATCATAAAATGATGGTATTTAAATTCTGTCAGCTCAGAGATCATATAATATTTAAACACCAAATTCTGTTTTTCAGTCTGTTGAATTTTATTTTATTTTATTCTTCCCATTGTACTTACTACTATTAGGTCCATCCACAAATGTTTATTATTATTAAAAAGTTAATAACATACTGAATAAAATGGAGCAGGAAAATTTTTTTAAGAAGAAATTGACTATACTTAAGTTAATTTTCTGTAACTTCAGGTGGAAAGATGGGGATAGTTTATACCATTGTTCTAAGTAGTAATCTGTATCTGTATAATACAGTCATTATAATATCTTCTAAAAATAAATATAATTATTGGAATTCTTAATTATATGCACTTCTTCTTTAGCCCCATTTAGTACTTAAATTAATTATAAGAATTAAAAATGTTTTTTCATTTCATTATTCTTTTATGTTTAAAACACAAATTGAAGACAATGTTTTCATTTATTAATGCTTCCCTTTTTGCATTGATAAACAAATAGCATATTTCTGTACTTATACTTTAAATGATTATCTGTTTCATGGAGCTTACTTACTTTTTAGAAGACAAGGCAATAGCTGAAAAGAAACCAATGAATTTTAAGATTTAAATGTATTATAATAATAATAATAATAAAAAAAAATAGAATTGCTTCTATTTGCATTAGTTGAAAATAATAATAGTAATTATTATTTATCTTGTTTTTATTTCTTTTGTTTGTTTGTTTTTTTCTTTCTTTCTTTTTTTTTTTTTTTTTTTTCTTTTTGTTTTTGTTTTTACTTAGAAGAAAGCTCAGGAAGCACATGGAATATTATCAAAATTAGGACCAAAAGTTGAATTGGTAAATATAATTGTCAAAATTGCAGTTATTATTGTTGTTTTTCTTACTAAACAAATAATAATAAAATAACCTTAATAATTAGCCTATTAATCATTGTTCAGTTTGCACATTACACTAAATATATCTGTTCAATAGTTCTCAGTCTTTTGTGTCATTTAATATTTATTTTGATTTTCTATTTTTTTAGCCATTATATAATCAGCCCACAGACACAGGAGTATATCATGAAAATAAACGAAAGTAAGTATTTACTTCATTTATTATCATTTAATATTTCTATGAGAAATTGAACTAAAATTAAACTATTTTTAGATTATATATCAGTATTATCATGCAATAAAAATAGGAGATTTTTGTAAGATATATCCTAATTACTTTTAAATAGACTGGACTTCTATTTTCAAGACTTTCCGAAACAAGTACATTTAGAAATCTTAATATAGTGTAATTTGAATTGCAGTATTTTGAAATTCTGTTGCAATCTGCTGATTACCCATATCTTGCAATATTCATTTACCATATCATTTATTATTTATATGATGACTTCCAGTATGTGTAACAATTAAGGATGAAATTCGGTTTTACACAATAGGAACAAAATTTATTTGTCCATAACCTTGGGTTCTTCTTGATTGTGTTAGTTGCAGTAATAGTGGTTCTCAAAGGGTTAGTTGCAGTAGTAATAGTTCTCAAAGGGTTAGTTGCAGTAGTAATAGTTCTCAAAAATGAAGCCTTGTCACTACTTCATGGAATTTTCTCATGAGTAATATTTGAACGTGACTAAGTATTTTCCATGTGTTTACCTTCGGCATACATGATTTCTGTCTTATTATTTCCATCTTCTGAATTGGTTTGCTGAAAAATGCTATGTTCTGCATCCTTGGAAGAATGCTTCACTTGATTTCATATCAGAAAAAGAAAAAAAAAAAGCCACTTCAATTGGGAGATGTTTTCTCATTTAAGTTGTCATCCAAAAATACTATTTCATCACAACATCCTAAGCATTGGGAAGATCTGGCCTAACTTTATAGGTAATACAGTTAGTCTACTGCCTGAATAAAAAAAAACTATCTATTATAGGTTTTATCAAGAGACTCTATAGAAGAAATAGGAATAGGATATGCTTTATTTTTCCGTTAGATTCCATATTACAGCTTGTTGCACTTAACAAATTTATGATGCAGTGAGCAAGGATGGCAGCAAATGAAGGATGTTAGCATTGATCAAATAAGCATCATTTTTATCTGCACTATTATTCTTAGTAATGTGAATATTATGCAGAAGAGTCTTTTGACTGAAAGATATCAGAATAAGGTTGAGGGTATTTAAAAAAAATTAATTTCACATAAAATATTGGTAGTTAGCGAAAGATTCTAGGATTTAAGTAGTGCTCTTTGCCTCTAATTGATGTCATTTTATGCAAGAGGATATGATAGATTGATAATTTGAAATATTTTTTTTAATGTTATAAATGTTGACTGTATCGTATCAAGATTATATATAAGTAGCCGGCTACTGTCACTTTGCTCTGGAAGCCTTGCAAATATAACGTAAAAAAAACTGCTTTATTTATCAAATCAATATCAAGATCGGAGAATATACGACTTCCTAGCCCTTTGTGGCCTTCTCCACACACCTATCACTTAAAACCTTCCCCAGTTGGTAAAATATCTTGTGATCAATACAATTAATGCTATATTCTAAATTAAAGTTTAAATTATAAACAATATCCAACATATTAATTACCTGTATAGTATATTTATCACCCTAGACATTGCCTAATACAATTATCAGTAACTCGTGAGTTAATCATGTTCTGTACCTGCAAAGAATGTCCTTAAACACACTCGCTTTAAAACTGTGGTGGTGCCATCAGCAACTTTGGGAAGTTTTTTATTCATCCAACTGGAATTACTTGATGGACGGGGACGAAAAGCAGCCTATATCAGTCTGTGTTATAGACTACTTGCATGCAAACTTTCATTCCGATCCGTTGAGGCATGATTGAACGACATCCAATCTTACTGAAATACTTTCATTAGGGATTTAATGTTGTACTCAAAACAGAGAATAAGATAACTGAAAATTCATAAATTTGAATTGTAGCCCAAATGGTAAATCATTCACAATTTGTGAAGTTTAAGTGATCTATATTAAATTCTGAGATCTGGGATACCTTATTATGAACATGGAAAACTTTTGTTTGTTTTTTGGTATAAACATATCTAATGAAAATGTAGATCAATTTCAATTTTGAAAACAAATTTACTGAACCCTGTCAATAACTCGGTGCAAATTTTTACCTACTTATTGCAAGAGATTCTCAAATTGCAGCACTTGTTCAAACAGTAAGAAATAGAGGATCTTATTTTTCAAGAAATAAAGATGTGCGATTTCCTCTTTAATTGTTTAATATTGGAAGTCTGAAAGAACAGTTGGCGAAGGCTATTATTGAGTAAGAATTGATAAGTTCCATTTTATTCTTGGCTCACAAAATGACATTTTTATTTTAGATTTTTAACATTTAAGAAAAGGTTAATTACATTTTTTAAGAAGAGACATCAAGAACGTCAGGTCAGAGAACGATACTTGACAGATACCTACAATAAATTAATGCAGCAGTGGCTGAAAAAAGTTGAACGGATAGAAAATAGTGCAAAAAGAAAGTAAGTACCAAATAAACTACAGATTTACCAGTTATAAAATCATATAGTGAATATTTTCAGCATTTACTAAGAGTTAGAAGATTAAAGATTTTAAGTAAATAAATTAATAAATTATTTTTAATATATAAATTATATCAATGTAAGTGAATAAACTATCAGACTTAATGCCATTCAAACTAAATTATTATTTTCCTAATACTTTTATTTACCTCATAACTCCTGTTTTGTGATTGAAATATTAGTTGATATCAATCCTCTGGGCTATATTAAGCTGACGAGTTTTCCGGAGATGCTGGAAAAGTTTAAGAACAATTTTCACTTAATACTCAAAAGAATTGAGTGAGAAAATTTGTGAAATGGTTGGTGCATTTATTGAAATATTAATAAGGTCTTGAATGTTAATATTTTGTGAAGATAACCTGCTAAAGAAAAAAATGTAATTGGGTTTTGTCTTTCAAAGTGTTTTAAGTGGAGTAGTGGCATTCGATATTAATAGAAATATGAAGTTAAGACAGAGTTGACAAGGACATTTGTGTTAGTGTTGAAAGGCCAGAACTCAAAACAACATAAGGGGAAGGAAAAAATAATCTCAATTACTTTTTTTTTTTATTCAGTGAATTAGTCCACAATAGCATCCATCAAATTCTCAGATGATAACCTATTAAACATACAATATCGCTGATAAAAGGCAGATTTTTCACTTGGCAAGTTTGTTGCCTGTTGGTTGTCTATTGTGTTAGGTGGTTGAAAATAGAAAAAAAAATATTACTTTCATATTACTTATTTCCATAAAAATAAAGAAAGAAAATAAGTAATGCTTATAAAATAGAAACCAAAGAAATAGCACGGAATAACCAGCTTTCCATTTTCATCAGTGTTCAACTCTGCAGTTTGTTCAGGTCATAGCCAATCACTTTCTAATAGTCTGTTGAAAGTGGCAGCTGTTGGCTGCTCTGCCTCTAACTCAGATGACCCAAATTTAGTAATTTTTGGAAGTTATAATTCGGTGGAGATGGTTGTTGCCTGGTGCTGTTTTAAGTTAAGAGTTCCCAAATTTTAGGATTGCATGCATTAGTAAAAATCTCAAAAATAAACTGGAAGATCGGCAGATGAATGCCATATTTTTTCTATAAGCAAGTAGTACACAATTATAACATATAACTATAAAAAAATGAATAAACATAAGTTTATATAAAGCTAAATAGCATTGCAGTTATTTTCATTTCACTGCAGGCCAGTTAAGTGCCTTGCATTTCGAAACCACAACTGTTAAGTGAAAATTGTCATAACATACACTAATGATCATCAGCAGCACATGCACTATGTTTACTGAGAACTAAAAAGAAGAGCATTTCTTTTCAAAATTTACTGGTTTGCAAAAGTTGTATAATATTTTCTTATTTGTGTGTGTTCAAGTATGTTTATCTTAAAATATGCTTTTATGGTTAGTTTTTTAATTATTTACATTTATTCTTTTCAATAGAGCAAAGGAAGCCAAAATGCGTGAATTTTATGAGAAGCAATTTCCTGAATTGAAAAAGCAGAGAGAAGACAAAGAAAGGTTTTCTAGGTAATACCTTTTGAGGGATTATTATAATTCCATAAAGATGGTAAAGATAATAGCTCCCCACATCTTTAAACTTATCATTTTTCATATTAGATCTGAGAGCCTTTTTGGACTAGTTCCTTATTAAGATAAATCTAGAGTTGGGTGTCCCCTATTAAGATAAAACGGCCTTTTTGGGATGCCAGATCCAAAATAGCTCATAGTTGATGTTTAATAAAATTATTTATAAGAATTAATTAATTATTACAGGCATTGGCCTTCCTCATTTTTTTTTTTATCTGCTGTACAATGATATTAAAAGAAAAAAGAAAAAAAACTTAAAATCTTTTTATTTGACCTTTATACTTGTTTTGATACTTTCCATTAAAGTTAAATCCATGAAGTTATTATAATATGGAGGGGGGGTTAGGAAAAAAAAAGTTTTTGTATTTTAGAAGAAAATGTGCAATTTGGTTAATGTGTAACAGCAAGACAAAGTTTTGCGTAATTTGTTTCATATATTATAGAACTTGAACTTTCAGTAGAACTGTTTATGCCTTTTGTTTTAGTTTCTTTTTTGATTTTTTTTTTTCCAAATATTATTTAGGAGTTAGTGGAAAATCTTTTCTTTTCTTTTTTTTTTTTTTTTTGTTTTTTCCCTTGTTTTTCTTTTTTTTTTTTTTCCTTTTTTTTTTTCTTTATTTCTTTATTTTTATTTTTTTCAGTAGGGTTGGGACAAGAATTCGTAGTGATGCTGAACTAGAGGAAATCATGGATGGCCTTCAAGAGCAAGAACTTGAAGATAAGAAAATGAGAAGCTATGCCGTCATTCCACCCATCCTGCTCAATGCTAAGCAACGTAAAATGCGGTATCACAATCGAAATGGATTAGTGGAGGATCCAATGGCTGATTATAGGGAAAGACCTCTATTAAATGTATGGACAGACCAAGAAAAGGAAATTTTTAAAGATAAATTTCTCCAACATCCAAAAAATTTTGGTCTGATTTCTTCTAATTTAGAAAGGAAAGTAAGTATCAGATAGGTAATTTTGGAAGCATTAAAAATGATTGTTCAATTTCTATAAATATGATTTGCCAACTCATCTCAATTGAATTAAACTGTTACTGATAGATATACACCATTCTCTCAGCCATTTGTGATATAGGTTATATGCTTAAAAATTTAATATCATCAAGGAAAATCTAATCAATGACCTTTTTGATAAAATTAACCTGCTAATATAAAAGCAGTTTTGATTTCAGGATATCCTAATGAAGAGGGGGAAAGTTTGTCTTGAATTGATTATTGAAATACTTTATAATTAATTGGCAAATATCATATGGAGCAGTGTCACAGAGGATTTGGGAATAAATAAACTGTAAAGGTTAAGTAATTATATCATTGTATTATGAAAAGTAATACACTGTAAATGTTGTCAATGCTTTTCCTGTAAAGGGTTGACATCAATTTTACTTTTAATAGAAGTAAGTTTACAATTTTTCGAAGAATCGTTACATCTAAATCTAAACAAGATCACTGCAAGAGATTGCCCTGTAGTGGTGTTATAGGAATTAAGACATTCATGATGCTGATTGAGAGGGTTGTTGATGAACTGCTTTAAAATTGGAATTTGTTTCATTTGATTGAACATTTTAATTAAATGTTGTTGTTGGGTCCTTTGAATGTATTGGCAATATTGCTAGGCTCCATAAAGCAACCCCAAGAATTTGAAATGAGTTATGAAGAAAAATTTTAAATTATTTGTATTTATTTTCTTTTTCTTTAATTCATTTATTTTTTTTCTTTTCTCTTTTTTTCTTTTGTTTTTCTTTTTTCTTTTTGACAAATCACTACTATAAATTTTGAACAGTCTTTACAATACATCAATCTTTTTTAGGTTTAATTAAAAGTTGGATTTAATTTTTATTTGGGTGGTAGGAGCAATTTTTATTTTATTTTTTACTTTTTTTTCATTCCTTACTAGACAGTTTTATACTTAAAAGTTAAAGTTAAGTTTTTCAATTCATTGATGTTCAATGGTAATGTATTTTGAGAAATTCAAATGATATAGCATTTGGTGTTTTAAAGCATATTGATGAGATTTGGTGAATTCATTGTTAATGGCCAATTATTTCCATAAATTTATAATTACTGGTGTAATTAGGGAGGAAATGATTAACAAGAGAATAGGCTATTAAAAATAGATATTAATAAGTAACAGTTCATTAACAGTATTTGAGCAGTTTTAAAATCTTGAAGATTCAGTTTAGCCTTATTGACTTTTTTGTTTCATTTTTAATTTGAGTTCATTAAATTCTGTACTGCTATTATTATTATTATTATTACTCTGCTTAAATTAACATAATTACACAGAACATTTTAAGTCTTGATTAGCAAGCAGAATTCGACATTCCTGGTAATGTAGGTCTTGATGCTTGTACTTCAAAAATAATGTGATGAGAAATGTTGTGGCAAAGGTTGGTCCTTCTTTGTTTCATGTCTTATTTATATGATATTTACCAGTTTCATAGTATCACACATCAAGCATAATTTTCTAAATTTCAAACAATGATTTAGATGTGGGTGGAATCTTTACCATTTTTTTTTTTTTGTTATTAACAATTACTAAACATTATTTTTCAGTAAACATATAAACTTGCCAGAGAAGTCACTTGTAAAGTCATGCCATAAATAATTCTGTATTAGCTTAATTTGCTTTTATATTTTAAAATATCAATTTTTAGATTAGAAATTCTAAATTATATATGTGAAGTGAGATTGTCGCTTTTATAAGTTGGTAGTTGCAACTTATTTTCTGTTTAATGTTTAGGATGCATAATCAGAAAGTAATGATGATTCTCAGTTTAACTTCACAAGTTGTCACCTGCTCACTGACATACTCAAGTTTTTGTCATTTACTCATCTAATTGGAGTATTTTAATTTATTTAAATTGGTATTGTCCTCCATAAATGTCTTAAGTTATTTCTAAAAATGCCACCACAGAAAGCACATTATTAATTTCATTTAAAATTGGAGATATTTCTCCGTGATTTATTTTAACATTATGATTATATCTTTTAGCTATATTCTAATGATTATAACATAAGACGTTTGAATTATTGATTTATGTTCAGCAGATTTTAGATTTATTTTTTTAACAGGTTTCTTATACTATAGATTAAGTCGGGCATTAATTTGACATTTAACATCCAGATAATAGTTTGTAATAATCAAATTCAGTAGTTAATTATATTTCAGTGTAGTATTCCAGTGGGTAAGTATTTTCGAGAATCACTGCTGAATTTTAAAATTTTTCTCATTCCTATTCTAAGCAGTAATTATTTAATTAAATTTCATCAGCTTGCATTAAAATTTCTGAGATTTTTATTTTTATTTGCCTAAAAAATTTATTAGTTTCAGATGCAAATAAAGTTCTTACAATGATTCACCTAATTATGAGTAATTCTTATCCTTATTTGTTGTTAAATGAATGATTAGTTGGGTTTAAAAGAATCAAAAGATTTCTAGGAGAATTTTTGACAAAGAAGAGTGCAGTGGTTTAGCAACATTGAAGAAACCAAAAATTCATTTTGATCTCATTGGCTTCTTGTTAATAAAGAACCACTGATGCTCAAAGTTTCAATTTTTACTGTTTCTACAAAAAGAAATCTGATATAACATTGACTTTACTTCACAGGGTTTCAAGTCAGTGTTGCTAAGTTTCAAAGTAGGAAATAGAAGACTCCGTAAACCCCTTTATGGTGTTTCAGTAAAGTCCAAAACCTTATATAACAATTCTCATAAAAGATGAGAATAGATTATAGGTGAATTGTAAACGTTTGGTTTGTATAGAAACATTTATAATTGGTGACTGCATGTTATGTAATCAATTTATGTGAAATTATAATAGTGTGAACCAAGTTTCACATGCATACCCACTTACACATACTCACTGTCAATTTACTTTACAAGATCATAATTTCATGTAATTGATTTACTCATTTTATATATTTGAGAAAATCTAAATGTTTGTCTAAGTTAAATAACTATTTGTTTTTTAATGTCCATTAGAGTAGATTTCTGTTGTTTTTATGAATGATTTTGTTTCCATACTGGAATGTCATTGTATAGAAAATCGTATCCTACTTATGAAAATTACTAAGTAGAACGATATCAGAATCTATTTTATTATTTATGTTATGACAAAGCATCACAGTGACAAAATGATTAATATAGAATGTTTTGCAGTATTAACTAATAAAAAGTTAAACTTCAGTAGTGGCTTCAGAACTGGACTATCAGTAATGAAGATCAGTTATTGTCATTGATTGCTTTATGTAACTATTCTTAAATACTTGCATTTAAAACAATAACATAATATAGTTTGTAATGTCTTAGTTTATTTTACTCCCATTCATTATTATTACTAGGTATGAAGTTGCCAACAATATATCGCTAAGGTATTCAGTTATGGCGTCAATTTCAGCTATTTAAAAAAAAATCATTATTGTAATTGTTGTAAACATGTAACTACAAAAGCATTCTTTATTGTAAATGCTATAAAGAAGATCTTGTAAATCTAAATATCTGTAAATATTTAGGTTTTATGCATTTTCTTTATTCATGTCTGAATACTAGACTTCATTAATTTTTCATATGCGTCGTTATGTATCATGCTGTTGAAGGCTTTGTTTCCTTAATCATGCCACAAATTGTTTCTTTCAGTACTGAATTAACATTGAACTTTAATTAAAAAGAAATAAAAAGGTGAAGCAAGAATAAAAGATGTGCAACTTTTACGTATAAAGGTTCCAGTGTTTTAGGTTAAATACTAGAATCTGCTGTTTGCAAAATCAAATTCATAATTTGAAATTTGATTATTAAGCTGCATCTTTAAACTTCTTCTCTACATTGCCATATTTAATTGAATCAGAATGTTAAATCATTTTGAACTTTTCATTTAAACACTTGACAAGTTTGCAGTTCAAGCTGTTAACTAGATTGTTTATTAAGTGAATTAACCTTTGACCTGTTTCTGTTTTAAGATGAATTAATATTTACATCATGCAGATATTGAACAAATAAGGACCTCATTTTAAGATGTAACAATGTAGCATGACTGTTTATTTCATGATTCTGAAATAAATTTTATTATTTTTATAAGTTAAAAAGATTTCCAAGGCACAAGAAGTCAAAGAAGTCTTTATGTGCCAATAATGTAATTATTTGATGTATAATTTTTATTTTGTATTTTTCAAATATTCTTTCTGTAAATTGTTGCATTAAAAGCATCTTCTTTCATAATAAACTGATTTTAGTAAGTAGATTAAACAACCATTCATTATGACTGTTATAGAAAGGGATGTATTAATAACAATTTGTAAAAAATAATTTATTATAATAAGGATAAATAGGAATACACATCATTGGTTTAATCTAATAAATAGCCCATATGAAATGGGTGCAAGTTGGAAACATTTCTAAATAATTATCCATATTAAATTATTATGAATAATCCATATCTATCATATAATACTGATAGTAGAAAATCAATCCTTAATGTAAGTAATATGTAGATAGCTTATCAATATCATTTAAAGGGGTATCACTTAAAGTGGATTTCAGGGTTTTGTACAAAAAGGGAAAAAAAAATATGATATATATTTAAGTCATTTCCAAAATGCTTGGTGAAATACAATATTATCCAGTTTAAAATTAAATGCACACACAAATCTGAGCTTATTACTTACAATGAATAAGTTTTTTTTTTTTTGCTACACTTCTAAGATCGTTACTTATGATTCTGTTTACGCATTCACTAAATGTTTTGTTTTTTTAGCAAAATATTAGGTTTTTATTTGATTGATACAAATATTAATTAAAATATTTATATAAATAATATAGCATAAAGATTATGAATAATATCTATATTATAATTAGCTTCAGGTCCGACTTTAGAATTACACTTTATCAATGAAATTGGTTTTTCTTTTTTCCTATTATTAATTATTATTATTATTATTAAGTTACCTGATACCTTATCCTAGGAAAAAGTTATTTGGATTCTGTTTTATTAGATATCTTACCTCCAAGAATATTTAGTATATTGTATCCTATAAATCGCAAACAAATCCTGACTGGTATAAAAATAAAAAAGCTTTTTTCAGTAATGTGAAGTTTTGCTGGTAGTTTCACTTTTGTTACCTTCAGTGAATAAAACAATCAAGGCATTAGTTTTCTCCCTATAATTTAACTATTAAATTTGTTTCAAAAAAGAAAGGAAGCAGAGGCAATGCTGCTTCCTCTAAGTTAATGAACATTGTTCATTGCCCATTATTAAAATTTGTCTAGGAATTGTTTTAATAAAATAGATTAAGTTTCTAATTTATCTGAAAGTTTTATATCACTGGGAAGCTTAATATCGGGTTTGGACACTTAGCTACAACAAAATACCAGCACTAGACTAAAGCCTGGAATGTAATCAAAATAACAGTGAACAGAACAGTTCATAGGATCTGCACCTTAAGAAGGAAATGAAAATTTCATCTTCTGCTATTGTAGCAATACCTAAAAACCTTATCACTGGGGCATGTGGAGAATATGCTTTTCATTCACTTGTACCAGTTCTTTTCAGTGTCATATTAAATGTAGGTGAATGAAATATTTGTTCATAAGATAAATGTCATGCTTTATTCATATTGTTATTCCTTGGTGGAATCCATTATGATGATTGGGTTCTACACTGGAATACCATCTTTGGCTTTGCAGAGATAATTTGGTTTTTCTAATTGTTGAGATAATCTGACTTTTACATTTAGAATTCTGGTATTTATTTTTTGTTTTTTGAAGGGAAACAAAAAACTTGGATGAAAATTATATGAAATTCTGTCTTTTTTTACAATTGAAAGATAAAAGGGAAAAACAAAAAACTAAGTAAATAAATATAAAAAGTTATTTTTATTGATTTATGACACTAAACTGGTTATGATGATCATTACCTGTAGGTCTTTTATATAGAATTACATTTTAGATACGTGTTCTTTGGTATTCTCATATTGTAGGGCAACGAAAGAACTTCTTAATGACTGGCAACAGTGTTAGTGTTTTGCGTAGTGTTACATTACGCAAAACATTGTGTAATGTAATCACACAACTTCATTAATGACAGTATTAAAAATGAAGAACTCCAATAACAAGATAACACTAATATATGAAAATACATTAAAAAAGAATAATAAATAAAAATGAAGAATTCCTTACTTGTAGTGTGTGTTATGTTTCTCTTCTGATCTTAAATGGCTTATTGTTTCCTATTATTGGTAGAGCTTCCTTGAAGCTTTTTGGGCAAGTTAGCCACTGAATCTGTTAGCAGAATTTTAAATTACTTATATGAGGAAACAAACTACTGTTTACAAGACAAGACGATAAAAAAACTAAACCATTTTATCTTGAAAAATTATGGCTAATAGTACCTTTAAAAACAACAAAATCAGAATAGGTGAAAGCCTGCTTTCTGCATTGAGTTTTTATTTTTTAAATGACTGATTAAAATGAAAATAATCCTCACAATTCATGAAATTAACAACATTTGCTGCTATGTTAGGAGGCAAAGAGAAAAAAGATGGTAATATTTCTTCATTAGTTAATGGAACCAAAGCATTTTAAATGATCTACCTCTTTTTCGAAATTCCTTTAGGCTAGCTTTCCTTCCTGCTAGAGCAGCATATTAAAAATTAGTTTGTTTTATGTTGCAGAAAATGTTGTTTCTAGCAGTATGCTTGAATGTCAATTTTTAAATGCCTGTAAATAGTATTATTTGATCTCTTTACCTTCAAAATTTATCTTATAAAGTTTTAATATATTTATCCTTTTGCAGGAAACAGTTTGGGATAAGGGCAAATGTAATCTTGTCCATATTTACAAGTATCATGCTATAGACCATAAAAATTTTTTTTAAAAAAGCTGATGGTTTTTCAACTAAGAGAAAAGGAGAATGGGCAAATCTGCCCCACCATTGTATAGTGATAAGATGTATACGTAAGGAAAGATCTCCATAAATAGAACATTTTTTATTGTTACGACTTAACAATTACTTCTCAATTACTTGTCTCCAAACTCAGTTTGCAGTTACATAATTCCAGATATGACTTATCTAGTTGACATCTTAATTCACGGATGTATTAATTAATTAATTAATTATCATTTAATAATTATTTTTATTTTCATATAAATAATTATTTACTTGAAATAAATGATAATAATGTGGTGTTTTTGGTCACTGGTTCGTAGAATGAGAGATCAAACTAGAAGCGAGTGAGCGCTCTAACTGAACTTTATTCTTGGGAATCGGGTTTAAATAACCTTATGTACAGGGATTGTGATTGTTGCCATGCTTTTACAATTGATTGGTGGATTTAAAACACATGTGATTTTAACTGCACCTTTAAATTATAACGAATCAGAGGGAAAGCACGCCAATGGGAAAATTTGAAAATAAACAAACAGAATTAACGGTTAACAGTGGAATTTGAATGTACAATAATTACTAAAAATATATAAGGACTAGCACAACAACCTGCTCTTCGCACGGGTTACAAAAAACAAATGTCTTAATGTGGATGATAAAGAAATTGCAATTGCGATATAACTTCAAATTTTCCCGGTTGGTCCAAAAACAACAACAACGCAAAAGGTCTGATATCATTACAAATCTATATCTATCCCGAAAACCTCGTAGAAGTATCTTTGAACCATGTTTGCCCATCCACTCGCCGTTCTCCCAGTGTACACCCCTAGTTCTAAGTTATTCGAATTTTGTAATGTCATAACCCTATCACTTGAAACCTTTCCTAGTTCGTAAAACATCATCTGATCATTACAAATCTATATCTAACTCGAAAATCCCGTCACTATTATTCACAACCATAGTTTAGTTCCAATTGTTGCACTACACTATTTGTATACTTACCATTGTCACCACCGGGTGCATATGTAGCGCTGTTCTGCAGAACAATATTTTAGCTCCAATTGTTGCATAACAATATTTTTGTAGTTCTCATTGTCAAGATAACAAATCCTAAAACAAACAATAGAAACGGAAGCAAACTTTCAGCTTTATAACGTAAAGCAAGGGTTTTTATCTTATCCCGTGAGAATTTGAAATATCCTGCCAAAGGGTTTTAGTGATTATAATTACCTACTTACATGCCAAATTTGAAATATCTACTAATTATAGTTACGGAAGTAATTACAGAAATAAGAAAACTTTCAAGCGAAAATAAACCCTCATTATTCCCGAACCCGTGGGTATTTCGAAAAATCCGGCCTTATTCCTTGTCTACATCATAAAGAAACCTCTGCAAAATTGCAGCTTTCTAGGTCCAACGGTTTGGGCTGGGCGTTGATCAGTCGGTCAGTGAATGAGTCAGGTCTTGTCTTTTTATAGGTATAGATAAATAGAATAAATGGATAAATATGAATATATAAAAAATAATTACAATATTAATTATTAATTGCATATAATTATTAAAAGTTAATTAAATAATAAATTCAAGAATTACAATGTCAACTAGATAGTCACATCTAGAATTGTATAACTCCGAACCGGAGTTATAATAATTGAGACGAGTCGTAATAATAAAATGTTCTATTTAAGAAGATCTTTCTATAGGTATATATCTTATCACTATACAACTAGAAGTGGGGCAACTTCCCATACATTTGTGCCCCTTGTCCTTTTATCTTCCGATCTCGTAATACTTGTAGATACTGAGATGAGCATCCACACTTTAATTCCTTCTTAAATCATTTCATTTGATTGATAAAAATAAAATTTATTTTGTTTTAAGAATCATTAATTTGAAAGACTGAAGTCTTTCTGCAGTCCTTTTAGTGCTGAATACATTCAGAATTATTTTTACTCATTTTATTACTGTTCAGTAAGTTTAACAGAACTTCTATTGTCTGGTGATGACTAATATATCTTGGATTATAAAGGAGCAATCACCTGAATATAGAAAGAGGGGATGGGGGGAATATCATGGACCTGTGTGTAATTTATTAGTATATTTCTTGTCTGTAATTGAAAAGGAAATAATGGAAATATGTAAAAACACTTCCATTGCTCTTGCAATAATATTACCACATTTTTGTAGTATTAAAGATCCCATAATGCTAGTGACACATAGACTAATGAAAGTTCAGTAAAATATTTACTTAGAACTATGGAACAGTTCTATTATAATTTGAGTTGTTCGTTGTATTTAGGAATCTTACGGTATAATTTTTCAGTAAAACTGGCATTATATATTAATCAGTCCCGAACTATATTCGATTTGTAGGTATATAAGTTTTATTTCACTGTTAAAATATGTAGTTATGCTGTTATTAACATTTATATTTTTGAGAATTCTGCTAGTGAGATTTTAGTATTTTATGAAATTGATAACTATTTTATAAATATTCGTCATTTTTTAGGTATGAGCTTTTACCTCTTCTGAAGAATGAGGTATTGGCCATCATAATACATAAATATGTATGAAGGTCATATAGTAAGTAAAGACACAAACATGAAAAAGGTTTAATATTTATAACCTAGAAATACCATACTTGAAACACTACTACAGATAAGTGGCATCACAGCATTCTATGAACAAGAATCTGCATTACAGTTAGGAAAATGTGGCTGTTTTTTTTGTTTTTTGTTTTTATTTTCCCTTCCTTCCAAAAAAGCAGTTTGCTGGCAATATATTGGTGTTGTGGAATGTACAATTAAGAAAAAGTTAGAATCTCTTAACACTTTTGGAAATTCTTACAATTTATTATCTTTGTGAAGTTTATCAGCCACTCTGAATGTCAAACATCTTACAATTTGTTTCAGTTCTTAAATCTGACGATAACATGATGATTTTTCATTCTTTGCTCTTGAAAGGGTGATAATAATTATCACAACATATTTAAAAACTTAATACAGCTTTGCTTTTTTTTTAGAATGTGTAAATTCAAATCCCATTGTTAGATTGTTCTGTTATGATAATAGGTTTCTATGGTTTAAATTTGCTTTTTCTTTTTTAATGTGCTTTTTTGGGAAGAAAGGGGAGAAAAGAATATTGTGTGATATGCAATCCCCCATTTGTATTCAATTCAGTAAATAATCACATTTCTTAATCTTTAAAAAATATACAAATTGAAAAAGAAGTGTTATCTATGCTTTCTACTAAAATTAAAAATTTGTTGATTTTTCTCTTCCAATTAGGCATTTGTTAATCTTTTTAATCTTCTGAACACTTTTCAGCAAGTTTTATATATTTATTCAGTTATAAATATTATCTAGATGTATGCCCTGTTTGTTTTTTGTTTCTATTAACTTGCTGGATAAGCTTTATTTAAAATAATTTTATTTATTTTAAACTTTGCATTAGCTTTTTTCTTTTTTTACAAAAAAAAACAAACAAATTATTTAATTTTGATGCAAATAAACTGATAGAACATTTATAAATCTTAAAGATATTTTTTTTTTTTTCCATTTGAAATATGGCTTGATTTGCATTACTAGTTCATAAAAAAATGGTAGTTTTTTAATCTTTAAAAATAATATTTTTATTAAATTTATTCAAAAATAGATTAATTAACAATGTAAGTGACCATTCTTGTGAAGTTTCACTGAAGAATCATCTTAAATTTGAAAGGGACAAGCTTGGTGTTTTAAGATTTAAATTTTT
>JAFIDM010009631.1:52904772-52952592 GCA_023159025.1 Thereuonema tuberculata
TTAAACATTTGTTTCTTGTGTCGTAGAAGATGTTTAATGATATACATTACAAAAGAAAGGAGTTGAAGAAGAAATATGGGACATTTATACAAAATTAGATGATTGATTGGCCCATGAGCAAAACCATCAATGCATGAAATGTAGATTATATTGTGATCAACTGATGAGGCTATGATTACTTGCATTTTTGTTGTGTTTCCAAATTTTGACTTAAAATCCTGTAACTTATTAACTGTTGCACTCTTTAAATTCACTTATTGGGTATAATTTGTTAAGTTTGCAAGTTGTGAGATTTATACTATAACTTCGAAAGAAAGCAAGTGCCTTTTCAGAGCAACTTTGTCTCATCTGGGATGAACTTCATTTTGACAGTAAATGTTTCTTGTTTACTTAAACCCACTTATTGGGAAATTAATTTTTTTAATCATTTCCAAATTTTATCAGTTGTTTAACAATTTATTAATCGTACAAAGAATATTAATGGAATTAAAAACAAAACCTTTCATAGCTATGCTATGTTAAATACATTCCGTATTTTCAGACAATTTCACCATTTTTCTAATAGGACATGTAGTTTTCATGATTATGAAGATATACCAGAATCAGAACAGCTCTGCTGAAATGACCCTTTAATTTAATGGCTGCTGAAGCCACAACTTCAAAAATGATTAAGTTTATATAGCTAAAAATGAATTTGGAAAGATGAGGACAATCAAATCAGAAAAGTTTGTTTTTTATGTTAAGTAACCATTAGTGTTATTTTTGAGACTATAGTAGTCCTTCAATATTCATTGTAATTTTAGAGTGTAGCAGATTGTGTACAACATTATTATCTTACCAAAAAGAGTGAAAATTACAAGCAGCTACTAAGGAAACACAATGTTAGAAGAAAAAGATTTGCCAAGCCACAACCACAGCCGCAGCCAGCTACAAATCAGGTAATTTTTTTTAAAACTGAATTTTAGATGAAAAAACTTTAGTTTTGAAAGTTTCTAAAACTTACTGGTTATGTCTTCCATTACTGTTTTGTTTGTATAGCAGCAGTTTTCGTTGGTAGGATTTGCAGTTGGCCTAACAAATGAAGTAGCTAAGAATTTTATTTTTGCTCTTGCATCCAACTCTGCTACTGCCACTTTTTTTTTTTTTTTTATTTATACATATATAGCAATTCTCAACTTTTATTAATCTTTTGGCAACCTTAATGGGGTTTTTTTTTTTATTATTTTTAAATTTCTTATCACTAAAAATTTAATTCAATTAAAAAGTTGTGGTATGTTCTTAGTTTTAAGATTTTTGAAAATAACTGGCAAATATATATGTATATATAAATACATTGATTAAGCATAATTAAAATTTTTATTGTTGGCTTTAATCTATTTAAAGTTAATTCAAGGCTGCAAATTGTTTAATACTAATTGACACCTTTAGATGATAGTGGATAATAATTAAAAGCTCATTTTTATTAATTATCTTGATTAGAGGTTATTTTTTAAAAATAAGATTACAGTAAAACCCCGTTATTATGCTCCCGCTTATAGCACTATCCCGTTCTTTACGCTCCTTTTATACGGTCCCTGGAATTTTCAATATAACTCTGTATACTTTCACCATCTTATAACACTTCAAATCCCGCTTGTAGCGCTTTTTTTATATCGGAAATTTTGTATCGAAAAGAAATGCAATACTGTAAAGATTCTTTTGTTTTCCCTGGTAGGAGGGAATCATTGAACTCTGTGAAGTGCAGGTCTGTGATACAGTAGTGCAAAATGTTGAAGCGGAAATCCTTTTCTGTAAGTGAAAAATTGCAAATTCTCCGTAAGTATGATGAGAATTCTACACTAAGTGAGAAGGATTTCGCAGAATCTCAAGGAATCCCCTCATCAACTCTTAGAAAAATACAAAAAAATAGGGATGCAACTACCGATGCAGCGAAGGGTGGTTGCAATGTAAAAAAGTGAAGTGTGGAAAATATGAAGATGCCAATGAAATTCTAATTGAATGGATTCATCAGTCCCGTGATGCATCAGTGCCATTAAGTGGCCCAGTCATTCAAGAAAAGGCATGTGAAATAGCGGGCAAATTGAACATAGAATTTTCTGCCTCTAATGGTTGGCTAGATAGAAAAGGCACGGAATAGTATATCGCCAAATCAGTGGAGAATCAGAATCAGTTAGTGACAGTGATGTAAATGAGTGGCAAAATGAAGTGCTCCCGAGACTCATTATTTTGATCAAAGATTTTTTAACAGGAAATAAGCTCATATGTGCACTATATCTATTGCAGAATCAAGTATATTTCCTGTAAAATGGTGTCTAAATCTTTCCCCATCTACTAAATCATTTCCCGTCTATAGCGCTATCCCACTTATTATGCTTGTAGGTCACGGTCCCTTGATGAGCGTAATAAGGGGATTTTACTGTAGTTAGAAAAAATTGCTAGAAGTGATCTATTAGCATTTTAATAATGAACTATATTCCATAATGAAGTCAAAATTGCATTATTCCATTGTATTCTAGAATCAGAAAGAATATTAGACATTATTTTTGGATAATGTGGACATGGATGCAAAGATAACTAATTGCATTATGTCCTTAAAATGCAGTTTCTGGTAGCATAATGGTAAAATAGTTGATTCTGAAAACCCACCGAACTGATTGTAGTTTTGTTTTGTTTTTATTCTATCACTCTTCCAAATACTGTTATGAAACAGTATTGGATAAAGTTGAACTGTTAAATCAAGGTACTTAATGGAAATTAGAATATATATATATATATATATATATAAAATGGATGGTGGTGGTAGGTAAATTTTATTGGAGCTATATATTTTAAAATTTCTTCAAAAAGACATTATTTTTTATTCAGTCATCTGGTGTGACAACACGTCAGGGTGCTGCAAATACCCAGCCTGATGATGTAAGTAGAGCAAGTGCAGGGACGAATGTTAATAACAATGGTGGCAGTAATAATAGTGGAACAAATGCAAGCAATTCTGGCAGTGGAAGTAGTAGTGCCAGTAACAAAGAGAACAAGGAAGTGGAAAAAGATTCTCCAAACAGTACAACAAAGTAAGCTACATATTTATTTCTAGTTTATAAATTGTCTTGTGATTTTTTTAAATTATTCCTAATCTAAAATAAAAGGTAAAATTAAAATAATTTTTAATTTAAGTTTTGTATGTGATTATTTGATACTCTATTCCAGAAATAAAATTTCACCTAAGAGCAGTTTAATACTGATAATATTTAATGGTGTTAATGGTTTGCCAATGATATCGTTAAATCAAACAAGGGGAAAAAAAAAGGACTAGGCATTGCAATTGTCTTTTGTGAAATACCATTTCAGCAACTCCCTACATCAGGTGTCCCCAAACATTTTATCCCGTCGACCCCTTTATAGAATATTTGCCTTCTTATCAACCCCAGATTAAGTTAAGTTAAAGTTAAAAGTTAAAGGATGCCACAACAGGCCTATGCAGGCCCAAGGGCTCGCGGGAGGTAAGGTCCCGGCGTTACTTGACCAACGGGACTAGGTTGAGGTCGGGAGGTCAGCCCGACGCCCGCCCGCCTTTAACTCCCGGGAAAGAAACCCGGTATCCATTCTACAGAGGGCTGGGTGGGCCCTAGGACCCGTTTGGAGGAGAATGGAGCGTGGAAAAATTCCCGTCTCCGCCGAGACCGGGAATCGAACCCGCGGCCTCCAACCCGCAGCCAAGCGCCTTACCCACTCGGCTACTATTTAACAAAAATATTAAATAATTTTTTGCATTTCTGATGTTTAGCAATAAGGAGGATAAGGATAGGTAGATGGTCGGCTAATTGCCGTTAGTCACTCAGACCACATAATTGGGTCCATTGTGTCCCCTCATAAAACATTAACTACGACAATGAAGCAATAAGGAGACCTGCATAACAACCCAACAAAAGAATTTATAGTTCCCATATCTTATAAAATTCACCATGCATCGTATATAATCCACTATACAATTTATATAAAATATAAACAGGATATATTTTCCACTGTTATTATAATCTTAAAAAATTATGGATAGATGGAAATTTGCCTATAGGTAATTGTACAATTATCTTTAAAAATATAACATAAATTATATTGGATGAAAAAAAAAAAAAAAAAAAACTCTTACTGTCATTTTGCAACTACAGTAATCCCTCGTTTATCGCGGTTAATGGGGACCAGAGCCCCGCGCGATAGGTGAAAATCCGTGAAGTATGATTGCCCTCCCCCCCCCCTAGGAATTTTCGTATGTGTGTGTGTGGGTACCAGAATGTTTATATATATATATATATACAGAATATTTTACTTAAATCTTTTTAATTATAAAACCTTAATATTATACATTCATGATAAAACCCACGATGCACTGAAGCCACAAGACTTGAAGCGCGAAATAGCGAGGGATCACTGTACTACTGAATACCTTAAAAATATGTTAACATACCTTTTTATTAAAATAGTTGATATTAGTGAGATGGATGTGTCTGAAGAGAAGCAGCAAGATTATTGATATTCTGTTGAAAATTGGTAAGTTTTAGTCGCAAATCGCGCCACGGTTTTCCAAGTTCAATCGGTTCCTCTGTTTTGTCAAAATTGCATCCGCGTGGCTAAAACCAGCTTCAACCATGTATGTAGTTGGGAATGCAAGAAAGGTTCGGCTTTTGCTCTGAGCTTGGGAAATTTAGTGGCAATATTGTTATTGCTCCAAAATTCACTGAGGTTTTTGTTTTTAAACAACGCTTTAGCTTCGAGATCTACACACATTTCAATCAGTTCATCTTCTAAGCCAGGTTCACTACCTTCATTTTCTATTTTTACATCAAATGGAGTAGCAAACCATTCGGGAACATGCATATTCTCCAGGTCTTCGAAACGTGCTTTAATGTCTTCTCTTAATTTATCAAGATGTTTAATATATATCTCCAAATCACGGTCGGAAACCTTTTCATTTTGTTTTAGTACTAGCAAGTTTGAAAAATACTTAAAATCGGATCGTGCCAGTGAAGATTTAAATAGCTCCATTTTTAATAACAATGGATGAGACCAAATTATTTAAAAGTGACATCCTGGAACAGCTGCTTCACGCTCGTTGGCGATCATCAGCCAGGAGAAGTCACAGTAAATAACAAGGTCTTCGTACTGAGGCTAGTATGAACAATACATCGGAAGCTTGAAAGGCCATTATGATTGTTTGAGCTTGAACAATTGTAACGTTTTTCCTTGCAAATGCTTCTGTACTATATTAAATTTCCAATAAAGGTCTGCCAAATAGAACAGATGGTTCTTGCACTGTTTTAACTCGTCATATAGTGATGGATCCACATTCCTAAGAAACTCTTCAGATGAGTCGTACAAGTCAACAAGCCTCTCCAAACTATCACCTCTTTGACAAGCACCTTACCTCAGTGTGCAAAAGTAATTGGTTGAAAGTTTCATCATTTTCTTCACATGACTTTGCAAACAGTCGGGAATTGAGAGGATGAGCTTTAATTTTATTTATTGACCTGATGCACACTTTTAGAGTATCATGAAGTTCGCCACTCAGTTTTTTGGCTACAAGATGCTGCCTGTGTAGGACACAGTGAACAGTATGTACTTTATGAACCTTTTCCTTCAGAAAGACAGAAAATCCTCTGTAACGGCCTATCATAGCAGGTGCACTGTCAATTGCTAATGGAGTAATATTCCCGAAAGGAACGCTATGCTTGTTCAAATAATCTTTCAAACATAAAAAAATTGTCTCGCCTTTTGAATCAGTTTCAAGATATTTAGTAAATAGAAATTCATCAACAGGTGTCATTCAGGGATGGGCTATGAAACCTAACATAAGCCATTAGAAGATTTGCACTTCCAAAAGTTGATTCATCAAGTTAAATAGCAAACTTACAATGCTGGAGCTCAGAGGTCAAAGTTCTTTCCATATCATCAACCATTTCCTCAATACGTCGCTGCTCAGTATTTGCACTTAATGGTAGGCATTTTAAACTAGTTGAGTCTTTAATAACATTTTTAATTACATCTTTTATAGCTGGTATTATAATTTCTTCACCAATAGTATAGGGTTTGCCTTTCTATACTGTTTTAAGAGAGATGATGTAGGATGTCTTCCGTCCTCCTTCTCTATCAACACTAGCAGATGACTTCAAATATGTATTCAAATTTTGCCGAACTATGAATTTCTTTTTTTTTTTTTTTTTTGAAATGCTCAAAATCTTTGTTTTTTTTATCAGAATGGATTCTTTCCAAGTGGTATTTCATTTTCGCCGGCTTCATAGCATCATTGCTGAAAGTTTTTTCACATAGGAATAGTTTCATTAGCAAACGATGGCACAAAGCCATATTTCAAATACTCCTGTGAATATTGTCTGCATTTCTTGTTGCATTGGTAGCCGACATTGTGGGTATTAAAATCAGATTTTGAATGTGAAAAACACAATACGTTTGCAGCACAACAAAACAGCAGCATTAAGAGACACAACTTACTCCTGCACGAGCTATAAACATGCTAACAATAGATATTGATGCAAAGATGAAAAGCCTTCCTGGTGGTCAGTTAAACTGCCCTGTGATTGGCTGAATTGGGAGGCTAATCGGCTACGCGTCGAGTCCTTTCACCAAGTGGCGGACCGAACAGAAAGCTTCGCCGCTAGCTCTCTCCGAGTGACAGAAAAGAAAGAAAGCTCTATTTTTGATTCTCAGAATCCAGTCCAATATGTATATAAACCTGTAAATAATTGTAAATGGTTTGCAAAGATGCCATTTCTGTGTTTGACGTCATGATTTCAGGCAAGCATATGTGATCAGATTTCGCCATATAAGGAAGTCTTTCTGTGCTGAATTCAACTGTAAGTACCTTAACTCATGTTTACTTTAACTTCCTTCTGAAACTGTCAGTAAGGTTTGGTAGCCTCCCAATGGCTTTTGTGAAACTACAATGATTGTTTTTGATCATAGAATATTTAAAAAAAAAAATTTCCCTTTTTGATCAATTATTTTTGGATCTCACATGTGACTAATTAAAAGCTAGTATGCCAACCATACCTTTTTTTTTTTTATTTTCTTTTTATATTTATAAGTGTTATGGTTTTATTATTCTGATAGTCTCCTTTTCAGTCATTTTTGTCTAGGAAACACAACTTTTTAAAATCACACTTCAGTAACTATACAGACCATATAGTATGGATTATATTGAGAGGATTTAGAGAAATTTCAAGTATTATAATTCCTTTGAACTCTTTAAATAGAATAAGCATTAATAAGCTCTTAATAACAGCAATAATAAATGATGCTCACTATACCAACTGTACTGTATTTAATTATTTCCCAAAAAATAAAATTTGAAGTTCCCTAAAATGATTCAAAGGAAATAAGTTACTTGGATATTTATAATTCGATAGGTTAAAGTGCAAATATTTATTGTATTGACTTTTTCAGCAATTTTGAGATTTACGTGATTTTATTTTGTTAGATTGGTGCTCATTATTAGAGCTGCTTTGCAAATAGTAGAAGCCATTCAGAGCCTTAATTGGCTACTTTTGTGACATATATTACTTGTGGAAGGACAAATATGTTTTATCTCCTGTGAACATCTGTTGATTTAACTATCACACATGATATGCTGATTCATCCCTCTCCCTCATTCCAGTCCTTAACGAATTTTAGTGATGAATATTATTAATCTAGATGTTTCTTTTGACAGTGAGAAGTCTGACAAGGATAAGGAAAGAAAAAAGGACTATGAAACTGGCGATGAACAATCTGATGACAATGATGGGGCCAATGATAGTCAGGGTAAGTTGTTAGCCAATTGTTGCCATATAAATTTAATAATGTTTAAAATTGTGGATTTCAGTTTTATTAACGTCACTAATTTGCTTTTGTAATAACTCTTATAAGGCAATTTAAAAGCTGAGGGTTTGATGTTTAACAACATGTTCAATTGAAATTTCTTACATCTATTTAAATCTTTTAATTTAAATTAACAAAATCTTTACTAACACAATTTTAAATATTTTAATTCTGAAATACAAAGCAGCTCTGCTGTGTTTCTTTTCACTGTCTTATCCTAAAAAATGTTATTTTAGAAGAATAAGGGTAATACATGTTACATATTTCATTGGAGATTCCTGCTGTCAATTTTGTTGGTTTTATCCTGGCATTGTAAACAAATTGCTACACTCAAGTGCCAAGTTTATTCCTGTTTCATATTAGACCAAAACCTACAACATATAGACACTCAATACTTACATTTAACAGTTGGATGATATTTGTACAACTTTAGTTCAGAACTGACAATAATCAAAACACTAACCAATGAAGATTTCTAGAAAATGTATGTAATGTTGCTTTCAGAAGGTAGAAGGGGGGGGGGGTTTAGTTAAATTTGAAAAATATTTTTTTTTAATGATTTTCCCCAGGATTTTGTTTACAACAAGTTGTACAGTAGAACCTCATTATAACGGACATCGCTTATAACGGACAGTTTTTTAAAAAAATATAATAATAATAAAGGATGCATATGTTTATCGGACGAGTTTTACATTTCCAAGCAAGCGATTAAACATCGATCATTTAATGAAAAAAAAATTTTAACGTGCCCGATGATTCAAAGAATTGAGTAAGCAAACGAAGGCACAACGCTACAAGGAAGGATTCGCAACTTTGTAGCGTTGTTCCTTCGTTTGCTTTCTCAGTTCTATCGATCATTTAATTTCGTTATTGTCTGAAATTCCACAAATTGACGCACACACTCATCAGTTTTTATTCAGTAACCTTTGAGTCATGTCGTTAAGTACTTTTTATAGCTAACTATTGTCCTTTCATTTATGTACACTCTGATGCATTACACCGATATAGAATTATTTGTTATAAACCGGACTTTCATTAAAACGGACAACCTTCAGCCCCAATTAGTCCGTTATAATGAGGTTCTACTATATTATGTGTTTTGCTTCATCTGTTAGATATAAAAAAAAATTACAATCTCCCTAGAACAAGTTGATGCAAATATGGAAAATCCTTGCTCCCCTGCTGATAAGTCAGTTTAACCTAATGCCATTTTATCAATGAAATGCTTGCGATTAAACAAAAGCACAAAAAACATACAGGTTGTGTCTTTCCTAAAATGCAATTAAAATTTACTATATTTACTATAGTTTTTATAGTAAAGTTTGTAGTAGGTTTTAACCTATACTGGTGACATATTAAGAACATGTCCTGTAACTGATATTAATTTTCCTATTAATTTAATCTGGATTTGGAAGATTCAATCGTTATATCACTAACATACCTTTTTATTATCTGAAATAATAGATCTGTTTGTTTTTTGTTTTGTTTTTGCATTTTGTTTCATTTGGATCATAGTTCTGATAAAGCTTAATATTTAGTTTGTGAATTAATTAAATTTTAACAGCTTGTATAAAACTTTACTAGGCCTCTAGCTTACTGCTATAGAATGATGATTTAATTTCATTTGGAGAGACAGAACGTACAAACTTTGACTTGTCATGTTGTTAGTTTGGGAGCTAGTACTTCATAGTTGGATCAACAGATGAACAAACAAAATTAACAATTTTTAGGGTTCAGAGCATGTCTGCAAGATAGCTGAATTTTACTGCATCGGCAGTTTGCGGCTACTTCCACCCATTCTAAGAATTTCTAGTATTGCTTTTTTGTTAATGAAAATCAATGTTTTATCATCATTCTCTTGCTTTCATTCTTAGTTTTCATCAAATCAAATAGTTTTCTTCTCATATTCATAAGAGTGTATTAATTGCAGTGCTGCAAAACATTATGCATATAGTTTTATAGTTGAAAGACATATTCAGAAAAGAAACTTGTCGGTCTGAAGGGTTAATATGCAGTACTGTTATGACAGACATACTAAGTTGGGTAGAAAATTTTGACAACAAAATTCCAAAGTTCATACCGGATCTCCAAAAATTTATTTTGTATAGAAATGAGTGCTTTACCTACACCAATATTTGATTGATTTACTTTTATAAATCCTTTCAAATAAAGTTATCCAGTAGTGTAGCCATTTTGTTTTCAGAATTTATGACTTTCTCAGAAAATATTGCATCAATCTACTATATATTTTAGAAAGTTATTGTTCCACTATATTTCAAAGCTGTGAAAGACATTAAACTTCTCCACAGAATTAGATGGCCAGTAGGTGGATAACAATGCACTTTTCAGGTCCATCAGTTGTTTGAGATATATTGAGTTGAGACTGATTTTAGATAAAGAAAAAGCAAATTTTGTTGGTAGTTTTTGTTTTTTTTTCCTGAACAAAACATTGTGAACTTCTGAAGATAATATCGGGAGATATATTTAATATGATCCATTTCATGAGTATAAATGAAAGTAAAGGGAAATCATAAGGAATTAACAAATGCTTGAAACCTTATAAAATATTGTTTTGTTGACTTAATCCATAGTTGCCAGGTTGAAAAATATTTTGCAGTGGATAAATAAATGTGTCTGTTTCTTTGTTATATTAGGTTTGGCAAAAAGCTCATTCAGTTTTTTTACTTACATTAGCTCTAGTAGCACTTTAACGGTGTCTTTAACGTCATTCGACACCATTTTGTTAGATTGTATTGTGTCAGCTGTCATATCAGCAGACATTTAAAACAAAAACTTATCAAAATTGGTAAATTTTGTGTTGCTAATTTAATATTGAAGATGGAAGAAAATAAGCATGCAAGACTGCATGTTTCTTTAATGATCAGGCAAAATCTGTTTCAACTTGCTGTATTCACCAGACGTTGCACCTTCGGATTTCCATTTATTTCAATCTTTACAAAATTCTCTTAATGGAAAAATTCAATTCCCTGGAAGACACCAAAGGCACCTGGAACATTGTTTTGCTCAAAGAGATAAAAAGTTTTGGGTAGATGGAATTTTGAAGTTGCCTGAAAGATGGCAGAAGGTAGAGGAACAAACCGTTAGAGACGTTGTTCAATAAAAATTATTGGTGAAAATGAAAAATGTAGCTTTTATTTTTACTTAAAAAACTGAACGAACTTTTTGGCCAATCCAATATTTGTCATTAATTATCTTTTTGAAATTTTTTTTTGAATGAATATTCTATAGTGTTTAGTAGCTTGATGAAAAGATAATTCTAATTTACAAATGAAAAACTTGGCTTCAACATATTAAAAAAGAAAGGAGAGAGGGAGAGAGCACAATTTTTGCTGTATGTTTTCTACATCACCCCCACTTATTCTCTAGCTCCTTTGATGTTAAAACACAAATTGAGAACTTATTAATCATGATTGAAATTTGACACTATAATGAAAGCTTTGCATAGGACAATTATCAAATGCAACATAAAGTAACTTTTTAACATCTATTTAAACTGATTTAACTATTTGTTTCCTATTAAAGAGTTAAGTTCAAGTTATTGCAAACACCATCTGCTTTGATGGCCAGTATAAAGAAGCTTAATTTCAAAATTTCCCATCAGTTTCAAAATACTAAACACTTACTAGAATATAAAACAACATTCTAATTCTTGTTGTGCACATAGTTCCCCAAAAAAACTTTTTTTGGCAGGAATGTAGCATTTTCTGTGAATGTCATGGTAGGTGATTGATTTTCTTTTACTGAAATAATTAAATTAACTGTTGGAATTTTGCAAGTATTTAAGAAATGAGATTATTTGTGGAAGACTTCAACAACCTAATATATATATATTGTTCATCTGAATCAAATTTTTGTATTGATTTTTGTATCTGAAATGCTATCAAAATACATGGTGTTTGGGTCTTTCAAGTTTGGATTTAAGCCTCAGTTAAGTTTATCACAAATCATTGTTTACCTTGTTTTTTGGGCACGACTTTAGTTATGCCTGGATTACAGTATTAAATTTCAAATAAAGAATTATTTTGAATCGTCAACAGCCACAGGTTTCAATTTGTAATTCAAGAAAAGGATTAGAAGCATCTACTATTAAAATTAGTTGCAATAATTACATAAATAATATAAATAAGATATTTACGTCTTCTGCTATAGATGATACTCAGACAATTGGCAATTCATTATTTCTATTTTACTCTTTCTTTGATTGTCCAGAGAATAGTTACGTTATATTATTGTGACTTTGAAAGCAGATTCAGTAAAGAATACAGTTATGAAATCTTTTACTTCAAAAATGTTTGCATATGTTGTAAGTGGAAATTTGGTATAATAAATTGTACAATTATACATAATTCGGTGCTAGATGGCACTACTGCCTCGCCACCAAGGCAATATCGATTTCTTTCTATGGGGAAAACATGAAGAATCACCTGTATGAGAACGAATACTTGTCGAAAGAATTGCTGTCATGCTGCAACTGTTCATGAAATGCTGAGAATGTTTCAAAATTTACAGCAGTCAGTGCTGCGATGCTGTCATGCATTCATTGCTATTTTACGGCCGCAACTTTGAGCACCTTCTTTGAATAAACATGATATTCACATTTGTTTCCATTCATTTAGGCTTATCTTGGTATTCCATATCTCCTCTCTAGCCGATTGCAGCACTACTATAGTGCACCTTCTAGAACTAAAATTGCCATCAATGAGCGTACATTCCTAGACGAACCATTTAAAATTTGTACAGAGTTTTAATAAAACCTGCTTATGATAATGATTAATCATATACAGATTGAGTCTGTCCACCAGTACATGCATTGGTTTCATTACTTTGCAGACATTTTGCAGATCGTTTTATCCAATATCCTGTCTGCTTCTATATTAAAGATGAGTCTTGACACATGCAGGAAACAGGCATTCTACAATTTAATGTTCTATTTACATCTGAAATCTTGGAAAAGTAATTTTTGTAAGGTTTCTTTCATATATATGTTGAGAACTCAAGCTTTCTCATCAAAACACAGAAGTGACTGTAGGCTACATTTCATATAGAAATAAACATTGATACCGTGAACAGGGAGACTGGGCATGCAGATATATCAACAGAGGTGGTGGCAGTTTTTATCAAATTGCAAAGGGACACTTAAATACAGTTTTTTTTCCTTGCAATTTTACATACAATGAATAGGAGATTGATTTTTTTTTTTAATAAATTTTATATCAGTATTGTAGTTTAGGACAAATGTAAATGAATAACATTTGATTATTCTTTTTTGAGATACAGGAAATAGGTTGAGACAGAATTTTACTTTATTGACAGCACCTTCATGACAGTATTAAAATTCAATGATTGAATGATGCTTGAAAAACATTTTCAGCAAAATAAAATGCAAGGGGTTGAGGTATCATTTAAAAAAAAAAAAAAATGAGAAAAATTCAAGGTCATGAAGGTACAAGCCCTCCCTGCTTTAATATTCTCATGGTAAAAAGGGGAAAGGTCAATCTGTCAAGACTGAAATCTAACTGGATACTAATTTAGTTTTGACAAATGTGAATTCAAGAATTTTTTACAAAAGTTATGATAATGTTAAACATTAGTTACATGTTTTGTAATGATTGTATCAAATCAAAAAACTTAATCATAACAGAATCAAAACAAAGCCCAAATTTTGATTAAAAAAATTTAATGGATTTTTTTAATTTAAGCAGCTGATTAATAGGAAGTGTGGAAATGCCTACCTTTCTCCTCGAGCAGAAGCCTTTCATGGAATCCATTTCCCCTTGCCAATGTGGTTCATTTACATTTTCTGTCTTCTCTACTTCTAAATATTCTAATATATGTCCATAGTTAGAAATGTTGAAGATTTTAAAAGGGTCGGCTTGTCAGGCCAGTCTTTTACTATTCTGCATACATAAATGTTGTGGTTTGCATTCCGTCCAGCTCTCTGTTTCTCTTTAGCTTAGGCAAAACTAGTTACTTTGAAGTTGCACAAGTCAGGATGCTATTTAAAGAAAGGAAGGCCGCGCGGTTGGCGTTGTCGCTATGACATCGGCCTCTCACCTCTGAGTACCGGGGTTCGGTTCTCATGTGGGTTTCGTGATGGTGGACGATCCGCGCTGGGCAGGTTTCCTCGGGGTTCTCCCGTTTCCCCTGCACTTCTCCCACCATACTTTCTCAGTCTTTCTCTCCATCTGTCCTTATTTCCTGTGGGATAGTACAATAGACCTTCGGTCGCAGTGCTTGGCTTCTCTGACACCCACATTCACTACATACATACATACATACATACATACATAAAGAAAGGAAAATGGAAATAAAATGCACTTAATAAAAATGGAGTAATGGAGAATTATCCAAAAGTTTCAGAATACTTTGTGCATTCCATCATTAGAGATGGCAGAAACATAGGACAATACAAGACGAAAACACTTGGTGATGGTAAAGGGATGGTTAACAGTATTGATGGGTGATTTAGTCTGCCAGTGACTGGATTGTAGCCTTTAAGCTGGATTATATGGAAGGCTTTGGCAAGAAGACTGAGGCATAGTTTACTGTATTTTGGCGAGTGAGGGATAACTTCTCAGATGTTAAACTACTCACCCATCACAATAAACTATTCCATGGTCTTCCTGCTAAAGCCTTCCACCTAATCTGGCTTTAAAGTCTACAATCCAGTTCCTGGTGGGCAAAAACACCCTTCCTATATTTATATTGTCTTTATATGTTTGTGCTATCCCTTCCCCGTATGATGGAATATTCGAAGTATTCTGAAACTGTTGGATAATTCTCCATTGCTCCATTTTAATTTTTATCAAGTAAATGCATTTTATTTCCATTTTTCTTCATTTCATGAACTCGTTCTCATTTAGGATGTTATGTCTTCAGCCAAGAGAAACTCTCAGTAGGAAACCTTTGGTAGTAGGATAAATTTCTGTGGAATTGAAGCTGCAGTCAGATTCTGGTTCTAGATTTGATAAGACATTTTAAGTGGATACTTTTGACAATTTTGATGTAATCAGAGGTGTGCTCTAAAGTCTGAATGACACTATTCCTTTCCTTGCTGTTGTACTTTTCTGTAGAAAAATAGCTTTTTCCACTAGCAGGCGTTTGATCTAAGAGTTGTACTATCTAATAGGTCTTTAAACTTTACTATTTTTCACATTAATTAATTTTTAATATATTTTATTTCCAAAGAACAAAGTTAAAAGAAAAAAGCTTGTGAAATAGTAGCATTTTTTTGAAAATGACCCATATATCTACTGACAGTTATTTAAATTAAAATTTCAGGCGACATTACTTAAAGAGATAATTTGTTTGAACATTGTCGTAGATATAAGCAGATTTTTCTTCCTGTATCTCCGTTACATTTACTCTGTAATGGAGGATTCAATTTACAGTTGAGTGTTTTCAGTTAGGCTCTCATAATTATTATTTTGTAATACATTAATTATGAAACTATTGTTGTTACTATTAAAACAGAAACATAATATAGATTTTCTTTGTAGTAGGATGAAGTTCTATCCAGTGAGATCAGTCAGTTAAAATAAATTTCTTTAAAAAAAAATATCCCAATGAAAGTTGATAATTTTTGTATGTTGGAAATTTCATATAAATAAGGCTTCTTGAAAACAGCAAATTTCACATTTCATAGTTGAAAGTGACAAAAAAGAAAAGGAAAAAAAAATCCAGTGTTCTTAGGGCTAATATTCCACTATCCTTTCATCTGAAGTATACATAAATTTGACCGTCCAAATTTCTACACAAGATCCATTGAGAATAGATGAATTTCAGTTATCTCTTCATCTCTACATGTTCTTGAAAATACGAGACATCTCATTACCTAATTTTCTTGTTTTTTCACTTTATTTTATGCCAACTTTAGTTAATTTTCATTTTATACAGTATATTTATGCTAAAAATCTGACTTCCCAAGCAAACTTGTTAATGATTGAAGAATTCGTTCATGGATATCCCTTCATCCAGCCCTTTTTTTTTTTTAGCTTACTTTCTTAGAACAACTTGTTAAATCAGTCAGTATGTGTGTGCGCTTCCCTCTACCCTAGTAAACTGCTGGATGAATCATCTTGAAATTTACTATGTATATTTGTGAATTAGAGATGATGAGACTTGTATTTGAAAACTTTTCTGTATGATTCTTTGCCCACAAATTACTTGTGAAGGTGAGAAAAATTTCCATAGAACAATATTCAACCAAAAAAGTTCTTTCTGTCCCATGCCTTAACAATGGATGATAATCCTTTTAGTAATTATTAATTTGCACCTGCTGTGATATGATTAAAATTAATTGGATTCAGACAATTTAAGTAATGTAGATTTAATTTAATTTCTCCAGAAAATGAGGGAGTTGTAGTGTTTGTATCAGCAGATATTATAATCTAAAAATAAATGGACACTTTTGATTTGTATTGTTTTCATAATTTTTGAAAAAAATAATAATAAATAAATTGGGATGTTTTAAGAAGAGTAGGCTTCAAATTCTTTTCGGCAGTTTTTCTCCTCTCGGCCATCTAATTTAAGATAGATTAGTTCATCTTCTATATTTAATTGATTATAAGCCAGTTTTGAGCATTGTTTCACTGGTACAGAAATAAATTCACAGCTTAAATCTGCATTAAAAACATTTTTTTTGGTTTCTTGGCGCAGCTTAGCCACAACTGCTTTTGCATCATTAAAAAACCCAACCAACAACAACAACAAAAAATTTTTTTGGTTTAAAAAAATAAGATAAATAGGTTATTGGCTTAAAATTTTGTTATTGAATTTACGTCCTTCATTGCAATTGTACCTAAGACATAAGCATTTTAGAGAATGAATAAATTATTTTGATATAAATATAATTAAAGATAAAGTAAAATGTTTAGGAGAAAAAATAAAATTAAATTAGATATGTCAAGTCAAAATAAAAGCATTGGTGACCCTTGTGTCATTTTTTCAAATTGCATGATTGAACATAATCATCTTTTTTTTTTTTTTTTTTTTTTTTTTGTCTTCAGTCTAAAAGACTATGGATTTGCACATTATTTCAGTTTCGGCATACATTGGTCTTCCAAATCAGAACATAAAATAGTTACACACTCTTTGTTCCTAGTGAACCATCAAATCTTTCGTTGAGGTCAGCATAAACTATTTCCATTTAATATTGTGAGTTTTCTGTTTAATTATCTTATAATGAGTGAAGCACATTATTCTGTGTATTTTAAAAGGAAAATGATACTTCGTGTATAAGGTATATAAAAATCTGGCAGCACAAGATTGCTTTATACTTGGCCAATTGAATTTTATATATTAGAACCGATAGAGAGACATTACTTATCTGTTCAAGAAGCCCCAAGCAAGGACAATATCATGAATTGGAAATGATTGTCAAAAAGTGTGTTTGACTAACAATATTGTAAAATTGTTAGAAATGAATGGAAGTGTTTTACTTCATTTTTAAATTAAAGGTAATATTATTTACAATTCTAATTGTTTTACTAATGTAAGCCAGGGAATAAAAGAAAAATGATAAAAGAAAGTACATTAAAGTAATTTTATTAGAAAATGAACTAAAAATTTAATAAATAATAAAAAATAAAGTACAGTGGAACCTCTCATAACGAGCAAAAAAAAATTGTGAAAAAATTGCTCCCTTAACAAGCGACATTTCACATAACGAGTGACGCTTGTGCGTCAGTCTGTGTTTAGCACTCTTTCCGCTAGCATGTTAGTATCGCATGTGATCACACATTTTTCCAAACTTGTGTTCAGACATTATTTGTAATTTTTTGTGTGAAAAGTTTAATAACCCTTACAAAAATGTCCCCGAAGAAAAAGCCACAAGAAGACAGCCATAAGAGACTAAAAGTAACTGTAGAAATGAAACGTAAAATCATTGAAAAGCGAGGAGGAGGTGTCAGCGTGACTGATCTAGCACGCACATACAATCTGTCTACATCAACGATTTGCACTATCCTGTATTTGTTATACACTATTTGTCATAAATTCATAAATAATAAACTAGTTATTTCGATTTTTTTTATTGTTTTTTGCAAATCGAAATTGCATTCCAGATTGTTACGCTCCTTAACAATTTAAAAGTACAGTAATTTTATTTGAATAAATGTTAAAAATAAAAAAATTGAGTATTTTTTTCGGCATGGAACGCATTATCGTATTTTACATTGATTTATATGGGAAAAATTGTTTTGCTTAACAAGTGTTTCACATAACGAGTAAGATTCTGGAACGAATTATGCTTGTTATGAGAGGTTCCACTGTATATCTATAAATTATCAAATAGATCACTTGCATTTGATTAACTATACAAATTTTTTCCCTTGCTTATATTAATGTATTATGTTATATTACTGGGTTCATGTTTATATTGTTGTACTTGGACAATATGAAGAAACAGATGAGAAATATGTGATCTTCAGATTTCTTATACACAAAAAATAGATATGTTTATGGACAGGTAGACTTTCCAAACTTCGCTTATAAACACTTCACCCTTTCGCAACAAGCTTAGCTTTCTCAATTAGTTCAAATTTTAAATAAAAATATATATATAATTAAAGGGGATGTTATTTACAACTTCTAATTGTTTTATTAAAATAAGCCAGAAAAGTAATAAAAAGAAAGTATATTAAAGTAAGGAAGAAGAAAAAAGACATTCAATGGATTCAGTCTGAGTAACTCAATCATATGAGTCAATGGCATTAGCTATGACTGACAATTGCAATAGATTAGTCCCATTTCTAACATTTAAGGTAATAGCAGAAATCAATGAAAACAATTCCAAATATCTTGAAAACTGTGAAGGGTTGGACCCCAAACCTATATATATTTTTGAAGTTCTTCATAGTGTACTTCACAAGATGGCATTAAATTCTTTAATGCACAATCCATGTCCACTCATTGTTACTGTGCACTGGATACAGCTATTTATGATGGGTTTTTGCTGTATTTAAATGAATAAAATGTTTCATATGTTGCTGAAGAATCAGTTACTAACCTTATTTTATTACAAATTCCACAACATTTAATATCAACGTGCTTTCCTGGCACTTTTCGGCGAAAAAAGTTAACCTCCTGCCCTAAAATAATAGGCTCCTCCAAATTGAATCTATGAGAGAGTGCCCCACAATGCCTTACAGGGGCAAAGGAATTATTTCTAGTTCATTTTTTTTATTATTATGCACCAAATGAATACATGCAAAAGTGTATAATTTGTTTATACTTAAGTATTCTTTTTTTTTTTTACTTGTTTTTGAATTGAATTAAAATTTTTGGATTGATTTTAAATAATTAAAGATTATTTTTTTTTTGTATAAAATTTTAAATAAGTATTGAACAACGCACCAACATTAATTAAATCAACTAATTTTCCTTTTCAAAAAGACATTTGCTAGTGAATAGTGTAAAATTAAAATTAAAAATACACTTTAAAATATTCTCTGTGACTCTCCCTGCTCTGTCCACTGATGACAAACATACATCCGTTTTTTGCCTATTAATAGTATGATTTAATGGAAGGACAAAATAACTTTTATCTTTTTTTTTTTTTTGTAAAAATAGTCTAATGATTTTGAATTACTCAATGCCGTGAAATGTTTATATAATCAATAATATAAGACAAATAATTGATATTTTTATTTCTGTCAGTCATTTATTGAATTTACTGCTAAATAACAGACAGCTGCAATTAGATACAGAATAATTATATTATTAAATACAGTATCTTAAATTATTTTACAAAGTTCTTAATCCCACCACCACCATTGTTTTGTGGTTTCAGGGGTTGCTTCCAAATTGATGCATTGTATTTCTACAGCTTTACTATAAAGAAACATATTTCTTAAAAAGTGTATAATTGAATCAAACATTAAAGTGACAAACGTTTTTCACTTGTAATTGTCCCTGCAGCAGGATAAAAACTTACAGAATTGTCTTTGTTATACAGTTGCATATTACCTATTTTAATTATATCTAAACACGGGCAATATTACAGTTCTTTTTTTACATAAGCTTTTATAATACACATTAAAAACTTGATATAAGATTAAAACATGATATGAGATTCACAAACATTAAATTTATTTAAATGTTAGATATAAAGGAATGCAGAATTAACAGTTGAAATGGACATAATAAAAAATATTTGTTTGACATTATTTTAGTTACCTTCCTCTGATTTTTCATGATGGCACATTTTTCTATGTTTATGAACAAAATAATAAGATGGAAATTTACAGCCACAAGTTTTACAGGGATAGAAGGGAACATTCATATCTAATGGTTTATAGTCTTTTTTCATGCACTGTTTATTGACATCAAATGTTATTGGATTTATGTGCCGTCTCTTATGTTTTTGGTAACAATACTGACTCTTGAAAGAATGATTACAATATATACAGTGATAAAGTTGTTGAGCCGTTCCAGATCCATCACTTGTTGTAGTATCTTCATCTTCTGATTTTAGAGATATTTCATCTCTCTTCAGAAGCGAAGAAGAAAGTGATGTATTGGAATCTTCATTTTCATATGGTTGATTTGAGTCCAATTTGCTTTTGTTGTTGTTGAACAGTTCAGTTTCTGAAGACTGTTTGGTAGGTTGAACTGCAGGTTCAGGTGTTGTCTGGTTCAGGTCATTCAAAGCCAAATCAAGTGGTGCATCATCTAAATTGTCTTCTGTTGAAATTACATGCAAGTCAGATTTGAACTGCTTGCTTTGTGAAAAGGAACATGAGGCTGTTTGTGACTTCTCTTTTGCAATATGAATTTGAAAGTAATTGTTTTGTGTTTGGATACTTTTCCATTTCAGAGGACATATTCCTTTTGGAACTTCATTTTCATTTGTCTGACATTTCGAAGTGTGTTCAATTGTATCATTATTTACTGGTGAATCAGAATCATTTTGATTATCTGAGTTGTTTTTCGAGTAGTAGTTCTCATTTAGTACTCGTTGAAATTGTACTGGTCCATCACAACAGGCAATATCTAATATAACTTTACCAAAGATTTCTGTACTTTCACCTACTGTAACAATACTAGAAATGGCTGAATTTGATACTGTTTCTTCTGATCCTTTTTCTGAGTCTGGATCATCTTTCTGCTCCTCTATTTCTTCCATATTTGATTTATTAATAACTTCTGCTTCTGGTTGGAGATCATTCTCTAATGCTAGGGGTTCTTCTGATGTATGATTACTGACTTGTGATTCATTTTCTGAAGCATCAGGTAATGTATTTTTTTTATCTTCAGCTGCTGTGCTACTTACCCCAGTGGTTATAGTAAAAGGAGTATTACGATACCAAGAAATTGAAAGCCCATTGCTTGAACTACTTGCTTCATGTGCATCGGTATTTACATTATCTATAGGTAGACCATGGAGTTGTGAATGGGCATGTGAAGTATTTGTCATAGGCTTCATGAAGTCAAAGGTTAGTAAATGAGATGATGGTCCCAGAAATTGCTTACTAGGTATCGGTCTAACTATCCTTGGAAGAGAATTTGGATGACTGAAACGTGTTGGCAATGATGCCAATGGATAACTGTAACCGGGAATAGTATCAGACCATGGTTTAGATGTAGTGTAGTCTAATGGAGCAAGAGAACTTGAGGTGGTTGTTAATCCTATCCCAAGTTGTTTCTGTACCAGATATGTTTTACATAGTTCAATAGCCCTTGGCATATGTAAAAATTGAGCACATAGGAGCACCTCATAAATATTCTGTGCAGTTAGTGCCAAGTGTCCTGAATACATAAAATCAAGTAGAACACTAAAGGCACAAGGTGGTAAACCAGGCAGGGAAAGAGTTCCCATAGATGATGATTCACCTGTTCTTCCCATTTCTGCTGTAAGTACAGATTTAAAGTAACCACTGTTAATTGCCAAAATACATTTATGAGCATGAAAATGTTGCCCTCCAACTTGTAGAATAAGGTCTGCATGGAGTGCAGGCTCCCGAAAAAAGTTGTGCAGCATTATCTTTGTTTGGCTTTAGTGTGCAGAAGATTCATTCTAAAGAAGAAAAGAAATAAGT
The DNA here is from genome assembly GCA_023159025.1 of Thereuonema tuberculata. NCBI lineage: Eukaryota > Metazoa > Arthropoda > Chilopoda > Scutigeromorpha > Scutigeridae > Thereuonema > Thereuonema tuberculata. The sequence goes on from JAFIDM010009631.1 coordinate 52,926,696, forward strand.
TAGAAATAGGGAAAGATATTTTTTTTTTTTTTTTTTGTCCCCACCCCACTTAATAACTTGAAAATTCAAAAATATGAGTTGAATTAATCTAGATAATTTTATATTTATATAGTCAATTAAAAATTAATGTACCTTTGAAAGATGACATTATTTGAATTAGAAATTGAAATTAAAAACAAAGATAATTTCACTTCATTTATATATTTAACAGAATATCCAGTTTAATATTAGGCAATATTTGACAAAATTATATTTAAAATTTTACTATCTTTTTGTTTTATATTCTATTTAATTTGCTTGTTTCTTGTAATTTTGTTTGAAGTTATTGTTTTCGGCAGATTCACATTTTAATCGTATTGTTATATTTGTTATTTTTATTGGTAAAATCATTCTGTCCATAAAATAATATGCTTCACTGATGTTAAATTGCAGCTGAATAACTTTTCCTCCTTTCCTTGAATTGATTTTTCAGTTTCAAATGCCCCTCAGGGCTTGACAAGTCACTTTGCAAAGTGCTGAGCAAATAATAATTTCATCATTATTAACTAAAATAAATAATTTAAAGAAATTAAAATTATGCTTGGTTATAGGTAAATATTTGTTTTTCTGTCTGTCATGATTATTTTTCCCCCATCGAATTTGATTAGTTCTTTTAATGCAGAGAATCTGAAAAAAAAAAAAAAAATGTAATATGATAATACGAATAGTGTCTTCCAGTGTCTGTATTTCATGTTTGTTTTGGAAAAGGAAGAACTGAAATTTAAAATAAAGTGGGGGGTGGGGGAAGTATTCGAAAATACCCTCAGTTAGCAAACAAGTGTTAGGATGTTGGTCTGTCTTTTCAGTAGCTGTAGTTTAATGAATTGGATCAGTTAATTGCCAAGCGATATTAAAGTAATTTAAAATGTTTCTTAACTAAATCCATTAATATCGTTGACTTTACCACACTTAGACGTAGTGATGATTGATATTTTTTTTTTTTTTTTTTAGTTTTGTATTTTTGAACGTTTTTCACAAATGCAGAGCGACAAGCTTATTAATCTAATAACTCGAAGAATACGAATTTATTTGCGAAAATAAGTATTTTAATAAGTTACAAAAGATGCGTCATGTTTCAGAGGACGTAAGGCTGGCTGCTCAATATTTATTTATTTATTAAATTCTGTTAAACAGACAGTGTGTAAAGGTTTTCATGTACTGTCAGGTGCATTTCCGATGTCGCACATTACGAAGTAGTGCTTTCCTACATTGCTCAGCGATAGGGTAAACTTCCATTCAAGCGTGGGGCATGCGGGGAAGCATCGGGCAGCTAATGTAACATTGTGAATACCACCCATAGTACATTACACTTATTTGCACAGTAAAAGATCTTTTATTATATATGTCCGGAATCAAAAGAGCTTAGATATTTTAACATGAAAGGAATTGAAAACTAATTAAATAGAATTTCAAAACATGTATGCCTTAGAAAACTTTTTACTTAAAAAGTATCATGCTAATCTATCTTTCTCGAGATAGGGCCACCAGCATATTTTAAATCATACTTCTTTACAGTGTCGTAGTTTAAAAATGTGCAATTGTTTAAAAAAAAAAAAAAAAGATGTAAACGTTATATATCGGGATAAACGATCTTATCTGGATTTGAAATTGAAGAAAATTTGCGCTTAAGGAATCAATTAATAACAAGAAGTTTGATATTTGAAAGGAAGAAAATCAGTTAAAATTTTCGCCACAGTTGCTAAGGTTAAAAGTCTTTAGGAACAGTTATTAATTATTTTTCTAATTTGAAAAGTTTTTTTTCCGTCCATACATAATTTATAAACACTGTATATGTAGTGTTGGATGAAATAAACAAAAACATTGAGTATTAAACTTGTCCCAATGTAAGTAGTGTCATTCCTGCTTAATCTTTTGCTTTATTTATCAAGGTTGCATGCTTATTCATTTAATAAGCCATTAGGTTGTATGAAAAAACAACAACACATTTTTGATTCGTTTTTGTTGTTAAAGAAACTGAGTGTGTTAATATGAACAGTAAAGGAAAATCAATAGTACTTCAGTTTCTTAAGCCGATTATTTATTTACATTTCCTTGTTTTAAATAAATATAAATATTAAAATTGATTGTAAGGAACGATATTATCCCTTTCGTATCATTCTTGTAATAAGTCGTTTCCTTAAAAGATAAACCGATAATTTTACAAGGATACTGATTTTGCTTGAATCTTCATACAAAATAATAATAATAAATGCTGGGTTATTTTTCTTATTGTTTACATGCTGAAGAATTCATTACTTAAAAGTATTCTTAAAAATTGATTTTCAGGAAGATTCAATCATAAAAAGCGCCCCTCCCCCTTGTAAACTTTAATTTTTCATATAGCGTAATGTAAGTACTTATTAAAAACTTGTTTATCATTGAAAAAAAAAAATAAACGCATTAAAGATATTGGTTCGCGAAAACTGAAGGAACTTACCAATCAATAAAGCATGTAATTTTATTTTGTCTTAGTTTTCCAATTTTATATTCTCATAACTGCTTTTTCGTTTCTTTAATTTTGATTTTGAAATCAGATTAATAACATTTCAATTGTGCATGGTTGTTTCTGAGAATATAAAGATTAAATCAAGGAAGCCTTACAGGAATAATCTGTGGATACATTATTCAGGCGAACACACCATTAGTTATATATTTTCGGGAATTGTACTAATTATGTGCATGTCTAAGTAATTTAACATTTTAAATCTTGCACAGATTAAATAGTAAGCTTAACATCTTTCTTTGCTTCTTGCATAACGCTTTAATGCTACTAAGTACACACGTGTAGTAAAAGGCGCTTCCAAGATTTGACTTATCTTCCAAAATTTGGAGGGGGAGGAGATGTTGCACGGATTGGAAAGTCTAATGTTTATGGGAATATCGATAAGTAGAATAATTGATTCGCCCGGAAGAGAGGCCAATTACCAACATTACACTGTTAATATTTATTATGATAATCATAATCATTACGTTGATGTTTTTGAAACAACAAGCTCTTGGAATAATATAATCTCCGAAGACTTGCTACCAATAGCGATAAACATGTGCATTAATCTTTACCAAATACCTTTAAACTTGAAAGAAATTAACTACTTCTATTACTAATTTTACATTATCTTATCTGGAGAACGTTATTAGCTTTTTAAAAGCACTTTGATTTTTATGTAGCTTTAAACCTTTAAGGTATACTAAGTTTTCACTTACGTTTATATGAATATTACAATACCTAACAAGCATTTTTACAATTTCCGTAAAGAATACGAAAGAGGGCATGGCTATTGTATGTACTAGTCCTATCTATAAGGCGGCCACAATCTTTTAAGATGCTCTTATCGTCCCACTAATAATGTTAACGTCACACTTCAATATGATGATTATTTATAGAAAGGATAATAGTTCCCTTTCACGGTACCCTAGACTACGAAAAATAGGGTTGCAAATTCAGTTCCTTCCCATCCTTCATCTGATGCTTCTGACTTAGAACATGGGGAGAGATTCATATGTAAGACAACCTCTTAAAATTGGAAAACCAGGGGAACATTGATAAAGAATGTTATTACGTAGAAATTAATCTTTTATTAATTCTCCTTCGGTAATAAAAGTTTTATATTTGTTTTACAAGAAAATGATAATTTTTTAACATTGTTTTTAGTTTTTGAATGAAACAAAATTTGAAACTTCGGATACACAATGATGATGTTTGAGTAATGGGTTGTAATTAATGAAAATTAGGAAAAATATTCAATTCCGTGTAGTTCTAATTGGATTACAGCTCGAATCAGCGATGATATCACTTAGTAAAGTTTTTTGTTTTTTTGTTTGTTTTTTTTTACGGGGGAGGAGGCAGATTATTAATTCTTATAGATGTTACGTTCTAGAAGTTTATCTTTTTAAGACGTTAAGAATAATCACTCGTTTTAGAACAGACACCTAAAAGAATGGGCGATTCGTGTGTGTATGTTATTCCAGATTTACATAAATCTTATCTGTAAGCCTATAGTTTTGAAGCTGCCCACAGCAAGTAAATTCTCGGTAACATTTCTTTGTTCGGACATCCTATTTAGTGAGTTTTTCATTATCAGAAATCTAACTTTTAATATATGTTTCAGAAATTAACTTTTATTAAAATGTCCAGATTACCTTTTGATTTGTACTCTTTTTAATAACTGTTTCGACATATCTTGACTGTTTACTTTGATAAATCTATAGTTTATATATTTAAAAAAAGAAAAAAAAAATGATAAATTTGTCATTTTTCCTTAGGATATATGAAAAGTTTTATAAAGTAAAATAGGAAGGCGGTAAAAAATTTTTTGTAAACTCCTTTATATTTATTTATTTTATTTAGTTACCATGGCGGTTATTTTTTTTTTCAAATTACATTTAAATAATATAAATAAATAAATAAAAACAACTTAAGAATGGGAGGGGGGACTTTTAAATTGCATTATTGTAAAATATTTTACATTATAAAGAAATTAGTAATCAGTGTAAATATTATAGAAAGTTTCTTAATAAAACTCGGCAAATTTACTCGGAGGTTTCAGTTTCGATTGAACGATGGCTTATTGAATACAAAGATATTTGTTTTATTAAGTATCGTTAAACCTAAAGTGCGAAATTTAATGATTCGTTTTTGTCCTAAAATGGTTATAATTCATTTATTCTTAGATTTATAATTGATAAAGATGGCTGAAATGCGGGGGGAAAAAAAAACTGTTTACGGTCATTTTCACTTAATTTGTTCTTTAGGAATATTTTCTAAAAATATTTTCTAAAGTTTTTGATCTATTAGGCTACAAGAATTTAATTTTACAAATCAAGCAGATAAAAAAATTTGCGGGGAAAAAAAGGAAAGTGCGGATGAATGATATTTCAATCTGTTCAGTGATTTTAATACGTGGGATTTGTCAAAAATTCTATGTACAACGAATGCTTTTACCGATGTATTCTGTTAGTACATTAACAAGTGTTAAAGTTAAGATATTTCATTACTTTATCACCGGTCTTGTTAGAGAATTAGTGGAGTTTCATTCAACAGTACTTTCTTTCCTTAAACAAACATATTTTTCGTCTTACAAAAATATTTAACATTCTATACCAGGTTTAAATCTTTTGTTGAAATTAATATTTGAAAGCACATTAAAAAAAGTTGGAACGCTGTTAAAATAGTCAAAAGCGGAATCTTTCAGTAACAAGAATCAAGTTTTCAGCTACACTTTTAAACACAGTGTATATAATTGTACAGTCCTTACATTAAAACAACATTAATAACAATACAACGTGAATTTGAAATTGTGATTGAAACTCTGTTAACTTTTTCTTCTGATAGTTTTTAACAATGGATAATCAGCATGACATAATGTGGTGATTAGCAATAATTACATCAGAATAAAGTGCAGTATTCAAACATCAGATTTGACATTTATCAAAAGTTTTATATGATGTTAATAAGCTTAGTATAATCCGATCAGTAATTTCGATTGTCATTTTTAACTTACAATTTTCATAATAATTTCATATTCATAAATATTCATAATTACACGAGGAAGCAGATCACTTTGAAGGATGTTACTCTACAATTTAGAAGTTATAATTTTTGGTTTAAAATAATTTACTGTAAAATCAAAATTAGTTCGTAATGAAAATGTAATGATGAACTTTTAAAAGCTAGTAATTTTACTCCGTATTAGAACTCACCTTTTGAGTCTTATATCCTCTTTCGGAGTTACTTGAATAACAGCTGAATTCAAGCATCCGTAGCTTTCTCTTTCCCAGCCTTCACAGAACACGCCGATTTCGGTCGACGAAGTACGGCATGAGTCCCCGTAGACCGCCCCTTCTCTTTCGTCGGTCCGACTCAGTCGACATTCCGTCAGCCAATAAATTCAATACGGTTAAAATCTCTAGATTGGAGGCAATCGAGTAGCGGCGGGAGTTGGGTTGAAGTGGCGGAGGCTGGAGTAGGGGTGTATGACTCCCTTGGGGACCCCTTGGTTGTGTGTACCTTCCTCCGGATTTCATGCATGCAACCTATTCAAAATTAATAAACTGGAAATGATACGGCATTTCATCATTTCTGATTTCTGCTTTTATTTCCGGCTGTTTGTTTTTGAAAATTAGAAAGTTATTAAGCCACTTAAGCAAACATTGGATCCAAGATATCAAACACTTAATGTAATGAAAGTAGTCAAATGTGATTCACGTGTGTGTGTGTGTGTGTGTGTGTGTGTGTGTATATATATATATATATATATCGTTGCCGAAACTCGTCGAACGGGAGCGCTGCCAGCAATGCAATGCAGTCGTTCGTTTCGTTCGCCTCCGGAGACAGAATAAACATATCTCAATTCTTTCGTTTCATAATCGGTTTCTCGTTATTTCCGCAGACATTTCTTTTTAATTGTGGATTTGTAGTGCTAGCTAATTCTAATTTACATTAGCATTTAATTTTAATTTTAGTTCATATTTATGAAATAACTACGATGATTTATCCTTAACGGTTTTAGAATTGACTTTGGTTAAAATGTATTACCCTAAACACACATTTTTTTTTATTTTTTTTTTTATTACAAAATATTTCCTATTATGACAACGTTTTTCTGTTTTACAGAAATTCACCCCCGTACACACACACCAGATTATTTTTGTTGAGCAATTAAATATACACGTGCAAAGCATTAAGTAGCCACGAAATCTCAGTTACACTTATTAGATTTTAGTAATATAGGAAGTTACTAATGAAAACTAATTACCGTATTTACTCGCATAATTTCCTCTTTGTTTTCATTAATATTTTGACAAAAAAAGGGGGGGGGATTACGCGATGTTTTTCAATTTGAGGGAAAAAAATATGGTGAAAGTGTAAGGAAAACCATGTTAAATATTGATTTTTAAAGCAAGAAATGTTTTTTCTTCAAAGTACAGTTAAGCAATAGGCATACACGGAAGTGTGTGTGTGCGACTGTGACGTAATTTCGTAACTCACGCAGCGCAGCCCGCCATCTTTATAGCTGCTCACCGCATGACGTCAGCATCAGCTGCCTGCTAATAGAGAACTTAACTTATTCGCGAACTTCACGTTTTCACAAAACACTCGAAATTGTTGTACTGATTCAGAAGGAGTCTGCTCTTGTACTGACCGGGGTGGGGGTGGAATCTTCCCCTAAAGTAGCGTGGGATAGAGAAATGCCGAAGTAACGGTACATTGTCGTGTCGTCGTGAGTTGACCGCCAGTCAAGGTCATGTTGGAAACTCGTTGAAGTAGAGGTGGGGAAATTATGCAATAAAAATAAAAATTGAATTTTGTAACCACAAAAACTGGGGTGGGGAAAATACGCGAGTAAATACGGTAAATGTTACTAATTAAAACTTGTACGATTAAGTCAAGATGGATGAAGATAGATATTAAAATTTTAGTTAACCCACGCCTTTGAAAGTCGAGTGTATTGAATGAGGAACTTTAAAAACTGATAGCGAAGCGATCAGGATATATAGATAGGTACAGTAAACTCCCGATTATCCGCGGAATTGGGTGACGTTGCAGCCACGGATAAGCGAATTCCGCGGATAATCCGAAATAGGACGAAAATCAACATAAAAATGCCTTTAACATGTTTTATTTACATTAAAATGGCAATACATACAGTTACAGTACATACATTATAAAGAATTATTTTATTTTAAATTATTTATTTATTTTTAAATTTTATTATTACGGAAGGCTCTCCCGTAATTTACTGTAACCTGCCGGCCTAACAAGCTCCGCCCACAAGGTCGTTCTTTAAATTGTCTATAATTGTCTTCACTTTGTTAGCCTCTTTTATTGTCTACCTTATGCTAGATTTATTTTTTATTTTTTTAACTCCGTAATTTATTGTACAGTAAAAAAAAAAAAAAAATGGAAACAGGAGAGGTACGCGGATAATCGGGAGTTTACTGTATTTAAAAAAATCATTCATGGATGTTTTAAATACTGTATGTAGAGGAAGAAATGAATATTGAAGTATTTGTGTGAAACAGAAAAATTATGGAAGACTTCCACCTTTTATTTGTAGCTGTTACCGACTATGTTCTTAGAATTTTTTTTTTTCGCATCGTACTTTATATACATTTAAATGGTGGGGATTTATATATGCTTAAATCTCCTTTTAAATGTAATCATTTCTTTTTTTTTCATTTTAGCAAGTCTTTGTCATAGTTTTCATTATCTCTTGCAATAGTTACTTAACAGTCGTGATTAAATATGTCGCTTCGTAAACAGGCTCAATTTTCTGAATATTTTAGGGTCATTCCACGTCAGATCACCTGATGAGTTCACCAAACCATCACAGATTTTTATGAAAATTTATTTGCGTGTAAAGGTTCATAAGATAACATATTCTGCAAAATATGGGATTTTTTGGTTAAACATTTGCCGAGATATGAATTTTTGAAGGTTTTTTTATGTGTCACTCTCCTTTTTTGACGTATTTGAGTATCTTACCTCCTAATCAATCAAATGGAACCAAATTTGTTTTCCCCATGTATTTTTTTTATGCTGAATCCTAAAATTCCAACGAAATTAGTCTAGGACTAATAGTTTTGTAGTAATAGAAAGCATGTACGCATTTAGGAAAAAAAATAAATGGCCATGGGAGAAAACATTTAAAAATTTGAGATTTTAACCCAAGTCTAAAAAAGGTCTAAAGTAACTGAAAAAAAAAATAATGAAGATGGTGTTTTGCTCCTGAGCTTGGAAAAAAAAAGTCGCAAAGTTCGTATTCTTTTCGAAAAGCGTAAAGAAATATCCAACAATTATTGCTTTGTGACTGCATATTTATTTAATAAATTCAAGTTATCCCTTGCTTTAGTAATAGCTCTGTAAGCAGTAACTCTCACTTATATACCAAAACATGTTGTCATTAAAGCGCCGAACCACTCTAATCCAAGTACTGTGTATTCCAAGAAATTAAAACCCTAAAGTTATGAATTTTGTTACAAATTGGATGTATGGGTAAGGAGCTAGGCTCCAAAAATCGCCAATATAAATGTTACCTTTAAACACCATTATATAAACAACTAACTATCTGGAAAAATAGATAAGTTTAATGGTAAGTTTGTTCTAATCACTATTTGCTTTTAACAACGTTTTTCAGTTTATGTAATATTCGGAAAGTGCCTCAATAGCAAAACATTTCCATTTGATGGAGAGTTTACTTATTTATTTTTTTATGTATAATATCTTCATTTCTCAAAAAACCATCGTCTTAGAAAGATGCTAACGAATAGAGGTCGTATTATTGTTGCCCAATATGTGGAAATGCAGAAATAGTCTTTTAAAGCTCTCATTTGTACGTTCTCTTAAATCGTCCTAAATATTAGTAAATTGAAACTTTTATATGACATCTTTGGTACACTTACATATCGGAAGAAATCAGTTTCGCAAAACTTCAGAAGCCAACGGTATTCACTCGACAGCAATTGACTTTCGATTTTGAGGATCCTGTTCATCCCCATCCCCTCTAATTGATCTGTCGCGATGATGATCTCGTTGAATTGGAATTGGTGAGGCTTGTTGTTTGCTCTTCTCTTGTTTACCTTCGATATTAGACGAGTCTTAATTGCCTTCTCCTGGAAGGATGAGCTCACACATCTGAGGCCATTCCATTATGTTTATTAGATATGGTGGAAGGTGGGGGCATTCGATTAAAACTACACAGTTTCTAACTTTTAAAAAAAGTATTTTATTTTCTTTCTTAGTGTAAAGGGCTGCAGCTAATCGTACATAATTTTTTTTTAAATTTCTTTTTTAAAATAGTTACAATAGCAAATAGTAGTTAAGTTCAATTGCTATAATAAAGTTAATAAACGTGTTCCTCGGATCATAGCAGCATTAGTGAGAACTAATTCATGTCTCTTCAAATAAAATATCAAGATATTTTATCTTTGTATTCGCGTAACTGCCAAAAGCTGATTCAGGAATTGATGAACGGTAGCCATATACTAAGATAATAACATATTATTTGATATTCTGATCGAAATGAATAGAAAGAAAGAAATTATTCTGCAGTAAAGGCTTCATGAAACATGAAAAAATTATCGTTTTAGCTGGTAGAATATTTGCAAAGTTTGTCTTGAAAGAGCTTTGAAACGGTACGAAATGAAACTAGAAATTTTGTATAAACTTACCCTTTAAGAACTGAACTACACTGGTCAAAACAATTAGGGGATTATGGAAAATATCCTGAGGATGATGTGTTGTCAGCAGTAGTATGAACTACAATCGCGTAATATCCTTCTAATGAAGTTGAATAAGCAAATTCCGTTCATGGAGACACGTGACTCGGACACTGATGATGTCAGATGGGAGAAGTCCGCAGTTGTGCGAACTCCAGCCGTCCATGGACAGTGTGGAAGCTCGTTTATGGAAGTGGACAGATTTACAGTGACACAACGGCGTGACTTACACAGGTGTGGAACGGTGTTGGCCGTTCGAGAGAGGACACCGCAGTTCTAGTTACTTCTGTGACCATGTCCGTTTTTAAACTGTTCTACTGATTCTCACATCACTCTACAGTGTTTCATGTCATGTGAACATTGAATAAAAAGCCACTAGGGCGGGTTTTTTCACCCCCATACTACAGCATATTCTACAGTATCTGATATCCGAATAATATTTCACTTGCAAAAAGATCACTTTTACATGATTTATAGTATCGTTTCTACTGTTCTTCTTTTAATTGTTTGGACCAGTGCATTTTGTCAAATACACATACAGCGAATATTCCTTCATACTATTTGTATTTATCAGCTGTGGAAGGATCGAAAAATACTTCCGAAATTTAAATACTGATGCTTTTTTTTTTTTTTTTTTTTTTTTTTTTCCCTACCAATATCAATAGAAGCCTACATTCACTAACATTTGTCCGCCATTAAAATGTCAGCTTTTAATAGATAGTAGTAGGATAGGTGGTAATAAGTTAACCTGATTATTGTTTCAACTGCAGCATCTTTTGATGGTATTTGCTTCTAGGTCCAATATGCATCAAATTCAATGGGATATTTCCTTTTAATTGCTACTACTCAGTTTCAGCATCTTTAGATAACTGTTTTCAGTTATCGAATCAGGGACGGACATTTTACGACGTATTAAATTTTAAAACTTTTTTTTTTTTTTAGTATGACCTTTTTTTTCTTTTCGCTGCATATTTAGGCACAATAGCTCAAATCTTTATCTTGTGGTAGCTAAGAAACGAAGAAAGCCCTACTGAAATAAAGATTTGCGAAAATACTGTAATTACTTCTGAGTAAATCTTATGCTACATGAATTGCAACGGTATTGAAGTAAAAGCAAGTGCTAAAAACGTATCCCAAGTTGTTGTTGTTTCACATTGGAAAAGTAACGAATCGAAGGATTAAAGAAGATTAATTCTTCTATCAATACTTTGGCATTTATATTCGAACATGGGTTTCGATGGTCTTAAAGGGAGTAAGAGATTTGATAGGATTGCTTTAGATCCGGAAATCATTTTGAAAGTTACAGACAATCAAAGCTCTGACGGCAGTCCGTGAATGTCTTAAGTTACAACATAATCTTAAGTGATTTCAAAAATTCATATATCTTTCGCTTCTAAAACTATACTAGTTAAGTAATTCAAGAGAAACTCCGGAGTCTTTAAACTACATTCATTTGAATGTTAGCTTCACACACTGATTAATGCATACTCTATACATTGATGAACATCTGGCGGCTTGATTCTTTCCACAGGACTGTTCTAGTTTTCTTCAAGCTTTCGGAATTGCTGTGATATGTAGCTTGATTCTAGATTTGATTGTTGCCAGAGGAATAAGACCATTGATGTGAGATCGGGTACGGTAGATCGCCAGGATATGTGCGGTTTTTTTTTTTGTTTTTTTTTTCATCCTTATCATCGGTTTGGAAATTGCCTGTTCTAAAATGTTACCCAAACATACTGCTGAAAATAGGATATTCTTTAGAGTCTCTCGAACTTTTTCAGCAGTCGCTTAACTTAAGTTGTTCTAAATTTAATTCATTTCCCACTGCTCAAGTGTTTGAAATATTGCTGACACATGAATATATTTTCGTTAAGATTTCAGCTACAGATATTTGCCAATACTGAAGTATCTGTGCAATGAGATAGGTTATCAACAAGGAAGATATCAACTCATTAGCGATTTTTTTTTTTTTTTTTTTTTTTTTTGTAACTTTCTTCTCTAAGGGAAACTCAAAAAGTCTTTGTTTTCCCCCTTTTCGGCGCTTGTCCTGCTCATGCTCCTTTGGCGATTCTTCGGGATGACGAGCTCAAAAAGTGAGTCAGTTGCTTGCGGCGCCATTTTATTACAGTGTTAAGTCGAAACTAACCTAAGGACGAAAATATTTTAAGGTAAGCAGTATGTGTAATTTTATTCGTTTCGCTTTTGTATCGAAACTTTTTTAGACCTAAGTTATGTTTCACTTTTCGGCGGAGGTTCGGTACTTAATCTGCCGTAAGAGTGGAGCTCTACTATCTCCATTTGCTTCGATAGAAGAAGATGCAAAAAGAAAGATAAAAACGACAATTTCAATAAATTATTTATGAGTTGCCAACATTAATTGAATTGAAATACTATTATTACAATAATGAAATTAATATAATTATTTATGTAATATAAATAAAATTAAAAAAAAAAAAACCACGTCCCTGTTTAAATCAGATACATAATCTGTAAACTGGAATGAAAAAACTTATTATAATAGTATATAATATAATTATTATAAATAATGAATATCTTATTTTTTAAGTTTTATATATATCTTTTAACATAAAATTAGATATAATTGTATAATAAGTATTTATAATAAATAAATAAATGCCTTGACTTATTTCATGCTTAATTATTTCGTTATAACGTTAAACGTTACAGAAAACGAAATTTAGATTTTTAGCTTAACGAAAAACGTAACGAATCAATTTTTTATTTCGTTTGCCAGCTCTGCCTACTAGTTAGAGTAAGAGTACTTCAGTAACACTTTATTTCCATTTGTACGAGCCATTGAAAAGTTATTTTTGAATTGAAGATGATTCTTCGTCCTTGTTGCAATAAGACTAAATTTTCCTCTTACACAGAGCGTATCATTTCCTTGTATCATCAGTTGAATCACCGTTTGAAATCAAGTTCATTCGTTGCTCATCCGTAAAACGTGGACTAGTCGGTTGAACTTGTCAGTTTCTCTTTTTATTGGGGGGGGGGGGGAGGTATTCTTCGTACTTACATTGCAAGCTACTTCGTATAAATTTTGTACAAATCGAATAGAATAATATGTTAAATAGATATGTGAACAAAAAGTTACAGCGTAGTACGAATATAATTATCTTAATTTATTATGATTATTATTGAATTCTAATTGCTATATGAATTAGCACAATATTAAGCAAATTCCATTCACCGTTTATTAAAACTTATTAAGCAGATACACAGACTCGTATGTTATGCATCTTAGGCTAAAAAGAGAGAAAAACCGCTGAACCCTTGATATCTGTTTAAATAAATTTTGTTATGTTACGGGTTAATTATTCAGTCAATCGTGCACTAGTTCTTCGGATTGATCAGATGTAGCTGCTCTATGGAACGTTATTGAAATTTATTCGTAGAGAGATTTAATGGCATGGCGTAATTTGATTTTCAGGGATAAGGAAATGATGTGATTGACATACTTGAAAAAGATTTATTGTAGAAAAAGTGACTTAACGGAATTTATTTAGGGAAACCATCTGTTGCTATAACAGACGTAATGTTGATTCTCATGTTGTAAGGATATACTACGCAAAACTTATTTCGGAGAGTTAACATTTATTGATAAAAATCTTATTTTCTAATCATAATAGAATAAGTAGTAATGCTAGATTAAAGTTGGATATAATTCATCTTGTTGGACGCCTTTAAATATTTTCCTTTTTTCAGTAAATCTAGACTATTTATGTTTAATTGTACTTTAAAGTTCGATCTAACGAGTTGCCATTGATTGCTTGACTAGATCGAATTAATATTACCGTCTTTCTCTTTTTGTTCGGGTCACTCGCTTCCTATTGGATCAATTGAAAAACCGGCAGTCGACGACGAAGCCTTGCTTTTCGCTACTTCGAGTGGGCCTGTAGGGGAAGGGTGGTCTCCCGCTTCAGTCGGTTCTTCCTCCTAATTAATTTGCCTGCATTTACTTGTGTTTGCCCAGTGCAAGTCGGCCCCTTCATTAAATATAAATCATAATTGGTATCGAATACCGCGTCTTTGTGTACATAGGGAGTGAATAATTTGGGTAAAAGCTTTTGCCTCCGGTAGGAAATGCAGAGTGGTGGCACTTGGGGAGAGGGAGAGTACTTGTGCCTCCTCCACCAGTCGCTCATCGCCTCCGCTCTTCCGACAGGTCGTCTCATTCGCAGTGAGTTCTGGGGAAGTAATAAAACTGCTTCCGGTGATCGTATCGGGAGTTGTGACTCGTTGGACGTTTAGTAAAAATAAATGTTTTTCGTTTTATCGTCTCCTGTATTTGATAAACCATGTCCTGCACATGTAACGGGTGCAGATTCATTTCAATTAACCCTATTTGAAATTATAGTTATAATGGGGAATTACTGTATAAAATGAACGGATAATTGCAGAGGTTTCAGAAAATTAAATGTGCTATTTACTATTATGGTAGAAATAGAATAGAAGAAATTGAGATGTAAAGGAAAATAGTCTGGAGTTTTGCAATACTGCTTCATTTAAAAAAAAAAACGCTGATTTTTATTTGTTTCTGAAAATCAAAATGACTAGGACTTGGAAGTCAACATCTTCCAGTTAATGAATGCAATTCCTAGTATCAGTTGCAAATTGTAGAATGAACATTAATCTTTGAAATTAAAGCCCTCCAAAGAGGGTTAGTGCAAACTGTCTACAACTGTAGTAATATTTCTTAATCTTGACATGCAAGTCTCCCTTTTCGCAAGTCTCCAGTTGACAACCTCCACTCCCGCTTTATAACAAATTCGATTATATTTATTAAAATTGTATTTGCTTTTATCAGAGCTTCCATGCCTTACCATTTCAGAGACAATGATCCACTAGGTAATGACAGCCCGTAATTTTTAACCATTGTAAAATAATCTTAAGTAAAGAACAGATATGTCTGTCGTAAGAAATAAAACGTGAAAGGATTTGATGAAAGAAATTTTCCTTCGTCTTATGATTATATACATTACCATACAGATGACAACCAAATATCTCGTCTGTTGTTTTGTCTTTTTATTTCTGGGTGACGTGTGTGTATTAGTTACTATCTTTTGGACACGATAACCCCCCAAAAATTACTAACTAATCTACACGGAAAATTCCTGTTTTAATGTTTAGTCTGATTATTTAGATTTGCTTAGATTTTGGTATTTGTAGAATCGTTTTATGTGCCAGGTTACATATGGGTGAAACCATTAAAACTTGAGTAACCGGAAGAATAATGTGCTGATTAGCATCAAAGTTTCTAAGTTACTCAAGGAATAATTCACTAATTTACATTAAATTTCACATGTTAAACTTTTCATATAATTATGTATATCTGATTAGGTTTTGGTGTCCATAAATTTCAGAAATAGAAACTAGATCTGCTTTCTTCTAACAATAAAGGGTTAATAAAGTATCAATTCACATTCAAATAGGCTTAAAAATATAATTCAGGGTATTTTTAAATATTTAACTAGAATATTAATTGGCACTCATGCTAGGTTTTCAAAGGATGTGTGCCATGGGATTTTATCAAATACATAAGTGCCCCATAAATAAAAAAAAAAAAAAGTTGAAAAGCACTGATCTAAGTTACTGTTAAAGAGGGCACAAATTTCCTGACTGCAACATTTCTGTTTGGCAATGCTTACAGCTTCTTAAGTATAGAAAAATCTATCAATGATTGCATTGTTATTTGTTTTATCACAGTTTAGAAATATTGTAAGCTAACATGTTTGGGAGGGAGGAGGGAATAGATATTTTGAATTCAGTTTTCAAAATTCTATCAAAATTAAGATAAGTCACTATTTAACCTATATGCAAGATAGAAATAAAAGAAAATACATACAAATTATTGTATAATTTAAAATTCGTCTTTTTATTTATTTATTTACTTTTCCAAATTTATTAGTTTTCTTTAATAGGATGCGCTTGAAGCTTTCTACAATGAGATATGGAAGCCTTCCGAGTATTAGGAAGCTTTCTACAATGAGGTATAGAAGCCTTTCGAGTATTAGGAAACGACCTTAAATTCCGAGAATTAGGAAACGACTTAAATACAGACACACTGCACTGTCTTGATGGTTACGTAGCAGTTATTATTTAGTAGCTTCGTTCAAAAAAAGAGGAACAAAACATAACGAAGAATAATGAAATTTAATTATTAATTATTTTTTAATTATTATTTTGTTTTAAATTAGTATTTGTCTAAAACTTAAGTAATTAGGAGTATGTTCTGAATGATACTGAAATTTAAAGAATCAATCTTCAAAATTTAAGAGTTTTCAATTTAGTCAGTAGAAATTCCGTTTTTTCTGTTTAATGTGTAATGCTTGATTTTAACGACGCATTTTCGGAAGGTTTCTGGAGGGTCTTCAAACACATTCAGTACTCCAACGGATTTTGTTGTTTGTCTGTATATGTAAATGTTCTCAGGTAATTTTTTAAGTATTATTTATTGCATTTATTTCATTTACATATTTGTATTGATTTGTATTTTCTAATTATTATAAAGTGTTCTCCAACTTTTTTTTAAAATCTTTTTCTTTGTTTAATTTATTTTTAATTGTGGAGTGGGAGTACACTTGCAAAAATCTGCGATCTTCTAATTTTTATTTTTCCTTCTCGCGATCGGCAACTTCAAACTCGCTGTTTGAAATTCCGTTTTTTTTTTATGTAATAGAAATATATATCAGTTACATGCAGCTGCTTTCCATGGATTATTTTCATTCACGATTTCCATCAGAAAATTTCAGTATATGGTCTGTTTTAAATGTCTCCTCTTTTTGGCAATATTTCGTCAATTTCTGATCGGAAGATTTCATGTCAATCTGACATCTGTTCTTATAGCGGGAAGATTTCTAATTAATATGTATGAAGAGAGAGACCTTTTTATATAATTACCGTAAAAGATATTTTAACCAAATCGTCACAAAATTCTGACCGATATTTGTGAGGTGAAAGGCCGAATACAGCAATCTTGTATACCTGTGAATTTATGGCAGCTGCAAGATTTCTATTGTATTTATTTATACATTTCTTATTCAACATTGAATATATAATTTAGAAAAAAAAATAAAAAAACGTTTCTTTGTTTTCTACGACAATCTTACTGTGGTGGCAAGGTTACAATTAAGGTGAGTTATTACTAGATTTTTCGTATATGTCTTGATGAAGTAAGAACGTTTCTAGTCAAGAAATATTCCGTAGTTCTTCATTGTTACAAGATATTCTAATTCTTGATATTACAGAGAAGAGCTATATACTTACTATATCATGACGACATTTGTTTCTCCACCAGCGGCAGATTGTCAAATTTATTTCATAATGAATATGAATAATGATTTAATAAAATTGTTCAAGGACAGTAGTACCCGCTCATACGGCGGATTAGGGGCCAAACCCCGCCGAAAACCAAAGCACATCTTTTTTCCGCTTGCCTGGGCATATAAAAGTCAAAAACCATGTTTACACTCTTTTATTAACTGCACAATGGCTCTAGCATATAAAAAGGATAAAAGGTTTTAATGAATCGAAACTAAAATGGCGGCGAGCGCTTACATGACGCATCATCTCGTCAAGCCGGAAAGCGCTGAATGAACGACTGTATTGTATTCCATGGGTGTAACTGAACCGCCGTATGAGCGAAATGCCGAAAAGCGGGACCTACTGTATTTATTATTTTCCTAATTTTTGCTAATACATTTCGAGACTACAATTCGTTATTTACTTCATAATGAAGTACCATTGTATCCATTGCGGCATATTGCTATTTCGCTTTTTTTAATTTCTGAAGCAGCATCGGAACTAAGCTTAAAATAATCGGAGTCATTCGATTTCCATTTTATGCATTTCTATTACTACCCTGAAATTTTTCGTTGTTAAAAAACTTTATCTTGGGTATATTCCTGCTCTGCTGTACAAATCGGTGACATCGGCATTGGGTTTAAATGTTGCTTTGTTGTCTTACCATCAGGCCCCAAGTACCATAGGCAATTAACCCCCCCCCCTCTCATGTTTTCAACAAAATCATAAATTCTTAGCCGAAAAAATCGCGAAAATACCGCACGATTTCATACTTCTACAGTTTAAACATGGCACACGCAGTTATTACCATTATTTTTAGATCAAATTAACTTAACACTTTCACGAATAAAATAATTAACTGGGGAACAATCAAAAAAAAAAAATGGAATAAATGAATTCTGATAAAGATAATTATAAATCGCTACCAAGTTTGTCACGGAATGTACAGCAGTGATACAAGATCTGAAACTTAAATTCAATATTTTCTCCTAACGCCTAACCTAAAAGTAGATAGAAATATGCTGCAGGCATGCTGGGCCTATTACAGTAATGCCTGAACATACAAAGAAAATGTACAGTAGTAATAGCAAAATTAAATCTTTTAACTATCGAAATAAATAGAAAATATACACAAAGTCAAATTAAACAAACTTTTATATTACTGTTGACTATTCGAAAATGTTTCTTACACTGATATCTTTTCTTTGTTATAAAAATAATTATACTTATAATTTAAATTAATAGTAATTATTTTTGTTAGATAACAAACAAAAAATATTAAGGCTGATTTCTATGTAATTTATTTGTCTCAAGGGAAAAAAATTACGGAATTAAAACTCATTTAAAGCTGCCCGTATACAATTTAAGTAATATAAAGATAATGGCAATTTATTTTTGGTTAAAAAAAATAATAATAAAGATGTTTAATCTGATTTCCATCTGTTCTATTTTCTCCCATATGATAAATCTTCGTAAATGGTTATATCATATAGCTCCTTGTACTACTGTACATTAATAATTAATTTAAATAAATAAGCAGTTTTGTTCGGGATATTAAATAAATATATTTTATTTTAAAAATTTTACGAGTTGGTTTTGATTTGGAAATTTTTCAGAATAGTTTGTTGACTTCATTTAACCAATATAAATAAAAAAACAAACCATATTATTTTTCATTATTTGATCAGCTTCGCTATCCTAGAAAAATAGATAAAAATTAAAAAAAAAAAAAACTTTATTCATTAACTTGAATAATTAAAAAGATATAAAACTTTAAAACTGATAAGGCTTTTATTTTAGTAAGATATAATAAAGCTATCAGTTTGGTAAATTTAAGACACAAACTGTTGGAAATAAATTATTATTAACTACTTTTTTATTTTTATTTTTTCCCCATGGTATACTCTGTCCAGAATTTTTTTGAAGGTTTCCGAAGCGTCAATGTGCGCACTTCCATTGATTTCTATGTACATTATTCCATCAGAATTTTCTGATCCGATCGTGCCGGTTGTGTGCGCGCAGACCTTCGGGGGAAAAAAATCCCGTTCCGACTATGCTTCCGAAGTGTCAGTGCGCGCATTCCTCTTGAAATCTATACAATATTACAAGTTATACCATTTGAATTCTCTTCCTTCTGATCAGAATTTTTCCGATCGTGCCGTTGTGCGCGCTCGAAGCTTTATTGGAGGGCCTGTCTGTTGAAGCCCTTGGAACTTACGAAGATAACATTGAAATTGTGAGTGACCAAATCACTCGGATAAGACTGCTATTCTTCCGCTAACGAACTGTTTTATTACCAAGAGAGTGTGTCAAGGAAGGAAAACATGTCAAGGAATTTAAATTCATAATCATTTGAAGTATGAATTTCCAGGTAAGCTGAATTAACAATTATTTCAATTACATGATCGAAAAACATGATCAACTCCAGTGGATATTAATAAGCAACTGGAATTTGACTTTGAAACTACCAGTACTATTAGAAACTAGCGTATACGCCTCGTCAATAATGACGGGAGAACAATGTGACTGCTTTTAGTTGATAGTATTTATTTATTTATTTCTATTTTCACAGGAAATTGAAATTATTTTCCAAACACAGAGGAAGTGCATTAAGCCTAGTACACACCAAGGGACAAAGTCGCAGGCTGTTCCGCGACTGTTGCGATACAGTTTTCTCGTGTTCCGGGACAAAAGTCGCAAGTCTTATGTTCCCATCGAAACTGGGAACACGAGACAATGTTGTGCGACATTTCGTAGTCTGTACGTGTTCCGATACTTCTGAGTCAGTTTCTACTTGTCCGCCATGGAAACAATATTGAAAATAATCGAAGATTTTCAAGCCCTCCCATGTCTTTGGGATATCACAAGTCTAGATTATAAAAACAGAAATAAAAGGAGGGATGCTAAGGAGCATTTGGCCCAAAAATTTCTGAAACCTATGCCATCTTCCAGTTTTAATTTTTCGAGAAGATTCATAGCAACAGTAATGCCTCCCGAAACAAAGTTCTCCTCCAGTACCGTTAGGTTTACGATTTTTCTTTTTTAACAACATTAAATTATTTAAACACAAATTCAACGCACAGAGAGCAATCTGTTGGGACATCGCGTTCTGATAGTGCAACTGGCTGTTTATGTGTGGACGCGCGACATTGTATAGCGACTGTTCCGCGTCTTTATCCCTTGGTGTGTACTAGGCTTTAGACACAGACAGATCTGGAAAACTATAGAAGAGATACTTAGATATGAGATTAATAATTTGCCAGACTTACTATTTGTAATTACGTAACTTTCAATAACCAATCAAATAGTTTTCAAAATTACCATGAAAGTTCTATTCAATGATAGAAACTTTAAAGCCAAAGGGAAGGTAATTTCAACACTGAAAAATTAATGAAATTATATCAATTCTATATCCAATATTTAAAAATCAAAACTTAATATCTTCATTTCTACGAGTAATTTTACAAAATATATGAATCTACTGAACAAAAATTAAATAAATTTAAAAATTAAACTTTTATATTTAAATTGCCAATAGACAAAGATGGAATAGATACGATAAATAAAAATAGTATCTTTTTTTGCCTGTCCCTGGTTGTCGTTAGCATTCTCAATTAATAGAATAACAGAAAATTGTAGTGTTGTTAAAATAAAACGGTAATTAATAGTCTGCAACCCTTCGCGATAATATTGTGACAGAAAATTAGTCTTTCTTAGAACACAGGTTTGAAGTGTTATCCTTATTTCCAGACAGTACGGAATGTATTGTTTAAAGGTTTCGGTGCAACTAAACATTTCCTTCTTTTTTTTGAAATTGAAATTCCAGTAGTCTAAAACTTACTATTTCTTGAATACCAATGTATGGAAAACCTAAAACCTTGCATAATACAGTAGTATTTGAAAAGTTAAGAAAGTTAAAGACTACTAGAATATCGGAAGAAAAAAGCACGGAGACGGGTGGGGGCGGTTAAGGCCATCTGAAGGGCTGTAGATAAGGTGAATATAGAGATGACGACAATTAGGAACTGCTTGTTAGGACACAAATATGTACAATATTTTTTTTAATATAAAATTAACACTGTTTTGCAAAATTCAGTTACAAGTTGAAACACGAAATCACAATCGAAATGTACGTCATTCCGTTTAAGAAATAATTCTACAAGCTTGTGTGTAAAATAATTTTTCGTATTTATTTCATCATCCTAAACATAACGTATTTTAATGATTTTGAAACAAAACCATTATGGATTTCATCTTCTCATTACATGAATATTACAGTAAAATTAAAGAAGAAAAACTGGTGGTTTTCAGTGAATAGTCGGCAAATTTTCAGATTCCATCCTGGCATTTTTTAATATAAGGGGCCGTCCATTAATTACGTGAGGTGTTTTTTCAAAAATTTGGACCCCTCCCCCTCCCCCTTGGTGAGATTTCAATAATTTTAACAACCAAAAAAAAAAAGGAAATCTTGCATTAACAACCAAAAAAAAAAGGAAATCTTGGTATAATATATATTTTCTCTGAATGAAAAAGTTTACGTGAGATTTTCGTTAACCCCTCCCCCTTGGTGAGATTTTGCCGGACCCCCCCCCCCTTTCCCCTTTTGACCTCACGTAATTAATGGACGACCCCTAATCTTCCTTTATATTCTAGACTTTTAAAAAAAAAATTAAAATAAACTAGAGGATATCGGTTATTAGTATGATTGACAAGTCTTTCATGGTTAAAACAATTACTGAAATGCCTAAATTCTCTTCTTCATTATAAGTTTGTTGTTACAAAGTAACAACTGCCTGCCAACCATTAAAGAATGTGTTTTTGGTGGATTGGCGTGACTGCTTTATTTTTTCTTTGCTTAAATTACAGATGAGCTTCATGATTCAAATACTATGTTAAACAAGGATTCGTAAATGAAGAAAGGTTGGAATCCACTCTTCAAGACTGATGTTTCGTTTGTTTGGAAGACTCACTTTAAGACTATTAGGGGAGACCGGGGATATCCAGGTTGTCACACTTTTCACATTTTAATTATTTTCGACCATGTAGTTGAATCTGATCCAGGAGTTTGACATTTCAACATTGAGATTAGACATTTAACTTTTACTAAGAATTTTTATAATGTAAAGATAGTGTGAATGTTTTCTTGATGTAAAGATACATTTTCAAAAATTCATATTTCACGTGACAACCAACTCCATCCACGGGGCACATTTTCACTTTTTAAGGGGCAGATTGTTACTGATTACAAAATGTAGAATCTTGCTGAATATAACACAGTCGTTAAATTTATCATCAAGAATATTTAATTAAATCGTTATTTTTATCAAACATATCCAGCTAAAACTGAGAGACTAGTGGAAGTAAACATTAATACAAATTTACACTTGTTAAACCACATAATTAAAACGTTCAGATATAACTAGCAACCCGGGAAAAGTGGATTCTCCCAACGCACGACTGCTTTTAGAACCAGCGAGTGCGTCTATGACATATTTGTATTTTTTATAGGGATTAGAATGTAGTCCCCCTGGCCTAATGGAAAGACGTCTAACTTCGGATCAGAAGGTTGCATGTTCGATTCCCGCAACGAACTTGTGAAAATTATTTCTATTTTCACAAATCACAACAACTGCGCCGGACAGATAGACAGAGAAATAAAAGATTTTATATTCTATATGATTTAGGACTATCATTAGTCCTAAAATGCATGAAATCTGGCGGTGTTCAGCCCGCTCTTTTGTAGTGCCGCATATCTGAAACACTAAAATTACGTTTTATAATAAACATTCGCAATTCTACGGACCGGGGGTTTGGGATCACTGGTCTAAGGGACAGATTGTCATATGTGACAATCAGCTGCTGCTCTTCTGGGATAACTAGCCCCAATGCCCCGTGAATGAAAAAGTTAAGCCTAACAACTGACTTCTTGTTAATAAGTTGGTGATAACGCTAAGTGGTAGCCGATATATCACTCCATAATAAAAATATTTGACCATATTATCACAAATTACTCAGCTAGGTGAAATTCTGAAAAAATTGTCCATAAACTACACTCAAGCTCCCATAACAGATGAATTCCACGTGATAATTACACTTCATAGACACAAACTGTTGCATTGTGTACTGCGTGCTCCTCCTATCGACGGAAAAACAAAGCTTGTGACAACCAACCCCGATCTCTCCTACACATTAGGGGACTCTGTTGTAATATAATGTATCGGAATAAGTCGCGAAACAATGCTTTTCCGCTACATTATTCTGCGTCCAGACTACTTGCAAGTCGCAGACAGAAAAAGAGGCTCTATCTAAACCATGAACACTTTTCGGTGAAGATCCACTATTTTTCGACTCTTACTTTTTAAAGAGTTTTTTGTTTTTTATGTTCCCTGCGAAATTGGGATTTCAAACTATTTTCTTTTCAATTTCTGCTTGAACTCCATAATTTTTTGGCCAGTTCTCCATTGGCATCATTTCTTTTTTTCGGTTCTTATATTCCGATGATGAAACATCCCCATAAACATGATTGGGATTGAATATCTTCAATCAGTTTTACTCTTTTTTTTTTCAGTGCTCCACAACGTACAACGTTAGTCTTGGAAGTTCAAAACAAATTGTTTGCTAATGTGGACGCGTCGCGAAACAAATACAACATCAAAATGGAAAACAAGCATGAGTGGGAACTGTCGCGAAACAGTCCCGATACAACGCAGCATTGTTTCGGGACTGTTCTGAACAATCCCGCAAGTTTCTAACCATTTAGTTCCGATACATTGTATCGCAACAAAGTCCCCTAGTGTCTACTAGGCTTTAAATGACCTTGTACCTCCCGCCTCCTTAATAACTATTCTACAAATTTCACATTGGCGGGAAACCAAATCAGAATTTCATTGTTAAAAACAAAAGTTGACTTCTATTTTGTTAATAAAAATAAAATCAGAAATTGGAAGATGCTTAGGGTGACCAGCTTTTTCCGATGTCAGTCCATGACAACTTCTAAGACTAATAAAAAAAAAAAAACATTTGACGATACCCTCAGAAGAGAGGATACAATAATGCCGTCAATTGGTACCACTTTTAGAATAGTCGAATACTCCTTCTTAACCGTTCAGCTTAGGAGCGGACCCTATGCCGGTTGGCAAAATGGCCGCTTAAACCAAAAATGCATTTAAATTAGTTTTTAACTGAATTAAAGTTACTTCTACTGTTTAATTACTGTAAAAGCCCTTATTTTCGCGAGCCGTAATTTTCGCGAAAATGAAGATATTGGTGATTTCGCGAGCTGAAAATTTCGCGAATTTTATATGATTAGAACCGAATTCAACCGAAAAAAAGTAATTCGCGAGGCTTAAATTTTCGCGATTACGATGGGCTCGCGAAAATAAGTACTTTTACAGTATACGAAAAAGGTCAATAAAAGAGACAAAGATTATATAATTTTACAAAATAAAAATCTATATACTTACAGTATGTACAAGTATACACTCATGTACTTGTTGTCACAAGCACATATCACAATAAACGAAAAACAAAACTTACTTTCGTCCTAGATAGGCCTATAAATTTACGAATCAAACTCGCATTTGTTAAAGTAATAAAGAAAACTGTACAATACTGTACATTGAAGGAAAAAACAATTAAAGAGATCTGTGATTGATTTCTTATGCTTATTTTGCATGCTTGCTTTTTTTTTTTTTTTATTATTATTATTATATAAAGCGAAGGCACAGTGCAGCAGATGAGCGGCCGGTTAAGAGGGACTGAAGTTATTAAATTGTTTAGTCGATGATTACAAAGGCGAGCCTTGAGGCCTGTTAAGCACTGCCAGTCGCCGGCGACTTGGTCGACGAGGGACCTGAAACCAGGGAACCAAGCGAGACGACCAACTGAATGACTTTTCATTCAAAATAGACGTCGAGGAGATTGCTATATTAGTGATTGTGTCTTAAAAAAAAAAAAAAAAAAAAGACGAAGAGGAAATATTGGGTGCATTCTTTATTGCAAGAACACCGTAACAGAGTAAAATTTACTTCAGTTTTAAAGTAGCAAGAAAATATGAAAGTAATTTTTTTTTAGATAAACAAAACATTTTAACGTGCTGTGAAAATTTTTAAAAACGAAGAAAAGAGCAGCACAAGCATAAAGAAAACAAAAGGAAATCGCCTTTCTGATTCATTTTATGGGGAGGGAATTGGGAACAGCTGTTTCGTGCTTCTGCGCACTCATCAGCCCAAACCTCGCCCTCCCCGATAAAGGAATCAGAAAGGAGAGATCCCTTTTATTTTCTTGCCTTTTCTTAGTTGGGAGGTCACTGTCCGAT
>JAFIDM010009631.1:52962592-53031963 GCA_023159025.1 Thereuonema tuberculata
ACGGGTTTTTCCCGTACGGGTGAAATCGTATAATGTGCAAGCGGCCTTACACTATATTTAACTAAAAGTAGAATTAACTGAATAGATGGATTAGCATAGATTAAAACCTTCTTGATTAAGAAAAATTCAAAAGAAACATAGTCAATTAAACGGTAAGGAAATGTGGGACTTCATCGGCACACTTCGTGTATAGTCTAAGTTGATAGGCTTACCAGGAGTACTTCCGCTAAAGTTTTCGCTGTTCAGGAAGCACTATGGGATCTCCTGATTGTTCCTAACTCGTATACGATTTCACACTACGCATATTAGTTCGAAAGTTTCACTAAAACGCTCCACTGAAGCACACTAGAAAACACTTGTCACTGTCGCGAAACAGTTCCAGGAAACCGCAGGCCGGGTAGTCACTCCGTCTCCCCGGGGAGAACAGCTTCTGACGCCCTCTGGTCCTCGTGGCCGTCGACGTCTTGGGCACGTTGACTTCGTTTCCGAGATCGCTTCAACGACCGGTGAAATACTCTCGCTGCTGCCTTCCTAGCATCTGCGTCGAACGGGTTGATTGACCGCAGAACCACGTCCTTAGGAAACGGTCATGCGGCGTTATCCAGGCAGACCCGCCGTCAGCCGGCCGCCGCCCCGTCTTATCCAACGATCGCTTCGGCGTTTTTGGCAGTCAGTGGAAAGAAACACACTACGTGAGCATAGCGTTTTTCGCCAGGCTTCCCATCCACACATAATCCTTACTTAAAAAGAAAAGGATAAAATAAAGATCAAAAATGAAAAACAAAGTGAAAGCAACTGATGGTTAGCAACTCCGACACCAAATCTATTCTAAAATACAAAATTTTTCAAATCGCAAAACTCATGCACCAATAAGCTTTCAGCGCGGGAAAGGACGAAACGAAGTTATCAGTTATGATTGGGTTAAAGGAGACTTTCAGTCTGAATGAATTAGGGGAAAACAGAAAAGAACGGAAAATAATTGGGTTAAAGGAGACTCTCAGTCTGAATGAATTAGGGGGAAAACAAAAGAAATACAAATTTAACTGAGGCATGAAACAAATCACTTTCTCACAGGAAAAATAAAGAAAATTAATAAAACAACGAATTTTTACATTTTGGAGAGGAATTAAACGATGGAAAAGAAACAAACAAATAAATAAATAAATAAATAAAAATGTAATGTTTTTGATGGAGAAAAAATAAAACACAGGGATAAAAAAAAGTGACAAGATCGCCTCTTAGCCATAAATTAAATGCCAAGTTTCACATTTAAAATTAACAATTATTAACTTCCAATAAAAAATTTCACTTGGAAGCGGCTTCCAAGGCAGTTCGTTACGAAGGAGTTGGTTACAATGACGTCACCGTAAACATAAGGAATCATTAATTCGCAGTAATAATTTGCGTGGTTATTTTTTTTTTTTAATGCATATACTGTATATTTTGTTGAATATTCAATTATTACAAAATGGGCAGGTTTTTAGCTTTGTTGGAATTGTATGATATGTTTTAATTGTTTATTGTATTCAGTTTTAAATGTGTGTTCGCGAGATTTGAAAATGGGTGTATATTAAATTACATAAAATTATGTTTATAACCCATCTTTTGAATTATTTTTGGATGAATTAGAACAATGGGTTTCTTTAGTTATTTGATACATACTGTATGTTAGATGAAGTTGAAACGCTTTTTTTAAATTTCTTACCAGATATCTTTGTTTCAAATGAAAGTTCGAATTTATAATGCTAAGCGTTAATGTTAATAAATGCCTCCTGCATTTTAAAGTAAACCAATCAGAGATACACTTAAAAATCGGTGTTTCGTCGTCAAGATTCAAATAAGAATGACAGGGATAAGACCATAGATGAGATTTGGAATTAATCTTCTTAGAAAATATTTTAAGCAACACTAGCGTCCCGATAACTAATACTGCACTTTTGAAACTTTGCCAACATACCAACAGCTTGATGTGAAAGTAAATCAAAAAGAAATGGACCAGTGATGCCCAACCTACGGCCCGTGAAGGTGTTACATGTGGCCCGCTCTTTTATTCCTATATTCACGTACATATTTGTATTAATGGGACCTTTTTTTTTTTTGGTTGTTGAATAGGAGATTCCGCCACATTGTGGCCCGCGAGATTCACAGCAAAGTCAAGTTTGGCAATATTACGAAAGGTTGGGCACCACTGAAATGGACGAAAAAGTGACGCATTTTCGTTACTAATAACGCGTTACTTCCCAACCCTGTTAGTAACATGTAGACAAAATGGGCCAACCATCACTATTAAGAAACTCTTCCTCAACATCTTTCTGATATTCTGTATTTATTCTCTATATAACAGAATCTCAATATAATAGTCGTATAAAAATGTAAACATGAAACGTACTGTCAACAGATTCTTGCAATTACAGCATAGCATCACGAACCTAATTATAACAAAGTATTATTATGTAGTAAGTCTGTAATTTCCGGAATTATGTCTTTTAATTTCAAACGAGATCTGTTATTATCGGTTGAAATATTTTTAATCTCTTTCCAATTATGAGTAGAATTATTAAATAATGATCTTGCATTGCCGAATTCATCAATTGATGCTATTTAATCTTTTTAAATAAAGACTGCTGCGGCATTCCAATTTTCTGTTTATGACATGTTGCACATTCCAATTTTGTATAGCACTCCAATCAAACGCAAAGCAGGAATCACATCTTCAGTATTTTATAAGATATTTAATAACTTATTAGCCTGCTGAAAAATAACCAGTTGCATAAATATTTCTTTTATTTTCTCCAAACATCCCAAATACAGCACAGTAATAATTTTTTGTTCATGAAAATCTGCAACTTGCAATCCCTTATTTACCTCAATTTTCCTTTCAGATCTTGTTCTGAACATTTGACGCAATTTTTGAAACCCGAGTATTATATAAATAGCAGAACGTTTGTATACGAATAGTTGATTACAATAAAAATCAGCAATCTTCCTGTAAAGTTGGTTTTTTTATATAATTTTAATTTGACCGACGATCGACAAAACGATATGTCCAAAAAATTTAGTATTTTATTTTCTTCTGTTTCTTTAACATAATAAATCCTCTTTACCCGACTTTCTCAAGAATAAGCTGATCAATATGATTTTCATTTATAACTAGGCCACCTCCCTGTCTCCCCCTGGTAAGTATGAGATAATCCAAGAAGAATCGATTCCAAGCGGTTATGGCAAAAAGTTATATTCCTTTTTGAATGAACTCATTATTTGATATCGCGCGCCAAAATATACAATAGCCCGTGCTCTTAAATAATAATCAATATAAATTCCTAACCTTATTTACTGTTAACAATTTGGCTTGGTGATTCTTTGAATTTACAGTAAATAAGGTTCTTACTTGCTGTTATGATTTCTTGAATAGTTGAGCAAATAGTGATATGTTATTCCTTTTTGAATGAACTCATTCTTTGTAGCGCGCCATTGTTGACGGAGGGAACGCAGCGTTTTGAACTTCAACAATGCTCCTTTTTCATTTGACGACTTCCTCGCAACAATGAATCACAACAATGCAAAAGGAACAACCGTTTTCCATTGTTGCACTGTGCCAGACAGACAGAGAAATAAGATTTTATATAAGATTTAAAATATTATTATAATAATTTATTAATTATTAAATTACAATAATGTGAAGCAACGAGATCTGAAACTTTCGGCCGGTTTCTTGCATCCGACTTTCGGTCTACCAAGTTTCGCAGGCCCTGATTGGATGCTCTCTAAGTACCGATGATAGGAATTCCCTAAGCTTTACTGCACGTTCCAAAGCTATTTCAGTGATAGGACAGGTGACGAAAATGGTGACAGGTGCAAATCACATGATCATATAAAGCTTCAGTGATAAGAACTATCTGATTTGGTTTTTAGGATATTACTGTGAAAGTCTGTGTGAGGGGAGACTTATTCACAGCAACTTTATCGCTGTGATTTTTTTTTTTTTTTTTTTTTTTTTCCAGAAAAAAATATAATTGTTGCATGTTTTTTTTGTTTTTTTTTTTTTTTAATGAGAAGGTAGAATTAGAAGTCAAAGAAAGTACTTGGTTTCTTTCTTTATTTGCGGGAACTTAAGTTTGAAATTCTAAACGAAATAAGTTGATTATTTTTGAGGTTTTTTTTCGAAAAAAAGCAATAAATGGAACAATATCAAGTCAGTTTTGGAGAACAAAAATAAATAATTTTTAAATGTGATCCATTTTAGTGCCGATTAGATGTAAGTAGATTCATTGAAAGCAGAAAATTCTAAATAATATTTTCTGCTATTACTAGGCCATCTCCCGTGTACACGCGCTTGTTTTTCTATATCACATAGATTTGGTAAAGTAAGAATATTATATTTAAAATATTACAACGTTTCGGCAATTATAGTTTTAATTGTCATTTTCGAATTACAAATAAATTAGACGGATCGGAAATAAATAAACAATCTTGAGATTCAAAAAACAGGTTGAATACATTCATTATTTAATGGGGCGAATGGGAAGGACACGTAAGTCAAAAAAACAGAATAAAGTGAGTTGTAGTCCCGGTGGCCTAATGTATAAGACGCCTGACTTCGGATCAGAAGGTTGCAGGTTCGATTCGCGTCGTTTCATTGTAAAAATTACTTATATTTTCTATTCTCACAGGAAATTGCGCCAGACAGAGAAATAAAAGATTTTAGTAATGTAGATTATAAACCTGAAGTCTTATTTGTAATAAATCTGTCCCATATTATTTTTCATTTTATATATTTTTAAAATTGATTAACATTTTTAACAGTTCTGCAAACATTTTAGAACTTCAGTATTCAGAAATAAAAGAAAACATTATTATGCTAGATAATTTTTAATTTCAAAGTAATTTAACAAAAGGCGAGATGAAATTACAAATAAATTTTGAAAGTGCAGTGAAAAGAAAGATTTAACGTCCATAATAATTTATAAATTAAGAAAGAAAAAAATCCATGACTGCATAGTAAAAATGTTTTCGCACACTGAGCCAACATCAACAGGAATCCTGAACAGCTGATTCCCGGGAGCAAGAATTGTTTCCCTTTTAACTTTTGTGCAAACTGAGCCAAACAACAAGGGTAAATCCTGCTGATGATTCCTAATAAGGATGAAACAGCTGTTCAGGATTCCCATTGATGTTGGCTCGGTGTGCGAAAGCATATTTACTGTCTAGTCACGTTTTTTTCTTTCTTGATTGCTTTATATTGGCACCTTAATAAATTATTCAGTGTATATGTGAGAATTAGATAATGATGAAAAAACAAAATATGCAATATTTAACTTGAATTTATATAAGAAACAAAAGGTGACTTCATTAACAAAAATAAATAGAAAGTAAGAATAACGTTTGGGGGGGGGGGGCCTTTCTCACTCATACAGGCCCATGGTAATTTACTAAAAATAGGAAGCAAATTTTCAGTTGTATATGCAAATCTAATCTGTTAGTGGTAATTAAGCACGAAAATGTACAAATTTGTATTTTTAATAATGAAATAGCCATCAATTCATGTTAATTTGAGCATGAAATTTAGGGAAAATCATGAATCGTCATAAATCAAATCCCTAATTATAGACATCATTAGATAAAAACGGGGAGGGAGGGGGGAAGAATATTAATCAGAAGTTTTTTCTCAATTCGATATTATTTAAAAGTTATTTAATAAATTTAGTTATAGTAAACACATCAATAGTTGCATTTATTTCTTGAAACAAACATTCTTGAAGGGTATGCTTATCTCTGAAACCTCTTCAGTTGGAAAAACGAAATTTCATAATGTTTTTGTCAAAATCTAAAATACACATATTCAACGAATTTTCGATATTCGGATCCTAAGAGGTGAAACTGGGGGGGGGGGGGCAATCTTTCGTCAAGGGTGTGAGTATCTCCGAAACCACTTTGGAAATCAACACGAAAATTTATGTGAGTGCTCACTTCAAAAATCTAAAGTAAACGTATTCGACAAATTTTCGATATTCAAATCCTGAGATGTTTAAATGGGGGGGGGGGGGGGCCTTTCCCACAGGTTATGCATATCTCTAAAACAGTTTTAGTTGCAAACATGAAATTTGACCTGAAAGTTTCAGTTTTTAGTTTACTTGATGTACTTTGCTGTTTTTGAAGAAATAAAGCATTTTTTTTAGTATGTATGCAAGGCTTCCAGAGCGAAGCCTCATTAGCAGGTCTATAACATAATTTGTAATACCACATGCCTTCTTTACCAACTGGGAAGGTTTCAAAGTGATCACACAAATACAATTTCTTCATTCACATCAGGACAACTCTTTTTTTGTAATCCACGCGAAACACTGGTATTTTTGCTAGTCTTTAATAAATGTAAACAGTTATGATTGTTACACATCAATATTCCTTTGCTGGACGACACCCACTCCGATAGTCATTTAATATTATACTTTTTTTAATCCCTTTTCTTATTTAGTTATATATTGGATTGAAAATGACAATTTGAACTGGTTCTCAGTCAAAATTTGCATGAAATTGTCAAATAAACAGCAGAGCTATCTTTTAGTTTTTCTGTCGTTAAGAATGTGTCAGTAGGAAAATACTCCATGATTGCTAAGTACCTAAACTTAATGAAAAATCAACAATTTTTATTGTTCTACCAGTATGATTAGAAAGAGTTCTTTCCTTGCGAAATAGCCCTCACTATTCATAATCAAGTGTTATGAATAAGTAACAGGGTGTCTACAGAACCGGGAAATCAGGGAAAACCGGGAATTGTCAGGGAATTTTGTTATTCTGGAAAAAAATCATTGAATTATCAGGGAATTTTGCAATTATTACTTAAAATCATTGAATTATCAGGGAATTTTGCAATTATTACTTAAAATCAGGGAATTTTTTGGGTTGAATAGATCGGTTTGGAGGTTTTTTTTTTTTTTTTTTTGGGTGGAACAGATCGGGGAATTATCAGGGAAGTTTAAAAGAAATTGTTCATGAAATCAGAGAAAAATCAGGGAATTTTTTTATTCAGATTTTGTAGACACCCTGAGTAAGAGCTCTTTCACAAGGAAAGAGATTCAATTTTGTTAATCATTTGAATTAATAATTATTGCTAACAATTATTTAAGAGGAAAAGAAGCATAGTAAGCATTTTTGTAAAAGATTAAAAAAGAATACTTCCAACTTAAAATGATCAAACTTATCTACATTCCTTGTTTTTGTATTTTAAGTGCTTCACAGAAATTATTTTGAACCCAAGAAATTTGGGCTCATGCTATTTCAGATGAAAATATTGTTGTAAATTCTTAAAATCCCCTGCAAACTTCATGTTTAACAGCAATTTCTGTGAACTCCTATCAATACTGCTAATTATCTCAAAAATTCACAGAAGTTCTGAGATTATTGTTTTGAAGAAATTTTATTGCAGCTTAGTTTCTGCACGTGAGGAAATTGCTGCCATTTTTAACAAAATTCATACTTTCAGGCTTTTGCCTTCCCACCTCCCCTCATGACTCAAATTCTTTTGTTTTTGTATCTATAAATCATAATTTTGTTAATAGAGATAGTATTCCTTATCAGTGTCCCTGAACACCTTTTAGAACACTATAGAAATAAAAAAAATAGTTCATTATATTAAATGTTAAATAAAGATATTCAAAATTAATATTTTATAAAATTCCTGTTAAAAATTTTAAACTTGCCATAATTTTTTCATTTCAAATATAAAGTTATAGACTGGGGCCGTAAGAGATATATAGTAATAAATTTTAATAAATTAGATAAATCCTTATTTTCGATTTAGAAATAAATAAAATAGCTGCTGCTTTAAGTTACATCTCGGTTATTGTTCTGTAGTATAATATACTGTAATAGTAGATTTAGTACAATGGTAAATTTTCAGAAACATTTGTCAATTTGACATATGAATATTGTAATAATGATAGGAAACTTATAAAACTTCCAAAATATTAAGAATAAATGTATATACCTAACCCTCTGCTATCGCGCCCAATTGGTGCCACACTATAGCAGAAAACGTGATAGCCGAACTGAAGAACTTACGGTAATAATATTCTTATTGGTGCCTCGACCTCAAATTTTACTCCTAATTTACCCTATTTTCACCTCTTTTTAATGGCGGAACCCGCAATATTTGAATTTTTCAACCAACCAGGGCGCAATAAAAGTATTTAGGCAGCTTTTTAAGTAATAAAACGCTATAGCAGAATGCGCTGTAGCAGAGGGTTGGGTGTATAATGAAATACATATAATATACTCCCTCCGTCCGAAAATATGATATATATTTTAAAACATAAATAATGTTAAAATGTATACCATATTTTCGGACGGAGGGAGTATTTTTTTAAGCCAGGGATATATTTTTACACACAATATGGATTTGATGAAGTTTATTTTAATAATAATGGACATTACATACATTTTTTATTATTATTTAATTGCTAATTAGTAAAAAGAATGTGTTGGTCTTTTTCTTCTATATACATTCTTTTCTCTGATTGATATTCCAGATCTCAGTTATCCCAGTGATTCACCTGTCAGTTATCCTAATCTGGTATCAGTTGCTAGAACC
The DNA here is from genome assembly GCA_023159025.1 of Thereuonema tuberculata. Taxonomy (NCBI): domain Eukaryota; kingdom Metazoa; phylum Arthropoda; class Chilopoda; order Scutigeromorpha; family Scutigeridae; genus Thereuonema; species Thereuonema tuberculata. Next base: position 52,971,180 of record JAFIDM010009631.1, read on the forward strand.
CATACCAGGAACTACTGGGTCCTTCAAAAGTTAATAAAATAGTAATAATAAAAATATATAAAAAAATGGAACTTAATATTTGACTTTTATATTTTACCCTGTAAGAAACAGTTAAGAAACAACATTTCAATTACCTAATATTTTTTTTAAATCAGGTGATCCAGTGCAAACAGAGACCTACCAAGGCTTAATTAGAAAATAATAATACAATTAGGAAACATTAAACTTGCTAAGAATATATTAACAGAATTCTTGTGCCTCTTTCCACATAATCGCTGAGGCAACTGGCGTCAACTTTTCTTGGTCCTTTGCAGAATATTTTCTATCAAAATGGTCTTTTACATAATCTCCATATTGTCATCACTTGTCAAATATTTCCTGCAAAAAGTTCCTTCATCACTGGAAGCAAGTTAAGTGATTCATTTCCAACATATAATAGGCAGTTTTATCTACTGTCAAAATTCAAGAGGGAGAAATGTTTCTCCATTGGTGTACTTCCCCTCCTGCATACCAAAGAAGTATTGTGCAAAACTATTTGCTGTATTAAATTAGATAATTCACTATGGAAGGATATGTGAAATTGATCTCGGGCAGAAATGTCAAAATCACTCGGTGATTACCTGGAAATACAAATGAGGCTTCTGCTTATAAATTCTGAAAAAAATTGATGTTTCCTTATTGTAGATCATGGGTCCTGTAATGCAGTGATTTAGATGCTAGTCTGCGGACTGGAGGAACCAGAGTTCAATTCCTGGTGGTGGGTGGGGATTGTTCTATGATTATTTCTCCTCCAAACAGACCCTATGGTTCACCCAGCCCTCTCAAATGGGTACCGGTTTCTTACGGGGGGGGGGGGTGCATGCAGGTTAGCATCAGGCTGACCATCTGACCTCGACTAATACGAGGTGCATTCAAGTTATAACACCTCCAAATTTTTTTCTCAGCACTGGAAACGGATAGAAACAAACCGCATGTTTCTATCTGTTTCCAGTGCTGAGAAAAAAATTCGGAGGTGTTATAACTTGAATGTACCTCGTACTGTTGGTCGAGAATCGCCGGAAGCCTAAACCTCTCTTGCATACCAGGGCCTGCATTGCCTGTTGTTCTACAGTTTACCTTTTATTTTTTTTTTTAACTTATTATAGTTCAGCAATGACCATGCTTTGTATTTGTACTTCTAATCAATCCTTTCAAGTACTATGCATACTTCTCCATTGATTTTTACCAATCATTTTGGATGTTATGTCAATCTTCTCTTCTACTTTTTCTATCCAGTAACAAGCTGAAGGGAAAAAAAAAATTTTTGGTAAATTACTCACTAGAGTAAACATTTTCATACAAATACCTTTTTCTTATGTATGGTTGCTGATTAGTTAATGAATTACATTCATTAATATTCATTAATATTTAAGGGAAACAATTTAGTACAAATATTTAACATTCTCACTATAATGGGTAGATGTACCTTATAGTATTTTCCCATTAGTCATACTAACACAACTAGTTTTAATAGAACTCTTAGGAAATATCCACAAATTACATTTTCAAATGTTTATAAAGTTCAGTGAAATTATTAATTAAAATATTTCATTTAATTGATGATTTGAATCTTCGACAATATTCAAATTTGAATACAAATTGCTTGATATGATGGTTTAATAATTAAAAAGTAGTAATTGATCTGTGATTTAATTCTATATTTGTTTCCTTTTATAAAAAGTAATTTTAAGTTTTTCAATTTAGGTAAAAATGGAGGAGGACCTCATCCATGTGCAGTTTGTAAAACTATGCTGGAGCACTTTGGTCAGAGCCGTCCTATAACTAAAAGCAATTGTGATCAGTATGGCTTGAAAGAAGATGAAGTCACTTCTGAAATGCGTGTTTGTAGCTCTTGTCGCTGCAGGTCTGTACGTCGCAGGTATGCCCAGTATGTATACAAACTAACTTCTCATATTTACTTGAAAAAATTAAAAAAATTAAAGTAAATTCATTCTCTAAAGCATATTGCATGAATTTGCTAATAATGATGGTAAATATAATATCCTGCAATTACCTTTTTTCCCTTTTTCTCTCTCTTAATTTTCTTCTGTATATATTTATTTAATTTTCTTCTGTATATATTTATTTTTACATGTTTTAAGGAGCAATATTTATTTTAACTTTGGTAATAAATTAGTATGAAACATTGTCAAATGGATGAAATAATAGCTTTTCAAAATTTAAGGTTATACAGTGAAACTCCTATTTTTATGGTGTTGTCAAGCCACATAATGTAAAATCAAGTAGAAATTACAAGCTTTATTTAAAGGGGGGAAAAAAAAAAAGTTATTTATTAAGGAATTTGAAAGATCATTTCTTTGTAAGCAAATGTTCTCCATTATTATCATTCATGACAAATTCTGATTCTTTCACACTTGAAGCCTTGCTCGTCTCTCTTCTTTGCATAAATTTCACAGTAACATATCAATCTATGAAAGGAGATGCATGCGACTTAGTGTTATTTCAAAATAGTACAAGGAATGGGATCTTCTAATCACAAAAAATAAATGCCCTAAATTAATAAAGTTAGATAATAATGTTTGAGGAACTTTACAGTGGAAATTTGCTGATGACAACAGCAAAGAATGTAAATTGATAATTACAGTTTTATATTAAATATGGCAATATTTGTCTTTAAAGCTTACATTACAAATGTGCCTACTGATGTGCAAAGATTACAACACCAACTTTCTACAGATTAAGTGATAGCATTTTGAATACTTGAAATGTATAATCAGGAAAACATTGGCAGTTTGGACTTAATGTAAATTCTGGGAAGATGTAACTTACGAGAATGTAACAGTATTAAATGGCCTGGTTCTGAAAGTAGGTGGTGTGAGAGAATAACAGAAAGGATATGAGGGTAGTTTGGCTTGGGAGGAATGAAGGTTTTACAGCATCAGAAGGCAACGCGAAACCAAAAGATTTGAGAACCACTGGTTAAATATAACATTATTGCTGTTAAGATATTTTACTCCAGCTTACAGAATTCGGATAACATTCTGGAGAATGTTTTATTGAAAATTGCATCATATGATTTTGCCAATATGATCTTTTTTTTACATTGAATTTACTAAAAATTTGAAACAATTAAATTTTAACTATTTATCTAGTCCTTACTATTATGTACTGACAGGCATTCAATCAGGTCTTTACAAAGTGTGTAAAACTGCAAAAAATACAAGAATCATTTTCAGTTCCAATTGTCTGATCAGAGTGGGCCCGGTAGCAGAGTGGTCAGAGTGCTTGGCTGCGGGTTGGAGGTGGCGGGTTCGATTCCTGGCCTCAGCGGAGGGCTGGGATTTTTCCACGCTTCTTTCACCTCCAAACGGGTCCTAGGGTCTATCCAGCCCTCTGTGGAATGGGTACCTGGTTTCTTTCCCGGGAGTTAAAGGCGGGCGGGCATCAGGCTGACCACTCGATCTCAACTTCGTCTCGTTGGTCATGAAACGCTGGGGGCCTGTCTAGGCCTGTAGAGGGATACTTTAACTTTAACTAAGTTGTCTGATCAGTCTAGAGAAATAGAAATGATCATCTCACTTTGCATGCCTTTATTGTCTACAATAACTGAACTTTGTATAGTGCTTAGTGTAGTTCCTTTTTACGGTATGTTCTCTCGAGTTATTCTTTCTAAGACTTGTTTCAAGATGCAAAGGCTGTCAGAAATTTATCTTAATTTCTCAGATGAAATCAATGGTGGTTTGTTTTTCATATACAAAGCAAATCCAGCTGAATACAAAGATACATTAAAGTCTATTATGAACCTTTCAGGATTCCTTTACACCTGAATCTCTTTATCAGAAATAATGTATTTATGCATTTTGAATTACAAAACGTATTTTAATTGAGTTTTGAACTAGATTTTTATCTCTTATATGCTATCTATCTGCAGATCGGATACCTACATGCATACACTACACTTACTACATATTTGAGTTTTGACAGTGGTCTGGAACCTAAATGCCTAGGTTTGCATCCTAAACTGTCTTTTCTTTTCACTATACAATTATAACTGTTATAAGTATAACAGGCTTAATCCCTTGCAAGGTTAGCATTGAAAACTGACATTGGGTGGAAGATATTAGAACTGTGAAGCATGTGTGTCAAGTCGGAGTATGGTGACAATTGAAAATATTGAAAATGCAAAGCATCACAAATCTATGCCTACATTTACCTTTACTGGCACCAGTTCTGTCAAGCTGCATCAACAAGTTTTCCTTGCTTCATGTTATAAAAATGTATGTTTTGATATTTCTGCTTCAAATCAACAATTTCCATTCTCATTTATTTTCAAGTTTGTAAGAATCATTAGAAAGCTGGGATATTGTATTTAGAGACTTGGTCTCTATTAAGATAAAAGTATGTGTTAAATGTTTTAAAGAGATATTCAGATTTGGGGCCAATACTATCTTTATTTCAGAATTTTTGAGTTATTCTAAATGGATTTCCTTAAAGAATGTAAAATCTGATATTTTTTTAAGTATTAACATGGCCCAGCATGAAACAGTTGCTTGCGATTCATTGGGATGTATTCGTTTCTCTTAGCATCTGAAATTTTTATATATTTGCTGTTATATGTTTAATAAACATTAATGAAAATGAAGGAGTAATGTATGAAATGTGCATGACCATGAAAATATTCTAAAGCTATTATGTAAATTATTTATATTAACTGTATATTGTCAAATAGTATTCAGACTTGCCATCCGCTTCTTCCAGCAGGCTGAAATATTAACATAAACCAAGCCATTAACTTCTATTTACATTGCAAAAAAAGTTACATACTTTGGCAAACCACAAAACTGAGTTTGAACAGAAGTTCACAAGGCAATATTTTTCACTTGGGCTAAACTTGCATGTGAAGATATGTTATATTATAGAAAATCCAACTTTAAAAACCTCAAAATCATGAAATCTGAATCTTCATATAGAAAAATGGAGGAAGAAGAGTGTTATAACTACTTCAGTTTACATCTATAAAAAAAATATAATTAAAAATCAGAACTAATTTTCAGAAATCAAATAAAACACAACAGAACAGAAATATTCCTCAATATTCATCTCCAGTATAGCTTGGGTAAATAAAATGTGATTAACATACAGTTTTCATAGAAGAAATTCAAGCAGTGTGGCAAAACTGCCAATAATAAAATTTAACTTGGAATCCCAAAAATTAGTAAAAAGCATAAGAATGAAAGATGTAGATCCACTTTGTAATTCAGAAATCTTCCATCCTAAGCACCATCTTAATGGTGAGAAAAAAATGTGAAAAAGTCAGTGAATAATCCTCCAAAATAAACTGGTAACAAAGTTTTAAGATCACTGTTGATAATTATAAATCCAGTAAAACATTCCTTACTCTTGATGTTGTTTTCCATTTATTGTCAGATTTATATTTTAAAGTGAAACATGAAAAAGATTGAGGTATTTTAACTAGAACTAAATTATGGGCCACTAGTAATTACGAAATTCTTTGATGTGTGGTTTGGTTGCATTGAAGAGTTGAGCCTACCTCTTTATTTACATCAACTGTTGTGCTGAATTCCCACAATAATAAAATTGGCCATACAGAAGTCTTGTTACAGATGAAAGATTTAGACCACTTTTTTATAGGATGATCATCTCAGTTGACTACTTCTATTTTAGCTATTTGATTGTGATACTAGGTATCATTGCAGTGGTATATTTGTGTACAGAATCCTAGAAAAATTTATTTTTAAGACTTAAATTACTTAAAAATAATAGTATGATAATAATTAATGCTTTTAAACTTACATTTTTCAGTTTCATTAGTTCGATGATAGTTATATATGCTAATTTATTATTTTCAGTTGCCCAATTCCTACTTGCAAAACACCGAAACGGAAAGTGAAAAGACTGCGACCTCTTTCTGGTAAATGGATGGAGCTTCCATCAGAAGTTAAAGAAAGAATTATTCAAGAATTACGTAAGAGATTTTACTTTACTTATCTCTGAATTTATGTAGTTGCTCTTTTTTTTTTTTTTTTTTTTTTAGACTTTCTTTACTAACAAAACAACTTAAAAGAATTAGGAAATTTTTGAAGATGCCAACTGCTACAAGTTGTTCTTAACTTTCTGCAGCTCTAACATTGGACATAATTCCTTAAAAAATTAAAATCACTTGGAAGTTGTTGTTGTTTCATTTTATTCACCTGTCAAGTAATTAATTCCTTAGTGAATGATTGGATTTAGCTCCGACCACCAAGAATGAAAAGCTGTCATCTTGGCTGACTGTGATTTAAGTTTTTTAAGGAATTATGTCCAATGTTACAGCTGCAGAAAGTTAAGAACAACTTTGCTAGGATTGCTTTATATGATTTTAAAAAAATAATAAAAAATACAAAATTTAAAAAATTTAAGATGTTACAACTATAAATTATCATAAAAAAGTAGACGTTATATTTTAAAAGCAAAAGCCGTAAAAAAGGCACTAAAATGTTACTACAGTAAAACCTCGTTAAGTCGTCACGCAAGGGACCAAATATTTTTGACGACTTAAACGGAGTGGGCATTTTTGAAAAAGAAAAAAAACAACAACAACAACACTGAAATACAGTATTTTTCATGAATTGCTGTAGGATTCGGTGAGAAAAGCAAGATTTTCAGAAATCAATATATGCAAATGAATGAGTGGAAAATAATAATAATAAAAACACTTTTTATAATTACCACATTTTAATCGTTTTAAAAGAAAGGCAATTTCTGTCTTTGAAACGTTCCAGCCAACCATTGCTGCCGCTGAAATCTTCAATGCTCAACTCCTTAGCAATTTCCATAGCTTTTTCTTTGAGAATCAAGACAGAAATCGGCACATTTTGCGATCTGGCATGTTTTAGCCGTAGAACTAAAAACCTCCTCGATCTCGTCAAACTTGGATTTCCTCATTCTCTTTGGTTTGTCTTTGCAGTCAGCTTCTTCAATTTCTTGTTTCGATGAAAGAATATCGTTTAATGTAGTCCTGGGAAGATGGTGTTCTTTGGCAAAAGCTGTTTTCAAAACATTTGATTTTTCAAAAAGTGCAATTCGTTTCCCTTGCATGTTAAAAACATAATCGAACCACAAAATTGCAAGAGAAAAAATAGCCCATATAGCGGGGATTACGCGCTGTAAAATGAAGTCACACTCAGGAGCAGTCAAGAAAAACGTCTGCACTCGACAGAGTTGCAGCGAGAAGTGTGCTTTGAATGATTACCAGCGAGATTCCAAGAACCCAAATCCTCCGAAGGGGTAGGAAAGGAATGAGGTGACAGGCATGGTCGAAAATTCCCCGTAAAGGCTTGGCTTTCTTAAAGTGAAAGGACGGGACTGAGAAGACAACACGATGGCATGCAAAATGAAGAAGAAAGATGCTTTTTGTCATTTTTGAGGGTGACGAGTGGAGTAGAATTAAATTTGGTGACGAGTAAAGGAGGGTTATTTTACATTATTGTGTATGAGACCTTGTCGGGACCAAAGGAAAACGACGACTTAAAAGGAGTGATGACTTATCCGGGTGACGACTTAACGAGGTTTTACTGTATAAATTTTACTTTCCCTAAGAATAATTACAAAACATTCATTACTCCTAAATAGTACATCAAATATTATTACATATGTGTTTTATGTAGTATGTTTTAGATAAGGTTAACTTTGATTATTAATGAAAGCCATGCAGTAATTTGAACAAAAGAATATTTTTTATTGTAAAATTAGTAAGCTTTATTCAATAATTTAAAGTTATGAAATAATTTCTATATTTTAAATGTTTTTATCGAAAGAAACCAAATTGCACTACATATTACAATGACTGTCAGAAAAAGAATGAGACTACTGATGTAGTGAGCAATGTCACCACTTATATAAAAATGGTGGTAATATTTCAAAAGGCCGCCTTTTCTTCAGTGAGTGTGGTCATCGGCAGAAATAAGTGATACGTTGTTTTGCCGACAGATAGCAGTAAAGTGTAACATGCTCAAGTCCGCCTCCTTGAGAAATGGCTGATGCAAAGGAAGAGCAGTACGCTGCATTGAAATTCTGTTATCCACTGTGAAGAAACCACCGAAGCATATGAAATGTTACAGGAGGCAAAAGAGGACAATGTGCTGCCACATTCAACAGCATTTCAGTTGTTTAAACAGTTTCAAGAAGGTCATCAATTAATAAGCATATAAGGTGGGCCAGACTGTCCAGCTACAGTTGTTAATGAGTTATCGATCAACATTTTACTGTTTGTGGATAGTTTATAAGTGTAACATCTTAATTTTTATTTATAATCACTTCTTTTCATTTATGTACTAAGGCAGTGTTTTTCAACCTTTTTCATTGAGTGGCACCCCTGATTAAAAAATAAAAAAATCATGACACCCTTGCCCAGCGGCGAATATAGAATCTGAATAACTGGTGGGGGGGGGGGGGGGCTAAAGGGCCAGATGAATTTTTTGCATACACGTACCGTAGAACATTACATTAACATGCGATTAGTCATCGCTTCTTTGCTTACTAGATATCCCGTAGGAAAATAGAACTGAGAATGAGTTATCTTGAACTTAAGTAAATTTCCAAGAAAATGCCTAAACTTTGCGGCACCCAAACCGGGATGCCGTGGCACCCCGGTTGAAAAACACTGTACTAAGGAAATGCAAAACTATTGTTGTAGTAGTTTTGGGAGAGACACAAAGCATTGTTCCATATTTTATTTTTTTTACATTAATAATTTTTTAATGCAGATGACAATTGAAGAAGTGGGTGTTTGTTTGCTAAAAATTCTAATATGAATGATACTATTGTATCCGTTTTATAAATAATGCTTCTATTATAACTTATAATTTATTGCCTTTTCATTTCATATATTTTCAGAAATCCCCCCAGATGTCAATAAATGTTGTTCTGCATGCTTTAATAGAATTGCACGTAGACTGGGTACTAATCCAACAACAAATGAGCCCATAGTACCTCCTGTGCCAGAAGGTAACTGCATAAAGTATATAAGTAACATAATTTATAATAATGAATCTCTTGCTTTATGGAAGAATAGATTTTAAAAAATATTGCATTTGTCAGCAGTAACAAATGAAGAATAATAATAAATTATGCAATATTATACATTGATGATAGTATTTTATTCAGTGCTTTAATATTCTTTTTGTAAAGTGCTTGTTTAAAAAGGGAAAAATATTTATTAATAATTGTTCACTAGTTAAAGGATGCAGTTTTTCAGGTATGTGTGATAAAGACATGGGTTCTGTTCAAGATCTTTGTCTTTAAGTATTTTCTTTTTAAATTCAAGAATCTTGAGATTGAAAAAAAATTCTTGAGATTTGTTGACCAGACTTGAAACAATAATTGTTTATGAATTTTTGTAATTCTAACTTAAATTCTGCTTTCAATGTTATAGTTGTAAATGCATTTGATGTGCCCACAAGAATAATGAAATGACAGCCACAAGTTAGGACTATCAGCTACTTTAATTCTACTAGCTGTACAACCCGGCTTCATCAGGGTGCATGTTGGAAAGCAAAAAATTGTTAATGTTTCACTTAAGTCGCTACTCATAAATAGAATATAGTCTGTATTTAAGAACTTTTGCATTTGGAAAAGAATGAATTTACAAATTTCACATGTATCCTGACTTACAAAAATTAGACACCTGTCTAGTAATGTGTAGGTCCTCCTTTCAGTTAGATTACAACAGCAACATGACTGGGCATGGACTCCACAAGGTCTCTGAAGTATTGATAGATAGTGTTCACCATGCCTCTTCAACAGAAGTCCACAGTTCCCTAATATTCGCCTGTTGTGGAACCTTCGCACTGACAGCAAGTTGAACTGCATCCCATACGTGCTCTGTTGAGTTCAAATCCAGTGAACAACTGGGGCTACTCATGATGCCAAACTTAGAGAAATGCTCCTCCAGCCATAATTTGGAGATGGGAAGCCTGCTGAAGGAGCTCGTTCCTATCAGAGTGAATGGATGAAATGATCTGCAAGGATGATTATGTAGTGTCTGCCGGTCAATGATGTTTACAGATGTATCAAAGTTCCTAATGCCTGTCAACTGAAAACTCCCCACACCATAACAGAGCCACTGCCATTCTGTATGTCCCTTCTTGGCATTTAGGACCTATTACCTCATGGGGTTTTCTCCATGCATAATCATCATTCATCTACCTGAAACAGTTGGAACCACAACTCGTCGAACCAGGCTACAAGTTGTGTCCAGTTGCAGTGTTCATGAGCTGAAAGCCCTTGTGCTATCGGATCAGCAATGAGACCCAATTGGGACATTGGCTCCTGTATCCCATAGAAAGAGAACATTGTACTGTCTGAGTGTTGTTGTTATGTGTAGCCTTGAATTGTTCCGTTATTTGCCGCGATGTTGCATACCATTTGGATGTTACAATGTATATCAGATGTTGCTATCCACTATCATCCAGAGTTTTTCTTCGGCTGCAGCAGTGTCACAAGCTGGATGTCTTCCCTGATGTTGTGTAGTTGTGATACACCTTGAAATTGTTGCACGTGAAAATCAAATTTTATGTTGATGACAGAGATGGAGCGACCCATCTCTCTGGTCCCTATTACCACACATTGTTCAGAGTCACTTAATTGTGATACACAGCCATCATCACTGTTAATTACAGGACAACGAATTACTGAGATATGGCCAAAAGTATCTAAACACTCCTCTGGAGAAGTGGATGTGGCTGTTATCGTGTGCTATGATGTCATAGAACGAGCTAAAAGTGGTCACCACAGCATTGGGCAGTCATAAATGGGAGTTAAACAATGATTAAGTCAGCAGGGCAGAGATTGCTATATATAGATTTTAATTGAGTAATTCTAATAAATGATTTGCAGTCACATAAACAAATAAATACGGTATATGAAACTTCATTAATTTCCTGAATATTAAGAATAAGAAATATTAATGTATTGTTTTTTTGTCTTGTGAATTTCTTCTTGTTTTTTAATTTGGGGAAATAACATTAATTTTCTTGATTGTTCAATTTGCCTACATTACAATGATTGGAAGATTATTACCTGTAATTTATTCCATTAATAAATGGTATTTTTTTAAAGAGTAAACTAATCAATTATTTCCAAAACAACTAACAACCCAACTCTTCCTTAAAATTTTTCAGAATAAAATACTTTTCTTAAAATTCATAATTAAAATTTTGGACTTAACCTATTTTTGCACAAAGCTTTTTTTGCTCATGCAAAAATCATGCTTTAATTTCTTTTTACAAATAAACCGTGAGGGGGAACTTTTATTTCTGAAATTTCTTTTAAGCATTTGTATTTTGTGTGAACAAAAAATATTGAAACACTTTTGTTTTTATTCTTTGTCTGTCAGTTTATTTGAGTAAAATGTTATTTCTTTCATATTTGATCTTATCAATCCACACACAAGATTACTTCACTAGTACTTTTTAGCAGCCCCTAGGTTACAGCTTGCCTGTAAAACATAGGAACCACTCTTGCTTTTATGCTTGCTGGATGTCACATTCTGTAGTGGCCAAACGGTTAGAGATATTAGAATGAAACCTTCACCATTGTGTTCAGCATCAAAAAGTAGGTCACCACTTCCAAAAAATCAGACCTCTAGGACCACTCCCTGACCAGAAGTTGAGGGGTCGAAAGTGGTCGCATCCGATAAAATTTTGTTTATAAAATTGTGCATATTATGGGGCTGCTTTGCTTTTGACACTGTCTAAAAGCATTATTTATCTTGTTTTCTCCTTCTGATTCATCGTTTTGCAATCGTCATTAGAATGAATGTTAAAGTAAATGTAGCTATCAATATTTAAAATTATTTTATGTTTTATGATTATTCAAAACAAACAGTAAATTTACTCCTCATGTTTCTTTCAATTTGGCCAAACAATACAAATTTTTGTCCCAAATTCTCTTTAACTTTAATCTCCACCAAAAACTATAAACTCTGCAACCTGGATCTGACTCCACAGCTCTGTTTACTAGAAATATTATTTAAAATAATTTTGTAAATTTTTATGTAACCTTATATCAGCTATCTTTTTTAATGAAAAAATTATCACATAACAACTGTTTTCATTCTAAAAAAGACAAAACAAATTCTCAAAAAAAAAAAAAAAAGATTTTGCTGGAAACAAGAAATAACAATCTATTGAAATTTTTTTTTTTTTTTTAGGTGTTGAAACATCACGTTGGTCTGAAGAAGAGATGAACATTGCAAAACGAGGTTTGCGTGAACATGGCACTAATTGGATGAAGATAGCAGCCATGGTAATCACTAAAACAGAAGCTCAATGCAAAAATTTCTTCTTCAACTATCGTCGAAAGCTAGATTTAGATGCATTAGTTCAGCAGCACAAAAAAGTAAGTAAAGTAGTCTGTAGTTTTTCCAGAGTTTCTACATGTATAATCTAGTATATATTGGTCAGGTTCAGCTTCCTCTCTACTTCCAACTTATCTAGTTAATGTTGTATATTAAGAAGAAATGTTCCATAACAATTATTTAATTTCTTAAAATTACAATGATGTGCTAAAGCCAGTCGCTTTGCTTTTTATACGGCAAATCAAAATCGGAATATGGATGTGCTTGAAATAATAAATGGAGATAATTATAATATTGTGGCCTTAATGAATGGTTTAAGATGAATAAAATCCAAAGTTTTCAAAGTGGCTCTTGTAATTTGAAATTGACAGAAATTCTAAAAGTTAAAAGGGATGTCTGGTATGTGCATTGGTCTGGGTTCAAATCCTGGATGAGGCATGCATGCAAACATCCCCATCCCACCCAAAAAACAGATGGATATTAAAAATTAAGTAGATAATATAAGATTGTATATATTTTAAAGCGTCAAATCTTTTCTATTCAGGAATAATTTCAACATTTTCTTTTTTATCTAGAATATATATAAAAGAGGATGTTTGTTTTTAAACAGTAATTTAATAGATAAATAACTTCAAGATAAGTAATGTAAAACATTATCCATTATTATTATCAAATAATAAAAAAAGTCTGCACTTCCTCAAAACTCCAGAAATTTGATCTATTGCTGTAATTAACCCATTATTTTTTGATAGTTACGTTTTTTTTTCCTGTTAAAAAACAATAGCTCTATTTTAATAAATCATTGTAACCATATCATAGTACACAAAACTCCTTTTATAATTTGGTTCTCTTAGAAACTAATTCTTAGTAACCCTGTTCTCACTATAACTATTATTATAGTGCTGCAACAATTAGTTATTAAATTTTAATAATGTACACAATATAATATTTATTTTATATTTATATAAATATTGATGAATAACTGAGTGCAGGAGAAATCATTTTGTGGACAAGGGTTCTGGTTGAGACAGCAGGCCATTGTAATCCTGCTTTTTGACTGAAGTAATATTATGCTTGCATTTCAATACGAAATGCACATTGTCTGTAGCAAGTCACTCCAGGCTTCAGTTTCTACATTTAAAATATCTGCAGCAAATTGCATCATCTGATTTAGAATTTTAATTGAACTATATATTTAATTTTCATATATACAGATCATTATTTATCAGATAAATAAGTAAATAGAATATTTTATACATTTTTATTTTAAACTTTTTACTGATATTTTGTGCAGGTTTTCACTACTTTTTTATGTACCCACCTGTAACATAACTGACAGAATACTCTGATAGGGGCTACAACTCTCACATATGTATGAAATTTGTATGAAAATATGATAAACATTTAGGATTATTCACTTGGTACATATTTTTTAAAAACTAATCAATAGTGCTAAGCAGTACTTACAGTAAATCAACTCTCACAACTGATTACTTACTAACTTTTTTTTTTTTCCTCTTTCTTTTTTTTAATGTAAAAGTCAATGGAAGAAGAAGCTGAAAAAGAAGGTAAAGAAAGTAAAGGCCCACCTACCGTTACTGATGAAGAGGAAAGTGGCGAGACAACTTCAAGCTGTGAAACTGATCCCAATCAAGATCATGACAGCAGTGATCCGTTGCAAGATCCAGAGAATAGTAATCCTGTTCAGGATCATGACAGTAGTGATACAGCTAGTGCATCCAGTCCTGATTGTAAAGAACTTGATGAAGGCAAGTGTTTCCTACTTTATTACTTAGTTATTTTGTGCTAGAGAAAAAAATAATAATAGAAAAACCATCGTTGGCTGTTATAAAGGTATGGAGATGATCATGATTATAGGATGAGCCAAAGTTAAAGCCCATAGTTTAAACTAAAATTATTATACTAAATAATAATTATGATTATTATTATTATTAGCAAAGAAATAGAAAGCAGATTTTTTTTTTTTAATATTGGATTGAACAACAAAGCCCTGTTTAAGTGACCTTTAAAATCGCCAATCTCATAACCCTAGATGATTTGCTATTTCATCTGTTTTTCTCAGACCATTTCAAAATCTACAGGGCAAAATTATGCCAATAGTAAATTCAGTTTTTGAAAAGTATAAGTTACAGATAAATGTTGGACATTAGATGATATCTATATTGAAGAGTTTCTGTATTGAAATGATAACATGCCTATTCTAGCCCAGCCTGTGACGTTTATTACATCTTTATAGCATCAATGTTTCGTAGAAAATATGCTTTCTACTAATACAACCAAATGTCATGGATGAAATTGGTTGCATTTTGAAGCTTAAAAAACATGGAAGAAAAGGTGAAGCCTATAGAATGATTATACAAGGACTCATAAGATTTATTTTCAACCATATTCACTTATCATTATAATACAATGTTTTCAAAGTTTCTGAAAAAAATAAAATAATTAAATTTTATTGTTATACTAAAATATTTTTTTCTTTACTATGAAATAGATGACAGTATTAGTGTGTATGTGTGTGCTTTTATATAAAAATATATATACATTAAAAGTGTGATTCTACTTCATTTAATCGGGAATTTTTTTTATTTTTATAATCGGAATATAATCTGATAGAAATGAAACTTCACATGCAAAAACCTTTCGACCAAATATGCAAATGATCAAAAATTCGCACCCAATGAATGAATGAATGAATGAATAGCCGAAGTGATGTGGCAATTAGACGATGCTGGCAGGAATGGGTCCTGAACTGCAGATGTCAGCGACAAGAGTGCAGCGAACGGTCTAGGGCGACAACAGAATAGGAATATAGACTGATTGTCAGAGCAGCTGTTACAGCACCAGATTCTTTGTTATCAACCATCCAATGTGTGAGCAATACTGAAGTGACCGCCCTGACCATTAGTAGAAGGCTACAGGAGCAGAATCTATGCTTGCAGCACCCATTATGCTGCCTACCACTGACCAGTACTCGCCGTCAAAAGCGATTACAGTGGTGCCGGGCACAATCAACATGGAATTGTGCTGATTGGGGACAAATTGTCTTCAGTGATGAGTCCCGTTTTGAACTGAACCCCGATGACCAGCACAGATGTATCTGGAGACATCCCGTACATTGTCAGGATCCCACTCTTGCTGTCACACACCACATGGCCCGACAACAGGGAGTTGTGTTCTGGGGTGTCATTTCATTTGATAGCCGGACCCCCTTGGTATTCCTCCGGGCACCCTCACAACAGAAAATTCTACATCTCATTGTGTTGCCGTTCCTTTAGCTGCACCCCGGACTTAAGTTTCAGCAAGATATAACCCCTGGCCACACACTTCCTTTGCCAGCAAGATCTCTCTTCTATTGAGCAGATTTGGAATTTTATGGGGCGTCACCTACAACCATCCCAGCCCAGAATATCATCAAATTAGAATGACAATTGGAAGTCGTTTGGCAAGAAATCTGCAGAGCACCATCCACCAACTGTAACCATCGCGTGATTTTTTTTTTTACCAACTGGGAAAGGTTTGAAGTGATCTCACAATTTCAATTTCTTCCTCATCCACATCAGGACAACTTTTCTTGTAACTCGTGCGAATCATGGGTATTTTGCTAGTAAATTTAGCTTTCATTCATTAGTACTTGATTTAAGAATATCAACATGTATAATTTTTGATATCTTATGCTAAAATTTATTTTTATTATTTCAGACAAAGATGGCGAGAAAGAGCTGGAAAGAGAAAAGGAAGTTCGATCAAATGCTGAGAAAGACAATTCAAAGAAAGAGGATATAGACCTCCCACTTAGTGAACTACTGGGAAAGAACCCTTCTCAAAGCAGTCTTAAAAATAATCCAGATTATGACAGTAGTGCAACACAAAGTGCGGATGAAGGACAGGGGCAGCCTGATTCTGAAGTTCCTCCACGATTATCTACAGAAGAACTGCAAGATCAAACATCTTACTCTCCTCCTATTTGCAATAAAGGATCTGACAGTGGTCCCTCCATTTACAGTAAAGCTAATAAAGAAGATTCTACAAGGAGTTTTGTGTGTACAGTGAAAAATTTAATTAACAAAACTGTAGAAAATACTTTAGGAGTTCCATTAAAACCAGGCCAACCTCCTCCTCCGTCTACCAGTCCAAATATCCTATCCCTTCTCAATTTAGAAAAGCCAGTAATGCAATCTCGCTCAATGGAAAGTTCAGTTGGAAGAAATCGAGATGTTTTAGAAACTAATAATATAAATATTACTACTATGAATCGTGATACAAGAGAGGTACGTGAAATGAGGGATATTCGTGATATTTCATCACTACAGAATAATAATAGCAGCAATTCATCTAGTAGTCACTTACAGCAATGTGAATCATTCTCTTCCATGCAGATGTATGGTAGAATAGATCCTCAAGATGAGACACTTGATCTTTCTATGAAAAGTAGATCTAGAGAGCGTAGCCCATCCCGCGAATACGAATCACGCCTGCGGGATCATCCCTTAGTGAGAAAGAGTCCAGAACTTAGCCATCATCCTTCTCATTCTGGCCATGGAGGTGAAAGAATGCCACCTCCTGCACACAGCAATCAGTATTCGCGACATCACCCTCTTTCTCATTCTACAGATCTTCCACCACATATGCTTGACCCACATCGAGATGCTTATTACCATAGACCTCATGAACCACGCACCAAATCGCCTTCTGCATTTCCTTCTGATAGATTGCACACACAGCCACCACCACCACCACCACCACACCATATGTCTCAAATGCCTGTTCCTCCAAGACCTGTTTCACCCCATAGTCATATGAATAAAATGGGTCAGAAATTACCAAAAGCATCTGTACCACCTGTTCCCCCTCTTATTACTACTCCAAAAAATACATCAATGTCTCCAAAACTTCCAGTGAAAAGTGAGAAACAAGGACCTATGATGGTGCAAAGTATGTCTGGTTCAATTACACAGGGTACACCAGTTAATCAACCAGCATTATCTAATAGCACAATGCCTATACTACCAAATCGATATGAAGGTCTTTTACGACAACTGACACCTCCTCATCCCAAGGAAGCTGGTTCAATTACACTTGGTACACCTGTACAACATGACAGCTGTTTAAAGAAAGGTCCTCCTGTTACCAGATGCTCAGAACCACCAACAACTGCATCTGCGATGTTTGAAGCTTCTCGTAGAAATATGCCTATGGTTACAGATTCTATACCCCGTATAGGTGTGTCAGCAATGTATGATCATGCATCAGTGGATCAGTATTATAGAAAAGGTCCATATGGCTATCCTCCACAAATGCAATATCCTCGTGCCCCATACAGTTCTGAATCTCAGCTCAATTCTAGACATGATATAATCACAACAGATTTTATTACATCTCAACAGATGGCTTTTCGATCTAGAAATGCATCAAATGAAAAGGATGCTCGATTGTCACCTCGAACAAGAGATCCAAGTCCTCAGAGTAATGTTGATCCTCGACTACACCAAATCTATCAATATCCATCATCTAGTTTTCCTAGTCAAGCTGTGTCAACTTATATGCATACTTCTGATGGTAGAGTTCCTCGCCATGCGGCATCTCCAGTGACATCTCATGATGCTTCTCAAACTCCGCCTGTCTCTGAACCTCCAGTTAGTTCATCTCCTAATCTATCATGGCAAGTTAGCAGAGGACCTGTTCAGAGTCCAAATATTCCTACACAGTCAACTCCTCCACCTCAGCAGCGTAGTGTAATTCGTAGTATAACAACTGGAAAAGGCAAGCCAAGTGTCATTCAGTCACCCAAATCATCATCTCCACGTAATCAAGAAATGGAAACTTATCTAGCCCCTTCAAAAAGTGCCCCTTCACCACGTCATATTTATCCAAATCATGAAGCATTCAATGCTCTTGTAGATGCTGCTGCTAATCAACCAAGCCTGGTTATTCCAAAAGAATCAATTAGTAGTATGGAATTATCAAGATCACCTAGAGAAAGACAATATGGAGAAATAGGAAGCAGTGTTAGAGAGAGACAGTATTTAGAAATTGGTGGTAATGGCCCATCACCACATGATAGGCACAGATATGAAATGAGTAAGAATTCAGGATCAGAAGTTTTTTCACAGGATTCAGAAAGAGAGGCTCATTTGCGTGCTATGTTTGCTCCAGATAAACTGAGATACATACCAGAATCAGAATTCCAACGGATGCAGCAACATCACCATCACCAACAGCAGCAACAGCAACAACAATCACAAGCTATTTCTAGAGATTTGGATAGAAGAGAAAAAATGTGTCGTAATCGGGAACAATCATACCCAACTGAACAAGAGCCACCCTCTTCCCAAGATCGCCTGCCAAGAGCTGATATAAGCTATGTTCGTTCAAGCCATTTTCCACGAAAAGCAGTGGAAGATCCGTCTAAGTTATTGTTAGATGTTTTGGAAAAGGATGCACCAAAAGTTTCTTCTTCCCCTGGTAATCCTCCGCAAGGCCTTACTGCTGCAAAGTTGATTGATGCCATCATTGCTCACCAAATTAACCAAAACACATCCGATTCTGTGCCTAGTAGTAGTAAGACTTCTGATCCCTTCTTCAAAAATAATCGCCGAAGCCCTGAAAGTAGTAGTAGTAGTAGCAATCTTTGTGTCCCTGACCCTGATGGAAAAGCATCCCCTTACAAGTTAAATCGGCCCTTAAGTAATAAGACCCCTACCAAAGATGAAGTGGTTACTGTAGATGATGATCCTCCTAGAGTGTCCAGTGCAGGTGGTCCAGGATATGAGAGACCAAGAAGTAGAGATAGAGCTCCTCAATTAAATCCAAGTCCAAATCCAAATAACTCACATGATATAACATTTCGTAAACGTATTGAAGCTATCATTATGGAAGATTATCATGGTGGACCTGCAGATTCAAAGCCTTTAAACCGAATGACACCAAGTTCAGGCCCACGAATATCACCATTTACTCCTCCTGTTTGTTCAGAACCTCGACGATCCCCAATGGTTCCTGTGCCAGGAATTACTCCTGGGCTTCCTGTAGAGGGTGCTCAGTTGGCACATGCTCCAATGCCTGATGAAGTCAATTCTCAGGGTGCATATGCAAACAACTGTTGGAAGCTGCGTAAAGCTCTTCAACCGGATAAAGAGCAAAAAGAGCATCTCAATGCTCAAGATATTCGATGTTCTGCAGGACAGAATCGTACAATGCTGGCTCCTGATGAAAGACAGATCCTTCGCATTGCACAGTCTCATTCACCTCATCAAACAGAAGCTAAAGCTCCTACTCCAAGAACTACTCCTGTACCAGCATATCAAGTTGAACCAATATCACCACCTGACAGTAATAATGGCGAAAGTGGTCATCATCATAATGCTGGTGGACTAGTTCAAGCATGGCTCAATCCAGGAATCAGCGGGAGAGGATACCCTACTCCAGATAGCTCAGAAGCATCAGATGGTAAAATGGTTGCAGGACGGTCTCAGTCCCATGGTATTTCTCCACTAGATTATGTTAAAAATCGCATTGTAGAAGTAATGAGAACAACATCAGAAGAAGCACCAGATACTCAAGAATCAAGACCACTATCTCAGCCTCAACCTTTGGCTTCACAAAGACCTGATGATTCTAGATATCATAGTATTGAAACAGAGAGATTGATGGAATCAAATAGAGAAATGCTTATTCCGTCTTCTCCTGCCTATGGGAATTCTCAGATGTATCCATCAGCAATTCATCATTCTTATAAGCGTAATTCAGAGGTACCTGAAGTTAGTGGTAGTGTTGAAAGACGTGAAGCAAGAAGTAGACCTCGCTCTATATCTCCTAGTAGTTCTGATGCTCAGGACAGTGAACATAATTTGAGAAAAAAATCAAGGACAGACACAGTATCTGTGAGTTCTACTGAATGCTCACAGCATGTTCTTCCTGAAAGTTCAGAGAACATTAGAAATTTAGGACAGCTTAGTAGTACTTCTGATGCTAGCAGTAGTGCAAATCACATCAGCTCAGGTATCCATAATGTGTCAGCTGATAACTATCCTCAATCAAGCAATCATGAAGGTGACAATGGTACTTCAGCTGAAAGTTCGACAACATCCAAAGCAGATCAAAACTGGGACAATGAAGTTACCTCTGCCAAAGATGACAAAGTTCCAGATATGTCACAGATAGCTGACAGTCCACAATCTGGGGATATGGTGATAGATGAATCTGAAAATACTGAAATTGCTAGCTCTTCCAAAATTGAACCTGTATCACCACCATCCCAGGAAACTATATCTACAACAGAACCTGGTGATGGAGTAGAACCAGCAACTTCATCCAGTGGAACTCAGGATACAGGAAATCAAAGCCAGTCAGTGAGTTCATCTCATAACAGTGGGCAGGAACGGCTCAGCAGTCCTAACAATGCTACATCATCCTATACAACACAGTTTACTCCAACTAGTAGCATGAGCCAACCATTAGGCCCATTCTCAACTGGTGTAAGCACCACTTACACCTTTCCTTTCTCAGCACTCACTGTCAGAGCTAATACTAGCCCAGCAGCAGCCTCCTCCCCAACTCCGGCAGCAGCTTCCAGTCATCAACAACCTCAACCTTCCACATTATTCAGCAGTCGAAGTAACTCGCCCAACTCTGTGTCAAGAGAGAATGAGCCGGCGCCTCTGATGTCATCACAATATGAGCCACTCTCAGATGAAGATTGAACACTTAAACTGTGGCTTAATGTGTATAAATGTTCACTTTTATGGTGTTTACTGTGTGCTCTAATGAAAGAGTTATGTGAGCTTCTAAAAGAAGCAGTGCAGCCCAGCAAAGCTCTGCGAAAGGAGTTATGTGGTTGCTCCTGGCTTCTAATGCCAATTGAAAGATGAGATAGCAGTATTTCTCTGCACCAGAGAATAAAAAAGAAAAAATGGGAGAGGGTGTCTCTCATTCTAAACATGGAGAGGGGTGATTTTATTTTTATTTTATTTTTTGTTTTGTTTTGTTTTCTTTTTTCCAGGAGAGGAATATCATGCCAAGCCAACAAACTTCATGAAGCTTAAAAGCTGTTGTCTACAAATGGGATAGAGTGAAATATTCCAATCAGTTTTTCTTAATTTTTTTTTACTATTGTAGTATCTGCTGTACAGATAAAATTGGTGGTTAGCTGTATTGTAGGTTTTTTTAACAATGTTTCTGTCAGTATTTCATCTGTCAGTTCCAATTTCTCAGACATAACTGAAACTGCCAGTGCAAACTAAAAGTGTAATTAATTTTATCATTTCATTTGCTATCTTTCCTTTTTTGTTTATAATTAACAAAATGTTTCTTCTATATCCTGAATATGTTTTGGAAGATATGTACTGGTATTTCTGTTTATTAAATATAAAATTAAAGATAGTGGTTTTATACCTTCGTTTTTCTGAATGGTGTTTCTAGTGAACTTAGTTGTCAAACCTGATGGGACTATCATATTGTTTCTGATTGGAACAAAGGTTATTGTATCTATTTACAGAGATGTTAAAATATATGTATAAAATCCTTCTGAAGTTAATTCATCTCATGAGTCATTCCAACCAGTTTCTTTTCTTTCTTTTTTTTTTTTTTTATAATGTAAATGACCAGTCTTTTATTAATCATGTTTGTTTGTTTTGCCGTATACATGAAAAATCGAACTACAAATTCAACTTTTATTTTACATGTGTGTGTATTCCAGTAATTGCTTGTTTTGACAAGCAGCACTGCCAAATTATATCATGTTCATTTTTATGAAAATTAAATTGTCACAAATATTGCTGAATACTGTGGCACTTCGTTTTTAGTATTTATTTTTTTTCCTTTTTAATTTTTTGTATTCTGTGGATTATGTAAGACATATAATGATCTCAGCTTTTGATTTGACAAAATGACCATTGTTCTTATGCTATAGTGTTGTAACAGACATCGAAATTCAAAATTAGTTACAAAGTATTAAAAATGAAGGAAGTTTATGATCATTTTTTTTTCCCCTATTTGTGATTTTGAAAAATTTTCTTTTTTTTATTTTATTTGATGGTATTTTTAATTATTTTTTTTTTAATCATTGATGCATAATCATTGACTAAATTTTCTTTAGTCAATACAAAATTATATGAACACTGTAATTTAAGCATATATTGCTGCAAAGGAAAAAAAAATCCAAAATTTGGAATTCCCATCTGTATAAAAAAAAAAAAAAGCTATAAGTTCATATGTGCATTGTTACTTGTCTTGTTTCTGTTACATGAAAGAAATGTTAATTTGAGATTTATTTTGATATTGAATTACGTTGAGGAAAAAAAATAAAAGTCAGATTTTTAAAGAAAACTGTGGACAATGCAGAAAATACTCCATTGTTAAAAGAAGGGAAATAAATCAATTGGGTAGTATTTTATGCAGTATTGTTATTTTCAATGCTGGTATATTGGAGGTGCATTTTAAATATGTTTTATTGCAAATTTGTAGAGATTAAATTTGTTTAAATACTGCTAACATTAAAAAAAATAATAATAATGTAGAAGCAATTCTTACCTTTTCAGTTTTGAATATAGTCAAACATTGTTAATTCATGCTACAGAAAATGTGGTTCTGAAAAGATAATTCTGGTTTTCATTTTGATATATAAACTCAAGAAAATGTAATATACTAATTTCTGACAATTCCTATTAAATTCTTATATTTTTAATTCAACTTTTATGTATCTTGTAATTATTTCTTTAATATGTAAATATTTTGAAATTAAATGTGAAATATATATATGTATGTATATTTATATATATGTATATATATATTATGTGTTGATATGTAAGATTTGGTCTAATATAATTCATTGTTTGTAATGTCTGGCATCATCAATTATCATGAGGAAAATAAAACATAGAATTAATAATGTTTGATTTTTCCAAGATTACTGTTTTATCCTACTTGTTATTAAATATCTATTCTATACAAGTAAATGTTCGTATGCCCTTATAATTTATCCAGTTTTCCTCCTTCCTTATGTATACGGCAAAAGTTAAGTGATTTCTTACAAATTCATTAGCAGAAACAAGTCCATATTCATAATATTACAGTATTGGCAGACACAAATTTTACTTCATGTCATTTATCAACTCCTAAAGCCATGCACTTTTGACTTGGCACATGGTGTCATGTTTGGACAAGATGCTTAGCACAGCTATAGAGTAAATCCAAACATAAACTTCCACATGGAATGGAAGAAAATGGTTTGGTTATATTTGTAGGCCACCCAACACCTTTTTTTTTTAGGTGACTTGGTTGGATATTACACAAATAATGTGCTATTCAAAGATGTAAATATTTGTGGTATATATATATAAATATATATAATTTTTTATTTTCTTTTTTTCTTTCTTTTTTTTTTTTTTATTGTTTTGGAATTGACTTGCATGTTCTGAGGTCATTGCTTTACTCATTAGGTTATTTGGTATGAAGAACATGTACCATAGTCACATTAAGTATTTGTAACCATACATGTAGTGTCTCCAAAAATTGTTATATTTTGTTGAAAATAAAAAAAAAAAAAAGTGTCATTTGATATGTTTTACGTATACTAATTTGCTTCTCACATTTTTTTTTTTTTTTTCCATTTTTTTCCCCCCAGCCCCACCCTTGAAAAAAAAAACATTTAGAAACTTGTTCCATAAAATGCTGTCTGCCAAAGAATCTGTTTTTCATTTGTCAATAAGCATATGAAAGCTAGTCTCTGTACATTCACAACAAACTATTATTTTTTAAAGGAAATGACAACATAACTTGAAAGTGTCTAGGAAAGTTCAATGTCAACAATTTTATCTTCAGTACAATTCATGTTATAGACAATTCAATAACCATGATTCACTGCATGAAAAATATACACACCATTCATGAATGCAGTTAATTGCATCTGTACCAAGTTAATAGTTTTTAAGCTAAAAGATTTTAAAAATCAATAGGAAAAACATGATTTGCTTCAATCTTGTAATAATTAGAAATTCATTAGAACTACAGTTATTTATCATCAATGTTATAAATGTACTAGATCAATTATTTTTAAGCTGAATAATTAAAAATAATTTTAATAATAAAAAAAGTATAATGATGTGCCAGGTAATTTAATGCATAAGCATGGAAATGATTTAATGATTCTTCCATATTAATTAATTATAGAATAAACTAGAATTTTGGATTAGTGAAATAATAGGAATGTTCTGTAAAGTGTTTTCAAAGATTAAATTTATTCTTTTCAAAAAATAAACTTATTTCTATTAATGAACTTTATTTTGCTGCAACATCAAAGAAAATATTTTTCTATTATATTTTACATTTTTATAGCTTCAAATCAATTACTTTTATATATTTGACAATGACTTAATAAAGGTATTATTTTCAGTGACACTTTATATTATTTGTAATATCAATGAAATGAATCAGATTTCGTGTGTGGGGCAATAAATGTTCTAAACAGTGAATTGTGGGCTGTGAATAGTGTATGTTATGAACTGTGTTAGAAGTGAAATGTGGATGATGATGAGCTTTCCTGACACCCAATTTGAGCTTCTGAAGATAATATTAATTATCTACTTTTAATTATGTAATCAAACTTTTTTGCAATCTTACAATTTCATCAATACTAAAAGCACTTATTACTACCTAAAATTAAATTTAGTTGAAAACCTATTTGGTATCACTTAATGATATCAGTTACATTTCTCATAGGCTTCATTGAAAAAACTATTCATCAAGAATTTGTAAGCTCCCAGTGCCTGAAAATTTGTCGAGCAAATATGTCCCTTTGTTACTTTCAGTGTTGCCACCATATCAACTTTAAAATGAAAATTAAATGCTCCTATTTAATGAGAAAGGTTGTTGGGTGAGGCTCCTCAATTAATCAACATGGCTTCTAAATAGAACCATAACTATATCCTTACTGTTTATTTATTTTATTTTTTTCTATCATTGTTTTATTTCTTGGTACCAAGATTTGCCAAGGAATAGTGAGCATAATTTTCAATAGTGGATCTTGCTGATGAGGTCAAAGTTCTTAACTCGTTCCATGCCACCCCCAAGTTACCTAGGACCTTGATTGCTGTGTGCCACTCCCGAGTATATTCGGGTCTGTAAGATGACTAATATTTTCTAGGAGATCATGTTAATTGTTTTGGTTTTCTTGGAAAAATGATATTGTCAGCTGTATTATGAGTTGTTTTAGCCACTAAAAGGCCCTTCAAATTAGTTCTTTGAACATGAGCAGTATTTTAAAAATCACAAATATCTGCTGACTTTGTGAGTCTATTTTAAAATGTCTCCAAAAAAAAAAGCTTGAATTTCCTTGAATTATAATTTATTTCCTTATATTTAAAAGCTTTTATTCCAAGATGATTTGAAATTATTTATTATTATTATTATTATTATTATCATCATCATCATCATCATCACTAAAAGCTAAACATTGTTATCAGTTTTAATCTTTGACATATTTTCTTAAAAAAATTGTAATTTGTCAAATAATATAGTTTAAACTTTTCGTTACATTTTCAAATATATATAAACTAAGGAATTATCATTTCGGAGTGAAAAACAATCTAAATTAACTAACAAAAGACTTCCGAAACATTACACTTAACTCAAGGGAAAAAAAGGCACAGAGAGAACCCCACCACTGTGGAAAACCTGACATTGAACAGGTTTTTGTAAATTATATCATAATCTTTAATCGTTACATGTTACATTAAATTTGTACCCTGAATTTGTCTCTTCAATTACCTTTGATTTTCTAAGAGAGAGGAGGTACTTCAATAATAGAGAACATAATTGGTTACAGACAAACTGTTTTTGATATAACAAAGGCTATAAATAAATAGCTCACGTTTCTATAATTATTTTTAAATAATGAAGCATTGAAGTTGAAACTTAAATTCATAGAATAATCCTGAATTTTTATGTGCAGTTTTTTTTACTATGATAACTGTAAACCTAACTGTACAACTAAAAAGAAATTCAACTCTTTAATATACTACAAGTTTCAGGAGTCCCAGATCCAGCTTCCTTCATCAGATAAAATAATCATAAAAAATTAATTGATAATAAACACTTCATCGAGCATATGACCAAACACAAAATCAGCAGCCTGTGTCATCTTCCTTATTGGTTGGATCAGGTAAGTGGCCGAGTCCTAAAAGGTTAGTCCACCTTCTTGATAGAAAGTTCTGTGAGGTTAATTTATTTCCCTTCTGGATCTACCAGAATGATCAGAGTTTCTTTCTGCTAGGCAGCATTTTGAATATGGATCGACGAGAAACTAGGCAGGATCGGATTGATTGGAAATATTCTTTCAATTTTGCAGTCTTCTTCCTTCAAATGTTACATCTTTTCCATTTCTGTCTTCTACATTGTTATATTGGAGAATTGATTTCATTGAAATTTTGAAAAAAATAAAATAATGGATGTTCATGGCAAAAAGGTTGCAGATCCCTGGGTCTTTACTTTTTTAAATGGCAGTAGGATCTCTCTTAAGTATTGCACCAACTTTAAAGGCCGTTCTAAATTCATTCAAATTATTAGATAATGCATTTTCTAGTCTTTTTTTTTTTTTTTTTTAGTCTCAGAAAATTGCTTCTGTGGACTGAATGAATTTGAAGGTGACAATCTACTATCGTCATTTTACAGCAGTAAGCTTGCAGACATCATTGTCTGCAGCTTTTTAGCCATGAAGAGCCATTTTTTTTTTCCATCATGCCCTCCTATTATTACCAGAATAATAATAATAAAAAAATGGCTCACAACAAAAATTAGGCCATTAAACAATTGAAAGGTCATCACAATACATAGATATCTCTCAAGGATCCAAGAATAGCTGAACCTCAGTATAACCTATTGGGCAATAAAATTATTCCATCAAAACAAAAAATGAAGAGAAAGGCAAAATTGCCAAGAGAATAACATGCTTAATTTTATTTTATTTTAGCATCTGTATACATTGGTGACTATAAAGCGATCCTTGGAGTCCAAAAAAATGAGATTTTTTGTGTGATAAAGAAGAACTTCGTACAAACAATATATGTCACAAGGCAGCCAGTGTTTATAAAATTTATCAAATTGTTAGTACTTGTACAATTCACCAAAGAACTGTGTATAATGCAATTAAAAGTGTTGTGAATGGAAAGAACCAACAATTTTATTGATAGTGTGTAACTGGTCACATTTAAAACTTATCTGTTATTTTACCATGTTTTTAAAATCTTCAAAGAAATGGCTTCAATAAAACAATTGCTGTGAAGATATTGCAACTAAGTTCTTCTATGTCGTGTTTGATTGCTCCATGGTGTTTTAGGCAAAGACTTCCTATTCATGGATGGCAAGCACCCCCTCATCGTACGAAAGCAGTGCAGGCACTTCTAGAGACGCAATTCATTGCATCGACTAGCCGCCACACTCCCCAGACCTGATGAGAAGTGTTTGAAGTTCTTCAAACAATAGTGAAAATTAAGGTGAATGTATGCAGTGCTAAATACAAAGTTTAAGTACAATTGGCAGAAATTGCGAATTGAGCCAGTTGATTTTGAACTGTGGTGTTAACTGTCAATTTAATTCAGTAGCCTACAATAGAATAAAATAAAAACAGCACTGGATCTGAAGAAACTAGATAATAACATTGCTAGTCCACAAGCTTTCTGCATTCTATCAAAGTGCATTAAATCGAGTTACCAATATAATTATTTCAAATGTCCATTGGCAGTAAACATTAAATTGGCTTCAAATTTCACTTGTCCATAAATTCCCATGCCAAATTTAAAAAAAAAAAAAAATCCATTTACAAGTCCAAAATTATGAAGGGAGAGAAGCAACAAAGACTTATTATATAATTCTCACTTTTCTTATGAAAATTAAGCTAAAAAAGAACTACTGTCCTGTATTAAATATACAACAGGCATCCTAAATCTAAGGACAGATGACGTTTGTACCTGTAAAAACAGTTCACAACTACTGAAATATGGACGTACATGTATTGCGAGAATATGAACACATGATGACAGTTTGTTTACAAAAAGTCACAAATTTCCAAAAAACATACGTAGGTGGAGAATGGATGTACAGTGCTGACAGATAACCAGGCGGAGAGACATGTCAGTAAGGAATATGGCCACTTCGAACTGCAGTGTAGGTCCCACAAATATCATGGCTTGGGGTAGCACAAGTTATCCAGGAGTTCCTGAGGCAAATTGGTTCAGTTCTCCTTAAGAGCAAGAATGGGTCCCTGCCTGGTTTCTGGAGCGGGATTTTGTGCAGCAGTGCATCTCTTCATTGTGTCCCTAGACGTGTTTAATGGGGTTCAGGTCTAGAGTGTGTGGTATCCAGTCAATGTGATGAATTGCCTCAATCTGCACTGCTTTTGTATAATGAGGGGATGCTTGTCATCTATGAATAGGAAGTCTTCGCCCATAGCACCACGGAGCAATCTAATATGAAGTAGAAGAACTTCATTGCAATATCATTCACCAGTAATAGTCCCATTTTCCACCTTCTGTAGCTCAGTGCATCTAGCAATCATGATGCTCCCCACACCATTACCCCACCACCACCGTATCTGTCCCTTTCCTGCACATTGTCGCAATGGTGTGCAGTACCACTTTCATGCCTTATCAGCTGATTTCTAGAATCTGAGGAAAAACTGAAATGAAAGTACTTATTCATTAGCCCATTCATGACTTATCCAATTTGGATGGAGACCTCACCACTTCAAACGTGTGCTACGGTGAGGTCTGGATAGAGGGACACAGACTAAAAGTCTTCAGGCAAATAGCCCGACATGTCTCGGACATCTTGTCAGTTTGTCGGGATATCCACGTTCCTGTGCTGGAATGGAGGTAACTCACAAGCTGACCAGCCGTGATGCAGTGATTATGTTTTGCTGTTACAGCAAAAAAATATCTTTGTGTATTGTCGTATAGCAAGGGCGACTTCCTTGCATGCGTTTGGAACACATTCCATTGCTTTGAAACACTGATCAGAGCCTGAATACAACACTGGGCAATTCCGAGCTCCCTGGTAACATCAGTTACTCTGTAGCCTTCTTCCAGCTTTCCTATAATTCTTCCCCACAGAAATCATTTAGATGTCTTTTTGACAAACCGAAAATTTCACTTTCTTCACTTCTTTTGTTCACGTCAAATGGTACCCTTAAATGCAGTTCACCTAGGTGCCAATTTGCCTTTTTAACAGTTTCAATGCCATCATGTGATCAGTGGCGTAGCAAGGGGGGGGGCGATCCACCCGGGCCCCTGCCTGGGAGGGGCCCCACCTAAGGAAAATTTCCTTTTTTTTTTTTTTTCTTTTTTTTTTTGGTTGTTGCTTAATAATGGAACTCCTGTCCCGGGCCCCCCAAGGCATTGCTACGCCACTGCATGTGATCTCTGCGCATGATTCACAAAATTGCGTGTGTGCCACATTTCTACTGATCTGATCGTCCACAGATATGCAAATTGCCAGAAGCCGTTTCATCGGATTTTGTGTTTGTAAGCATTAGAACTAGTAGTTATCCTTAGGTTTTGGATGCCTGTGTATTTGATACACAATAACAAATGTGCAAAATTCACAGGCATCTGGTCATACTGGTTGCATGGGAATTTTTTTTTTTATTTTTAAAAAAAGCACATATGGGTCATTCTGAAATTAAGTGGAATTTCCGTACAAGAAAAAAAAAATTAAAATCTAGAGAAAAATTATTATTAATATTTTTTTTTTAAATGACCAATAACAAACTAAATACATGTACACCCTTTGTAGAGGTCAAGAATAAATTTTTTTTCCAGAAAAAAATAGTTTACAATTTGCTTCCATGGAGGTTACAAATTGATTTACATTACATCATTAAAGTTAGATGGGTCATCCTCAAAAAAAGTTACCATGTAAAGATGGTATGAACATGCAGTTCATAACCATAAATCCATAGATTCAGAGCTTATGTTTTCTGAAAGATAACAGGTATTTCCAAAATAAACAATTAAAGTTAAAGTTTTAACATATGACATACAACATTTGTTGAACCCATGGAGGTTACCAAGAGAAAAAGAACGCACCTGGCAATCAAGGCAGTCCGGTCTTTTAACAGCAAATAACACACATGAGATCCAAACAATCAACAGAATACTCAAGATCGCTGCCTTCTCCTTCACTACAGCTCTACCAGTGAACAGTGTTGTTGCCCAGTGAGCATTTTCAGAACTTTTATCGATGTTCCATGGTGGTTACATCCAACCCCATGGACAACTTTTGAGTTAAAATTAGGCTATTTAAATCTTTGTTTAAAATGTTAGTTGGTGTAGAGTTTAATGTATATAATTTATTATTGTTATTGAGGTTTTTTTTGAAAAATTTAATATTTTTCGATAAAACACTTGTTAATGTTGAAAACACAGGGGTTGGAACATTCCATGGAGGTTACATTTCGTACACTTCTCAGAGTTTTACTTTTAAATGTAAAATAATTTTCATAAAATAATATTGGGATCTTTTAAATACAATCTTGTTTCATTTATAAAAAATTATCAAGCTTATATAAATCAGTTTTTTAAGATAGAAACTTAGGGGGGACAAAAAATTCCACTTAATTTCAGAATGGCTCATATATTTCTCAACAAACATCAAGAAATCGCCTGATATCCTGAAACATCATCCAGGAGATGCTTATTATTACTGTCAAAATAATGTGCTGATTATATTTCTGATACACTGAAAAAAATTATTGATGACCAACGTCAAATGCAGACCAATGAATTTTGTACTTCTATTATTGTTTTGCTTTATTTAGGGAGATGCCAGGCTCTTTCTTAAAATTATTCAACTTAATCTCCATCCTGAAACTTTTGCTTACTGGTCATTATTACTGACTAATGATTACCAGAAAGCATGAAAAAGCTGTTTCAGGATGGTATCTAGGTAACATGTTATTTTCTGATATTTGTAAAGAATATTAAACTTTAGTTTAGATCTAATGATAATGAGTAACAGAGTGAACAAAATTTATTTACTTGTACATTTGCACATTTATTTGCATTTTCATATCTGTTAAGGGATGCAGCAATTTCCAAAACCTCTTTACCAAAAGAACTAAAAAAGCAAAAATTGTTTATTTTATGTACATTCTTTTGCATTTTTTTTTATATATCTTTTACTTCTTGCATTCTGCTTTCCATCTTAAAAAATCCTGGTTCTAGCAAGTTAATAAAGAAAACTTTTTTTTTGACAGAGATGTAAGTGGTATTTTTAAAAATTACTAGACATTTTTCATAGAGAGATCTCAAGGAGTAAGTTTCTTAACTGCTCTTTCACTAACAAGGAAACATGACCAGATCAATGTTCCAAAATTGAATGGGAATTATTCTGATGAAATAAAAAGACATGTTTGAACTTTCTACACATGAAGTCCTACTTTTGGGAAAGAAAAATATCGAAAAAAGAATTTTACCTTTATAAATAATTTTGTGATAGCTTGTTTCCTATTCAGAATAATTTTCCCTTAATACCTACCAACAGCCATTTTTTGTTTTTGTTTTTTAGGGAAAAAAATATTGATGAATATTCTCTTTATCTCTTTATCTGAAGTTTATCTCTTGTCTCACTGTTTGAGAAACATTGATTTCTAATGGTAAATTTAGGTATAGAGATGGTAAAAGAAGGGGTGCTTTTCAGTGCTATTGCATAATTGCCTTATTTATATGAACGCATTGTGGAGAGTGCTCGAACTATTTTTCACAGGTCTAAATTTCAAAGATTCATTTTCTGTAAGTTTTATTTCCAAAGAGCAATCTTAAAAAAAGTAATTCAAAGCAAGTTAGTGAATTTGTAATCTTTTTTTAATAGTGACCGAAATACCTAAAGGAAAAGTTATTCAAAAAGATCTACCAATGTATTTACTATCTCTATTATAAAATATCCCTTTTACAAATATTTTTGCCCAAGTTTTGGTTTTTATCTAATTTCTAAAAGGTACAGGGTGTTTCAGCAGGAAATCCCACATTTTAACTATATCATTTGTTCGACTTCATGGAAACTACATGTTAACGTTTAGTTATTTAGTTACATGGAAATGACAGGTTAATAATGGGAGAATGACTTGCTGTCATATCAAGTGCTGAAAGTGTCTCACTCCTTGAGACACATTTGTGCACTTTTCACCATGTTTTCAGCATAAGCCTCAACGTGCCATGTCAATGTTGCTTATTTCGGTCATGAGGTTTTCCCGGAGATCCTGAATGGTTTATGATCTGTTTTTATAGAATTTCTCCTTAAGATAGCCCCACAAGAAGTAATTCACTGATGCCAAGTCTGGCAACCTGTGGGCTACAGGGTTTTTGAGATAACACAGTCCACAAGAAGCTATTAAGTGCAATGGATTCGTTGGAGGTGTGGCATGCTGCTGGAAGTACCCCTGTGTAAGCTCAATGTGATCTAGCTGCCCCACGAAGGCTTGTATACATCAGTGTTCACAGTCCCTTCAAAGAAAATTGGGTCCAATGACACTTTCAGCGGCAATTGCACACAACACATCCACTTTTTGCAAATGAAGTTCTTACTGATTGTGAAGCGAAGTGACGAATTAACGTGGAAACAACCCTTAAAGGCCACACTGATGCCATGTGCAAAAAACTTCTACATTTCGTGCACTGTTTAAGGGCACTTACATGTGACTACCACCATCAGTAACAGTTATAA
Source organism: Thereuonema tuberculata (assembly GCA_023159025.1). Lineage (NCBI taxonomy): Eukaryota > Metazoa > Arthropoda > Chilopoda > Scutigeromorpha > Scutigeridae > Thereuonema > Thereuonema tuberculata. The sequence goes on from JAFIDM010009631.1 coordinate 53,004,268, forward strand.
CTAATTACAAAGTGGGACTTCCCGCTAAAACACCTTGTATGATAGGACTGCAGATTTTTTTTTTTTTTTTTCAAGTAGCAATAAAGTATATTGTGCATTACATTTATTTCGGCTTACGGCACCATTTCTCTCATTGCATTTCTCTGAAGTGCATTGTCACACTGGCAATTGTACATCATGAAAAGAAAAAAATGTGTGTGAGATATGAAATTTTAGGCAATGTGGTAACTGTTCAGACAAAAACTGCCCAATTTGTAATTCTCTGCACCCACATACACTTCTAGTTTTTAAATGCCATTTTTGTCTTTTCACAGAGGTAGTTAAAATGTAGTGGCTTTTTTGGAGTCTTGTATAAATATGTGGTGTTCAGATTGCCACAAAAAAATAATTGCAAATTTTATCAATTAGATATAAAACTCATTCAGTACTATTTAGTGGTATGCTTCCTTGCAGAGCTGTTTATTGAATATTACTTGTATTTAGGATGACTGGTAAGTCGACGTATTTCTTTTAGGGCATGATAGTAGAGTTCATTTGCAATTAATTTAACCATAATAACCATTATGTAAAACTCGATAGTTTTTGAGATATGTTAATTTCTGTTTTGTTAGAAATGTACTCCCAAGTAGTATAATAGCAAAAATAAAAAAAGGAATCAAACCTTTTTTTTTTGTAATATTTCTGTTCTTCTCATTAGTTTACACAGTAATATAGTTATTGTAGCAAACAGTATGTTAAAAACTTCAATATGATAAAAATACAAGAGCTAAAACCTACATTTGTTGTAAAAACCTTCAACCCAATTGTACATTCAAGTGAGATTTATACATCATTCTAATGGTAATAAAACAGGGAAGTTTTTAAAGTCATTTGAGGTTATTTGCATACACATCGTAAATACTGAATGATAATTGTATTTGAGATATTAGAATTGTATATGTTACACCAAGTTTGAATTAACTGTAACAAAGTAACTGTATGGTATACTCAAAAACCTCAAAGGCGATACTTAGGATTTTTAATATTTTTTTCTTAAGATTATACATTTCTTTCAGTAACTATATTCTGAAAATTTTCATTGAATCAAATACAAGATGTATTCGGAAGCTAAGTACCATTTGGGAATATTTTTGCTGCAGTGCTATGGCCAGAATTTTACGCATGTGTGTTTACTTCCCTCATTCATTCAACAGTCAGAGACGCCATAACGAGAAATATGATGTGATTTTTTTTTTTTTTTTTGAATGCAAGGAATGGTAAACCAGCTGACATTTATCGTCAGATCTGTGAAGTCTACTGTCAAAATTCTGAGTTATGGAATGGTGAGGCAGTGGGTCAGACAGTTCAATGAAGGTTGTGAGAATGTGCATAGCGATTTACCGAGTGGCCGGCCATCTGTAGTCAGTGATGATTTGGCGGTCAATGCAAACCTTTCTGAGGACAGACTGTGTAGAATTTCATTGCTTTCCTGGCATTTCCTGCAAATTTCAATAACTATTCTCTACAAAATTGTAACAAGTCATTTGAAATTTTGGAAACTGTGCTCATGCTGGGTACCAAAGATGCTCTCCAAGGTGCAGAAAAAAAAAGCGGGCTGCCAATGTGTTCACCTTTCTCAGGCGATAGAGCTAGTAAAGTGATGAATGTTTAAACCAATATTGTCACAGATGATGAGACATGGGTATCCCATGTGACTCAAATCAAAGCAGCAATCCATGGAGTGGAGGCACATCTTGTCGCCAAAAATGCAAAAATTCAAGCAGACGATTTCAATTCCTGAAGCTCATGGGTTTAGTGTTTTGGTACAGGCAAAGAGTTTTGCTTGTTGAGTTCTTATCTCAAGGCACAACATTAAACTCAGCAGTCTATTGTGAGACCCTGAAGAAAGTCTGTCATGTGATCCAGAACAAAAGACTCACCGAGCTATGTTGCATCATGACAATGCTCGGCCATACTCCTACCCAAACTCAAGCTCTCATCACGTCATTTGGTTGAAAACAAATGGATAACCCCTCTTTACAGCATTGACATAACTCAGTTACTTTCTCCTGCTTCTGCATTTAAAGAAGTTCCTTGGTGAAAACAACAATTTTATTTTACATGTAATATCTCTTACACTTTTGTTTGAGATTCATTTTTATTTTGTTTTCAGTTCTTAAAAACCACGTAGTTGTATTTTCTCTTCAAATTTTCATGCTTATTGCAGGCTACAATATGCAGGATTTTTAATAGATGAAGCAGAATTAGTACATTGTACAATAACTGAAATATCCAAAATATGACCAAATTTTTTTTTTTTTACTCCTGAAACCATATTTTCCATTTGTCATCAAATTCCACAAAATTTTTTAAGCTAAACCTGAGCATTTTTGAATTTGAACATTATGATGGCCACAAAAGATGTTAATAAAAAAATGCTTCGCAAGTTGCAAGTTTTGTTGAGCTACAAGTTTGAGACCGATGTCCTTGATCATTGTGATCTTGCAGATGTGTGACTTGACTTCAGTTTCAGGATCATACCCGATTTAAGTGTGAGCCCAATAGCTAAATGGTAAGACACTTGACTACAGGTCAGAGGAGCTGGGTTTGATCCCTGGCAGAGATCAGGAATTTTTTTATATTGAATTCTCCTCCATACAGGTTCTACGGTTCACCTGGCATCTCTGTAGAATGGGTATCGAATTCTTTCTGGGAGTTACAAGCAGACGAGTATCAGCACAACCACCAAACTTTCAACTTTCAAGGAGACAACATATCCTGTATATCATGGATTTTGATCCCTTTTAAGAGATGAAATTACGCATGAAGTACTTCAAAAATATATTGGATGCCATAATTAAACAGGAGCTGTTTGGAGTGTGATAGGCAAAAAACCATTGGCCAAAAACAGCCATAATTAGTGACCATGGGATTACGATATCGCATAAAATATTTTTTAGTTCTGAATGTTGCCACTAGGGGGGAAACTGGTGTTGCATGGTGAGCTAATCAGACCTAGAAAAGAAAACAAAAGCCTAGTTGACAATAGGTTTTATTGTTTAAGTTACACATGGTTCAATATGTTGTCCTTGCACTTTGTCCAAAATCTGCATTCTGTGGATCGTAGATTCTACTGCGAACCACAGCAAATCTCCAGAGATTTGTCTCGCGTGAAGCAGTATTCGGTCCTTCAATGTTGCCAAACTATCAACGTGTCCTTGGTAAACCAATGCTTTCAAGTAATCCAACAACCAAAAGTCCAGTGGCGTGAGATCAGGCAAACGTGCAGGCCATGTCTTCGGGAATGCTCTACTATTTATGTAAATGTTAGAAATGCGGCTATTATTGTTGTAGATGGTAGCTCATTTGATAATACCTTCTGAGGTCGAGATCCTGGGACTGCACATTTTTTTCTTCTTCTTCTTTTTCTATCTTGGTTTTATTTTCTTTTTCTTTATATTACTATACTTTTTTATTTATTATTTTTATTCTTTTTGGCTTACATTAGTAATGCGACTAAAAATTTTAAATATTTCCCCTTTAATTAGACAATAAAGGTAAAACATGACTTTATTTTTGTGACTTTATTGTTTATGTAAATGATCAAATATCGTTTAATTTCTTCTCTTTTTATTTTTTCATAGGTTTCCTTCATCCTTTGTTTTCCTTTTAGATTATGTTAATATAAATATAATATGTTAATAGAATTTTTTCATTACTTATATTTATAAAACCCAGGAAAGAAATTAGAATGTATTAATCCCTTCTAAGTTTTTTAATGTAAGTAACAAATAAAAATGTATTAACATAATGAAAAAGAAAAACAAAGGACGAAGAAAAAGAAAAGGAGGATGAAAGCAAAAGAAGAAGAAAGAAAGTAAATGATATTTGGTCTTTTATATCAATAATATAGATTTTTGGCTATGGGGCCAAAGAGCTCGTTTATCTAGGCAATGTTCCGAACTTAGCTGTGGTAGAAGACAGAATTTTGCAAAATATTAATACAACTCAATGCATATCATTTGCGTTCTGCTGTCTAGTGTGTTGTGCAGTGAATGCAATTTGTAGAGCAAGGGGATGGAGGGCACGTGGAGCTGTATTTGTGATGTTAGTGTGATTCCACATGTGAGTGCAATAAAGTTATTGCACGTTAACTCATTTTTGGACGATATTTGTTAGATAAGTTAGGCAATATGCAAATTACGGGGACAGCAGTACCACAATACACCCTTAGTGGCCGAAATTTGATCTATTTTTTTTTTCTTAAGAAATCGAAACTGCATACTCAGGACAGTAAATGTACAAAATTTTGTTTGCAATTTGCCCAGTAGTTTTTCCTATAGAGAGGTCTAAACACCCGGTATATTCAAAATTTACATGTCTATTCACATAAAATATTTTAATTTTATTTGTATTTATGATAAATGTAGATTTTATATGAATAAATGAGGAAATATTTCTCATTATGGATTATGTAGAATAATATAAAAAATGTAAGTTTAAAAAATAGAAAACAATAAAAGTAGATCATAATGAGTTAACAATTATAGCATTAATTATTATAATAAAGGTATTTAGTGAAATTCATAGTATCTGTTAAAAAAATAATCTACAACATGAACCATAAATTCCCTATCCTTTCCAAATTATTATACATGACAAAAGATATACTATATTTTCCTAATTATTGTTGTTGTTATTATTATTACGGTATTATTATTTATTTTTTGCAGTTTACCATAAAATTTCAAGTCAGCACTCACTATTTAGTGTTTGTTTTCTAAACATGACAGTTAATCAGTGATATGAAACAAGTGAATCTAGTTCTTCCATATAAACAAAATGTTAAAGAGTAATAATCAAAAAGCTTGAGGAAATTAGTACTTTGTCAGATCTTTCAAGTAGATCAAATCTACATATTTCAATATCAATAGAAAGTGTAAGGTTGTCATATGCATCACTGGAAAATCAAAAAGTTATCTGCTTGAATTTACAACAGATAACTATTGCCGTACAGATGTGAATTAGAAAAACCATTAAAGGAAACTTGGCTTGAAATCATTCATTCCTAAATTACTTCATGGCTCCAATGGACGATGGCAGCAGAAGAATGAAATTTGTGAAAGGATGCTAGCTCCTAGAATCTTGGGAATGACATTGTTTGGATAGATTTTAGATTATCAGAAATTTTCTCCCAATAACAAGTCGATTGGAAGACTGGGTCCAATCAAAAGACCTGTCTGAGCCTCTGATTTAACTCCTGCAGATGTTTGTTTTAGGATATTTAAAGAGCAAGGTAAATAGTCAAAAACCTAAACCTTAAAGAATCTCAAAACAAGCAATGACAGAGATGTTTCAAAAAACTGATCAAGCTATTATGTCAAGAGTTGACGAGTTTCAAGGACCAACTTTATATATGCAGCATGTATATTCTGTCATTTTTATGAAATGTATAATAATAAAACTTTCAAACCACATGTTTTAAACAAAATGCTAAGAGATTTGTGGGCACACCATGTAATGATATTATATTTAAATAAATATATGTCCTTCCTTCATCATAACTATATTCAGTTTTGGCAGATAACACAACTCGGCATATTAAAGGGAGAATATGATGTTTTAAGCTTTTCATTAAATACTTATATTTACTGTATTTGGTTGAAGCTTGATAATGTTCAAATGGTGCTAATAACAGAGAAAAATTTTTTATTATAGAGCATTATTTTCAGTCACATGGAGTTGGACATTCAAATGGACCAAGTTTGAAAATGCATTTCGAGAAAGATTTCAAAACCCACCACCCTCAAATATGGTTATGATAACCGTCATTAAAAATTTTCATTCGATAGACAGCGCTCTGACACAGAGCAGAGGCTGCACATCCAGTTACAGTGACAACAAATGTGAATCAAGGAAGGCTCCTCGAGCAGGTGTTACAGTTGCCTAAATGAAGTCTCCAGCGAACATCCTTAAAAATGAATCTTAAGCAAACATCTATGAGACGAATGTTCAAGGAAATTGGTGGTTTTGGCTATAAGATACAGACCGGACAACATCTGAGCAATGCCAACAAGGATGCGAGAATTGTTTACTGTGCAACAATATTAGCGATGGTGTACAATGATGAAGCTTTCCTGTCAAATGTCTGGTTTTCTGATGAAAGCCATATTCATTTGAATGGATTTGTCAATTGATAGATAACTCATTTTCTGGGATTTGAATGGTCAAACATAGTGGAAAAAACCCTCCACAGTGAGCCTGTAACAATATGGTGTGCTGTGTCTGCAAACAGCATCTTGGGCCCCTATTTTGTTGAGGATGATCATGGCAATCCTGTGACTGTGAACCAGGTGTGGTACAGAGAAAACATTCTCACACCATTTCTGGGGGATCTCATCAGATTCTGCCATGCATGTAACCTGTCACTTCATACGCAATGGTTCCAGCAGGACGGGGCCAGTTGCCACACAGAGAGGGATACGCTTCAGTTGCTTTATGCAAATTTTGATAATCATGTCATGTCATTTCCCATGGAACAGCCTTCCCGTATCCATCTCATTCACCTGATCTTACACCACTGGACACTTACATTTGGGGTATACTGAAGGAAGCCATTTTCCGAGAGAACCCACCAGCAATCATTGGTGACTTACATCAAAAGATTCTGACATGCATCAGAGGAATGAAACAACCTCTCTTCAGGGACATGTTTGAGAATCTATATGAGCATTATGAATACTGCCTGCAACACAATAGACAGCATACTGAACACGTGCTGTACCTCAGAAACATGGACATTGATTTCCAAGTACCGCAAGCTTCCTCTACTATTTGTATTCTGTAAGTCACATAAACCTTTTTTGTACACAAATATTTCATTATCGTTTGTTTTAACGCATACTGTACTAAAGCTGTAAAGCATTATTGCTGCACAGTCTACACCTCTTCCTGCTATTCAATGTATAAATGTGGCCTGTAATCTTCATTGAGAAAATACAGTATTTTAACATGTATACAACTATTGCTGACTGTTTTGTCAACAGTCTACAGCTTTATTGGATTGTTTATTTAGAACCATTACTCATTAAGTTGGGAATTTTTAATTAATTTATTATATATTATATAATTTTTATTATAAAACATTTAGGAAATTGGATGATGTCTTTTTCTGTTGAATAATTATTTTAGTGTTTACTTTTTGGTTAAATATGTTGAAATGAAAATGGCGACACACATCAAATAACCAAAAGTCAAGTAATTAGGACTCTGCTACATTGAAATTAAGCACAGAAAAAAGAACTGCAAGCTGGGATCCAAAGCTGTCAGTATTTTCAAAGTATTTACTCCAGTAAACAATAAAATAGATTGTCTGTTCCAGATCATATGTAGTTTAAAATATATGGATAGTAGCATTCAGATTTTACTTAATTTTCTATTTATTGCTATCCATTTCACATATATTTGAATGGAAAGGTAAAATAAAAGATAAAACACTTTTAGTAAGGACTTTCATAGTTCTTTTTAACTCTTTTAGATTTTACAGAATGGCCTTTAATTGATAAATCATTCACCATATTAGAAGTAACAGCATTAACTACAAATTTCAGTAAAATTTTTGAAGACTATTTTGTTTGGCAAAAGTTCCAATTATGAATCACTTCTTAAGGTATGTGGCCCTTATGCAGGGGTGTGTTGCAGTCCAATAGACCTTAGATCAAGGTCCTAGATATATTTACCATCCATCCAGGTGTGCTTTTTAATCTTTTTTAATAATCATCTGAAATAGAAATTGTAAATAAACCGTAAATCCCCTATCTTTGTATGCAGTTGAGATGTAATTATCCAACTTTCAGTTAATCAGCATTCTTTGTTATATCTCATTTCTCTCATCCTTTTTACCATAATGTGTGTCAAGTGAGGTTGCACGAGTGATTAGCCACTTATCTATGGGCTGGAGAAGCTAGGTTCAATACCCTGGTTATTTCTCCTCTAGGCAGGTCCCAGGTTCACATTGCTTTAATATATATAAATGCATATTTTGGTCTTTTAAAGGAATATTTAGATGCAGATTTGAGAAATTTTTAGATTGTATAATTCTCATATTTATTATTTTCAACATTTTTATAAATCTTCTGCATTATTTGATATCCTCTGTATTCTGATTAAGTTGCATAAGTGGGATTCTGTTGTACTATTTAGGGTACAGTGGATGCCGCATTTACAAGGCTGTCATCTTACCAACGTTATTATACGGTTGTGAAACCTGGCCTATAAAAGTTGCTCACCAAGAAAGTCTGGACTTATTCCATAATCGATGCTTACGTCGACTTACCAAACTCAAATACTCTGAAAGAATTTCTAATGCTGAAATTCGCAGTAGATGTGACTTCAATGAAAATATTGTTGAACTCAGACGATGGCATTGGCTGGGCCATACATTGAGAATGCCAGCATGTCGTATCCCAAAGATCTCCCTGCTTGCAGAGCCGGGTCCGGCCTGGAAATGGCCAAAAGGAGGTGTTCGTCTAACAACTATACGTCACTTCAAGCGAAAAGCCGAAAATTTAATCATGCGCCCATTCAACCTTAGCCGTAAGACATTCAATTGCGAGTGGCTGCATCACCTGACAACCCTTGCCCAGGACCGAAGACAATGGCGTCGAATTTCCATGGAAGTCGCCTATACCCACGATGGGTGATGAGGCATCAAGTCAAGTCAGTGGATGCCAAATTGCTGGGACACCTTCCCATCAGTATATTCACTGAGAAGGGGGGAGAGCGTCACAAAAATAGGTTGGGCACCAAACATCCTAGTTGCAGCCCTGGTTGTACGTATATTTCATGTGAAATTGAAACTGTAAAAGAAAAAAAAATCCTCATTTATTCAGATAGATATTACAATTTATCATTCACTAATTAAATTATTCTTCTGGTATTAGCAATTAACACTCTTCCATACTATAGGATGATATCATTTTTAATTGCCATTGAAGTTAAGTTTCTAATATTTCCAGTTATCATTTATAATTGTTAATCTTGGAACATTTACCATGATCATAAGAAATTAAAAATAGGAGTTCAAAACGAATCTTATGAAATTCTATAACTTGTAATTAGAACTTGTAACATATAACTTTTATAAACATATTTCACTGTGACATTAAAAATATGTTTACTAAAGGTTTCAGATAGGTAAATCTATATTACTATTATAAAGCTTGAAGAGTTTGTGTGTGTAGATCGCGCTAATCTCAGGAACTACAGTCCGATTTGAAAAATTCTTTTTGTGTTAGATAGCCCGTTTATTGAGGAAGGTTATAGGCCATATAACATCACGCTACGAGCAATAGGAGCGGAGCAGTAAACATAAACGTCAACCAATCTGACAAACTGTCGGGTGCGGCAACGGCACGCTGGGTCGGGGGTGGGTTGGCCGCATGATGAGAACCGAACTTTACCGAGAAGGGCCGAAGTGAAGTGATCATTTATTTAAACATTCATAACTACAGTAGAACCCCTCTCGTCCGCCCTCGGCTGGTTCGCCACTCCGGTTGATCCGACTGTGCTCGAGCCGGCCGAACTTGTCCCCGATTCGTCGGTGACTCACCACCCGTCGTGCCATTGTGTTGTTTACTTGCATATAGTGATGATAGATGGTGAAAACACTCTTTAAGAATAGCAAAACATTAAAAAAACCTAAACTTGAACTGCTTGACAACGCAGTAAATCCGTATATTTTACTGTATTTTCTGATAATCCGACCTTTTTTGCATTCCGACCATACCCCCAGTCCCAAAGGTGACGGATTATGGGGGTTCTACTGTATGTGTTTTGGCAGGCTTTTCTTAAGGAAGTTACCGCTGCTATTAGCTTAATCTTGTAAGAAATGAATTCTAAAGGAGCATTTTAAAGCTTGGGAAAAAAATTTCTTTATAAATTGTTGTTTAGGAAATAAGAGCTACAACAAAAATACATACAACATTGGTTGTGATGTATTTGATGACCTAAATGGTAATAGAATGTTCCAGTTCTTCTTCTTCTTTAGTCCATAGCTGGTGATTGGAGTGCAGGTTTACCTCGCAGCCAATACACCGCTGTAAGTGCCATAGGGTTCTATGTATTATTTGCAATATCTTTCCATTTCTTGCAATCAGTGGCGATATTTTTAGCCACGTCTAATGAGTCATTGGTTTTTGGTGTACTCTTCAATCTGTTTGAGCCATGTTTTCTTTGGGGCTTTTTGATGTTCCAGTTAATCAATACCAATAAATAAAACCTTGCATATCATGTGAGGTATCGTTTTACGTAGTTCCCAATAGTGGATACTTTTTCCTTTCTAATCTAATTCTTCTTTTCCTTTTTCAAGTCTTTGTTTACGATTGATAATTTCGTATCTTAAAATTATTAGCTATAAAACTTTCGTATTTTTTTAAAACAATTTCCTATTGTTGTTTAATTGGAAGTTTCTTTTCAATATAACCCAGATTTATATTACCTGTGATTGTGGGAGGTTTGTCATTTGTGATACATGATATTTTATTTTATAAAATATATAAAAGCGAAAATCTGTAGGTTTCTTCGTTTATCTGTCATTCAATCACTCCTCAACGGCGCAACGGATCTGAAATTTTGTATGCAGTAGTCTTTGACGTGGGGAAGGATATAAGCTACTTTTCATCCTGGATGATCAAGTAGTTCCCTTGGGATAGGTACCACAAAATGAATGAAACAATTCCCAAACCTGTCGATAGAGGTAGCTAGTGCCGTTTTAAATAGTTTTAAATTCACATCTCAATGAAAAACTTCCCAAACCTGTCGATGAAAAGTTTTAAATGAGCAGTTTTAAATTGCGCTAAATTTTGTAGATAGGCAGGTATAGTCCCCGAGCAACATATACACTACCTATTATTCTGAAATACCAACCAGTTCCTTATCCACGCGGGTGAAGTCGCGAGCAAAGGCTAGACTGTCCTAATACTGTGCCATGATCTGTGCATATTTGAAATATTGATCAACAATATGTTTTATTTAATAAGATACTCAATAGATAATGAAAGGCAACAGAGTAAAAACCTAATTATAATGAAAGGAGAAAAAAAGTAAAGATTCATTTAAACTTGTTTGAGCTGAAAACAGCATGAAGGGAAGAATGTAAAGTCCTCCAGAATGACTTCCTAACAGAATGACAAGCAATGCAAAGATATACAACTTTAAATATAAATTTTGTTTTAAATTCTAAATTCATTCTCATGTCCACTAACATTTCTTTGCAAAAAGCCAAACGAATAATTTAACCTTTAAACCACTGTACTGGCACAAATGTTGTATTTTATCAATAACAACTTACTAGCTTGTACATTTGAAGGTAGCCTTTTCTGCCAAGTCCTTATCTTTGATAGAGGATTATTTTCTTTGATGTTTCACTGCATAATTGAGATCTTGAAATGCAACTGGAAACAATGCAATACAGACTGCTCATTTTGTTTTTTACAAATCACATTTTATATACACCCCCTGCCCCCACAAAAAAAAAAAAGTTATATATTTCTTTTTAATAAAGAGGCTTGATTCCTCTGTATCTGAAGAAATGTGATACATTGTCACATGCCCTCATGAAAAAATAATGTCACACACATATAGTCTCGTAAGATTGAACATTCAGTTAGTGCAGTTAATATTTCATTTGATAGAGGATGCCTCCTATGATTAACAGCTTTTGGGAAGGGTACATAATGGCTCATTTCCATGCAGAGTTTTCATATTCTATGATTAAAAACCAGTGTAAAGAGCATGAAGTTTCAACTAGCAAATCCACAGTGGCATCAATAATCCATGACTGGCTGTGAGGTTGCATTATGGTTACCGTCATGACAGACCCAACAATGGATGGCAACAAAGGTAACGCCAACCTCCTTGCAAAGGTTACAAGGGATGACTTCAAAAGAAAACCCAGCCAGAAGACACAGCAAGCAATGGCCAACAAACTCTATGTGAGTCCTTCTCAGATTAACAAATGTCTACGGGTGCAATTGCATTCTAGAAAGCTCTTGTGCATGTGCTGACCCAACAAAACAAAGCTGAAAGGCAGACCAATTGTCATAGACTTACGATTGCCACTTGGCGGATGACAGGTACAAGTCCTTTGTTCCCTTGGTGAGGCTTAGATTTACCTTACAGGCTGTGGCAAATTCGGGCCATAGCATGTCCTTATGTCGAGAAAGGTAGATGTGAGTGGGTATTACAGGTTACGGAAAGTTTACCAAAGGGATTCATGGGTGTGGCTGGATATTTCCATCGAGGGCAAATGACAATTCAAAAAATTCCAATAAACACTAAAGTCAACTTCCCATACTTTCAGTAACTCGTGATGTTACCAATTTACAGAAGAGGATATCCCTCGTCTCTATGGACAGGATATGAACACAGTTTACATTCACATGGACAAAGCCTCAAGCCATACCTGCAAATTGTCCCTTGCCTTCTACCGGCATTCGAGGACATCTCCATAAAGTTACCCGATGCCAGCCCTGTGGACTTTGGTGGGTTTGGATTAATATTAATTAATTAATTAAAAGGTCACTTGCAAGACTCCAAGTGACCACTTTAACTGGCTTTTGGAAAGTGTATCAAGAGGCCTAGAGAGAATATGTTTACTTATGTTGCAATGCTCACTCTGGAAGCTGTGATAGTCCAGAATAAGGGTGGTCACAGTGAGAATCATTGGTGGTGGCGTGATGGATTTCCTTAAACATTTGGGACAGCCAACTTCATTCAAATATAGAAGAATCAACCCTTCGGAATAATGGCAAATTGTCATTTTACTATTAGATTGTGAATCGTCATATCTGATAGGTCAGAACATAATTTCTAGAAAATGCATTTTTAGCATATTTTAAAAATAAATTTAAAAAATCTTATATGGTACCAAAAAAAAAAATCATTTAAAACTTTAAGGATCAATATTACAGTATGAAAAGAATGGTTGTTAAGTTATGAAGATCTAGAAAAACTTTTAATTTTTTCGTTATTTTGGCAAATAGAGGTTTTAGAAGTCTTAATATTCAAAATAAGGGATCTAACATTCTAAATAGGATTTTGGAGGATTAAAACAGGATTGCTACTGAAATTTAAATGATCTTTACAAATTTTAAATTCCGAACCCATGGAATAACTTAGGGTTTGTTCAGAAATTCACTATGTAGATGTTAATTTAGCATTATCAGATATTAAACTAATCAACTTAGATTTAAACCATCCATACTACCACAAATTATACATAGACACCACAATGTAACACTACATTACTACCTTTTAAAGTCCAAAGCAACTTTTTTTTTGAGAAAACTTTTTCATGTGGTTTTAATGTTTAATGTAAAATTCAGTTTCAAAATTAACATAAAACAGAATACAGGTCAAACAATGAAGACCATATTAAATGTAAACAAACAGAAATTCTGTTTTTACTATAATTTAATTTTCTATTACAATTACCAATTTTTTCTCAATATACTAGTTTTATTAATAATTTAAATTGAAATGTACAAAAATGGGCTGCTGACAATGATTTTCTTAAATATTTCATTAACTCTTAAGAATTCTGTAAATGAAATGAAATGAAGAATTTGTAGGCATTTACTTATATATCTCTCTTGATATTTCTATAGTGGAAGACCAAGGTGCATTTCTCAAGATTGGCATAGAAGCACATGCATTTCCTCTGACAAGTTTTAATGAGAATATGACAGTTAAGTCTCCAAATTTCACCCGTTCTCATGGTAAAAACAAAATTCTAGTTGACATGCTAACTGAAAATATCATACAAATAGTTATATGTACATTGGATTGAATTAAATATACCCATCAACGTTCAACTTTTATAGATAAATTATTTACTGAAAGAATACTTAAGTAAAATTTAGCTCATTCTGTTTGTTGTTTTTTGTACATTTTTGATACTAAATTTTTCACAATTTCCTTCCAAATCAGTTGTCATTAAGGTGCTTTCTAACAATGACATATGAATGTACATTGGTAAAGTATCAAGTCAATTTTTGATCTGAGCTCCTTCCAAGCCGATCTAATAAGTATGATAATCATTAAGGATTTGAATTTGATAGCCTACACACGCTATTAAAGCATAAATATCATTCAATAAACAATAAATAAGATTCTAAAATTAATTTGTTTTTTATTTTCAGATACATAATTACTTTAAACAAGATAATATAAAGACAACACTGATAAGATGCCAAACACTTTCTTATTTTGTTTAATATCAGTCTATGTCATTTTACATCAAGAATGAATGACTGATAACTCAAGTGTTACAATAAAATTTTATATTTTTAATAATTTAAACCAAGCTGGCAAATGAAATAAAAAGCTGTTACGGTATCTTTTTTGTTTCAGATAAAACAGTGATTTCTTTTTCGTTACTTTTTTTTTTTTTTTTTTTTTGTGCTAAAATCTAAATTTCATTTTCTGTTATATTTAACATTGTAATGAAATGAAATAAACATGCATGAAATAAGAGACGGTATTATTATTTATTATAAATAATTTACTTAATATACTATTGTATATTACAGCCATTTATGTTACAATATATATTTATATTTGTAAATTAAAAATTATTTATTTATTTTCTTATTATTATTAGATATAAGTAAGTACATTTCCTAATTCATGTTTAGATATTACGCATCTACTTTAAATATGCTTATTTACTGGCAGGTCAGAATTGTCGTGGGGTGGAGGGGGTGAAGCAAATAAAAGCATTATATTAATAATTAAAGTAATTCATTATTAATTATTATTAATGTATTATTGCAATAATATTACTTTAATTCAATTAATATTCCTTATTCACCAACAATTTATTGAAATTGTCATTTTATCTTTTTCCATCAAGTTGCCTACTCCCCCTCTCCCACACCAATTTTCAAAAATGGGAGGAAATTCAACAGTGTAATTTTCATGAAAGGTGATGAAATGCACAGGAGAGGAAGGGTTAAACTACTTTTTTTTATTTTAGTGGTGCCATATCAAAGAAACAATGTGTCATCTTTTAATGAAAAACAAAAAGTTATTTTTTTATGTTTTTGGTTACTACTATTTGAAAAATTTTGTTATTATTCCGTTACATTACATACAATGTTTTCCAGTATCGATTTAAACTTTTAACGCATATCTGCAATTTTTTTGTTTATTTTGAAGCACTGACAATAAGGAATATGTTTCTTTCCTAAATATTTTAGCATTAAGTAGAAAGCTCTTGAAATCAGATAAAAGATCTACAATATCTATTTTGGGCAAAGATTTATCTTCATTAATAATATAATGGTTAATACTCTATTAGATTAATTAAATACGTGATCTATTAATTTATGTTACATTCAACAGATACCCGATATATAAGAAATTAAAATATAAAGTAGTAAAGTATATAAATTACGACTATGGATTCAGAAGGAAAATTAGTAAATGTTCATTACAGAAAGTGGGATTTACATTTTTATCATTTTCATTTGTTGAATACATAGAAATTTTGATTATCAAATAAGTATTCCTCTTAACATTGTCAAATTTTTCTTTCTGTTTTTAAATACAAACTTCTGAATTAAAAGTTTTAGAAGAAGCTTAATTCAACTTCTCAAGTTTTACATGGAAAAAAACAATGATAAAATAAGTATGGTTGCAAGAAACTCATTCTTCAAGTTAGTAAATTACCCATCCAATCATCCTACTGCATAATTTCCATCAGTAAAGAGAATAGTGATGTGCAGGATACTAAAAAATGTTGGATTCTTCTAGTCATTTAATATTAAACAGGGGATAACAAACAAAAAAGAAAACTGGGATTTGTTATTAATGCATTTTACATTAAATAGGGATTATTTGCCAGACTACCAAGTGAAAGCTATCTACTGTTGTAAAAGATGCCACTTCTGTCATACGTGTGGGTTAATTGTCGAGTAAGGACAGGCTTTTTGCAAACAATGCAGATAAACAGTCAAATTACAGTTTCTAAACCACTGTGAAGGTTAATAAAGCTTTTATCAATTAAAAATGGTATAATTAAAATGGTGCCCCGATATAGTCTCCGCCTTGTCGTGGCGGGGGTCTTGTGTATCCCAATGATCCTGAGAGCTATGCCGGCGGTAGTCTGACTACCGGTAGGGCCTCCCAAGCCGGACGGGTCGAAGGTGAGGGTCTAGACGAAGAGAGACACCCTGGTCCTCCAGGATGGGGGTTGAGCATAGGGCCAACAACCCTATCTCATAAAACTCCAACCCGTTACGAAACAAACACAGCAAAAGCCTTGTTACCAGACTGCATTATATGGAAATCGACCTAAGCCCTGGATAAACAAACTACGATTCGGAACATGGAATATTAGAAGCCTCTACAGACCTGGAGCATTACAAGAACTAACTAATGAACTCAACCACTATAAAATGGATCTGATCGCACTACAAGAAATGAAATGGCTAGATGAAGGTACCTTGAAGAAAGATGACTATCTCATCGTCTACAGAGGAATTTCTTCAAACACACATGAATTAGGCACAGGTTTTGCTATTAACAAGAACCTGTGGAGCTACCGAATCAGTTTTGAGGCCATTAATAATAGAGTTAGCAAACTAACAATGAAAACCAGATGGTTCAATGTAACATTTATAAATGCGCATGCGCCCACAGATGTATCAGAAGAAGGATGTATTCATAAAGGATGAATTTTACGCAACTCTGGAAGAAACAATAGATGACACCCCCAAACACAATATTATTATTTTGCTTGGAGACTTTAACGCTAAAATTGGCAAGGAAAATATATTCACATCAATCACAGGCAAAGAAAGCTTACATGACACCTTAAATGATAATGGATTAAGACTAATAATGCTAGCCTTACCAAAAAACATGACAATAAGCAGTACTACCTTCATGAGGAAGGATATACACAAGCAAACTTGGAGATCACCAAATGGACAGACATTCAACCAACTTGATCATATTCTTATCAATAAACGACACAGAAATTGCATCCAAACTATACGAAGTTACAGAGGAGCAGCATGTGATACTGACCATTTCCTTGTTGCATCTATTCTCCAGGTAAAACTGAACAAAAATTTCTTCTCTAAACCTAAGAAAGAGCAAAAATATAATATTGAAAGGTTAAATACAAGTGAAGAAGAAAAAATGAAGTACCAAGAAGAGCTGGAAAAGTATTTAAAATCAGCAGATAGTAATAACGATGATGATGTTGAAGTACTATGGAATAAAATCAAAGATAGCACTAAGTTGGCCGCAGAAAACACTATTGGCATTAAAAACAGACGCCAAAGAAATAAATGGTTCAATGATGATTGCAAAAAGGCTGTTGAAAGTAAGAAAGAAGATAAAATTAAATGTCTACAGGATCCAACAGAAAGATTTCTACAAAATGTCTACAGAAAGAATAAATCGAGAGTTTCTAGATTGGAACAAAAATATAAAGAGAGTGCAGCTTTAGCTAGAAAGATACTGAAACAAAATAAAAGAAAATATCATCAAGACCTAATTGACGAGATGAAAAAGCAGTACTCACTTCAAAACCAGAGAAAATTATTCCAAGAAGTTAAAGTAAAACTGAATCCATACATACCAACTACAGCAATTAATGATAAAGCTGGAAACTTATTGGCTACTGACACTGCAATAGCCAACAGATGGAGGGAATACTTTAGTGACCTTCTGAACTGTGAAATCCCACCGAACACATTTGAACCAACTTCTCTTTCCACATGTGAGCAAGAAATACCTCCCCCAACACTGAGTGAAACCCAAGAAGCCATTAGAACTTTAAAAAATAATAAAGCTCCAGGGATTGATGGAATACCAGCAGAACTATTTAAACACGGCGGAAAAACAATGGAAATAAAGCTTCATAAATTAATAAAATCTATTTGGGCAAATGAAAAAATACCAGAGGAATGGAGGGATTCATTAATAATCCCAATATACAAAAAAGGGAATAAAAAAGACTGTGGCAATTATAGGGGAATCTCTTTGCTCTCAAGCTGTTACAAGATCCTGTCAACCATTCTGCTTAACAGATTGACACCATATGCTGAAGTTAACATTGGAGATTATCAAACAGGCTTCCGTAAAAATAGATCAACAGTAGACCAAATATTTACTCTTAGACAAACATTGGAAAAAAGATTGGAATTCAATCTACCAACACACAACTTATTTATAGACTTTAAAAAAGCTTATGATAGCATCCATCGTGAAACACTGTGGAATGTCCTGAGAGAATTTGTAATTCCCCAGAAACTTATCTCCATTACCAGGATATGCACGGATGGCAGCAGAGGTATTGCCTTATCCAATGGTGTCAAATCCGAACCTTTTACCATCACAACTGGCTTAAGACAGGGAGATGCTCTGTCTCCATTGCTCTTCAATCTGGCTCTGGAAAAATGTATCAGAGAAGCAACCAAAAACTCAAATGGAACAATCATCCTGGGATATGCCGATGATTTCGATCTAGTAAGCGACAATCCAGAAGATATCCGCTGTACATTTCAAAATCTTAAACACTCTTCAGAAAAGATTGGGCTTCAGGTGAATCAAACCAAAACAGAATATATGATGGTCTCAAGATCAAGTACAAATGACGCAGATTTCAAAATTAACAATATGCATTTCAAAAAAATAAATTCATTCAAATATCTGGGATCACTTATTAGTAATGATAATAGAACAAACAGAGAAATACAAGCAAGAATAAATTCAGGAAATAAAACCTATCACTGCTTACAACATCTATTAGGGTCAAAAGCACTATCTACAAGAATAAAAACAGACTTATATAGAACTTGCATTACCCATTGTCCTCTATGGGGCTGAGACCTGGAATACAAGAGCTTCTGATGAAAAATTACTACAATACTTTGAAAATAAAATTCTCAGAAAAATATTTGGACCTATTAAAGATAGAGAAACTGGTGAATGGAGGAAAAGACACAATAAGGAACTATATGAGCTCTATAGATCACCTTTAATTGTCAATGAAATGAAAGCCTCAAGAATGAGATGGTTTGGGCATGTTGAAAGGATGGAAGAGGAAAGAAACGTAAAGAAAGCTTACACCTACATCCCACCAGGAAAGAGACTGAGAGGACGTCCTAGACAGCGATGGAGAGACAACGACATCAAGGACCTACAAGATCTGGGAGTGACGGACTGGAGTGAAGGAGTTGGAGACAGATTGGAATGGAGGAAGACTGTGTTTGCAGCCAAGAGCCTTGGAGGTTCATCGAGCTGAGGAGAGAGAGAGAGAGAGATAATTAAAATGTGGTTTTTTCTTCAGGGCTTAAGTTGAAGAGATTTGTTAACATAGCTTCTCATATTGGAATACCCTTATGAATGTAGATATGAATGCAAATGTACATGTGTATGAAATATTTATTCATTGTAGATTCCAATGGAGTTTGGTATCTCTTAGTATTTTTTTTTTATATTTAGGGTTAAAATATGTTAAGAGTACTACTTAAAGTTGTGTAGTTATAAAGGAATATTATATTTACACAGACATAAATAAATATTATTAAGAAAATTAAATTTATAAATAAGAGTGATTTACACTACCCTACACTAATGGACCGGACAGTGAGCTTTATTGGAAACATGTGAAAGTGCAACTGATTTAAGAGTGGGATGGGCACCCACGTGCTGAAATTACATTAGCCACTCTGTGGGGCTTGCTTTCCACAAAGTTTTGATACAGAGCTAAGGGTTTTTATGTCCATTCCTGCTTCAAGAACATGGCCAGTGCAGCTTTAGATGTCGGACGTGGTCCCCTGGCCCTCAATCGATGCTCTAACTCGTCCCATAAATGTTCGATAGGGCTTAGGTCGGGACTCTGAACAGGCCATGGAAGCCGCTTTACAGCCATCTCTGTATACCACTGCTGGACAGAGGCTGAAACATGGCATGGAGCATTGTCATCCTGAAAGTATCTATCGTCATTTCCAAGCATTTGCCAGAGAGTAGGAACGACCCAATTATCCAAAATGTCTTTGTAGCCTTCGGAGTTCAAGAACCCGCAACAACATGCAATGTTCCAAGGCCATACTATGAGAATCACCCCCACATCATGATTCCCCCACAGCCGAACTTCACAGTTGGAACGATGCACTCGGGTAAAAGACGTTCGCCTGGCATTCGCCACACTCAAACACGTCCATTCAACTGGAAGAGAGTGTAAGGTGATGAGGCATGTTACACTCCATAAAATTGTTTTCCACTGCTCTACAGTTCAGTTGCGACTTTGCAAATACCACTTGAGTCTGGCAGTTCTGTTGAATGGTGAGATGTGTGGTTTGTGGATTTTAAGGACATTCAATTCCTTCCGCAATGTATTGTGATTGTGATGTATTCCGCAATGTAACCCCTGATGCCTATTGAAACTCACTGATCACGTGCGCACATGCACTTTGATGATCTCGTCTGATTTTATGTAAATATGCAGGTGTCCGGTCCATTACTGTAGGGTAGTGTATATACTTAATTACAGAATATATACATATTTACAGAAATTATAGTGTAAAATTGATTTATTTCTTTTTTCATTATTTATTTTTATAAATAAAAAATTAAAAATTGAATATAATGTAATTTTATGGTATTTAATTATTTTCTATTTAAAAAAGGGAGTCATTAATAAAAAAATATAAAATAATAGAACAAATTGTTAAATAAACTTAATCATATAAGTTGTGTGTAAAAGTAAATTATTTTAAATTATAAATTTAAAGTATTAATAATTATCTAATTCAGATTAAAATAATAATTAATATCAGATCAATAAGTAAACTTCCCTTAAGGATTTAATCTACTGATGTCATAAGATTTTAACATGAAAAATGGTTTTTAATCCTATTTGTCCTATCTGATGTTGAAGTTTTGTGAATGTCTTGTTATATTTTGTTATTGTAAGCTACAGTTAGTGTTGAATGAGAAGATTATAATTCTATGTTAATAAAAATATTTTTGGTTTTATATTTGTTACGGAGTATATATATATATACACACACCGTATATGCTCCAATAAACACCGAGGCTCTTATTGTCGCCGGTCTCTAATAAGCGCCGGGCTGCAGAGGGGACACGGCCAAATAGTAGCCGGTCTCTAACAGTAGCCAGGTCTTTGATATTTGTCTACCGGTACTAGTGTAAGCGTCCGTATCTTTATAGTCGTGCGTAATACCCTACGGTACATTGCCTTACAAAATGCCGTCGAAACGGTCATTTGACATTGTCTTTAAGATTTGCGCGGTGAAATACGTGAAAGAAACTTCCGGTAAGGCGGCTGCCCGTCATTGCGGATTCGGACGACGAATAGCAGCGAAAGGTACAGAAAGACATTGCCATTTATCTTTAACAGTTTTATGTAGCATGTGAAATTCAAATAAAGTAGCTGTTTGTAATATTAGCCGGTATTTATGTGTAAAAATATTGCGTTCTGATGGTTTTTCTTAATAATGGCCGGCCTCTAATAGCAGACGGTCTCTATAAAGCACTGGGAGCCGAGGCTAGTTTTGCAAATAAATGCCGGGGGCCTCTATTGGAGCATATACAGTATATATATATATATATATATATATATATATATATATATTAAACTTTTTATTCAATGAAAATGTAATTTTTTATTAAGTTTTTATTAAATCTGTTTCTTATAAATTCATTTATTAGATAGTTACTGTAATTTACTTGTGAAATCGGTGCAATTGGTATTAATATGTAAATATCTGCCAAATCTGTTTAAACTGATGTTGCTATGATGTTTTATGAATCTATTGATTTGAAAATTGAAATTGAATGTTTTATTATTTATAGTAGTGTATGTTTTGTTATTATCTAGGTTTATTCTTATGTCTAAGTAATCTACGTAATTGTTCTTATTGGTTTGGTTGATAGGTATGTCTTAGTAAATCTTAGATGAAATTTCTTTTAGATTCCAATTACTATTAAATATTATCAAGTCGTCAATGTATCTGTATATAATTTAAAATAATTATTTGTTTTTATTAAATTGGTATTAATTTGTTAATAAAAATAGGTTTGCTATTATTGAGCTGAATTACTTCCATCCCAATTCCTTTTGTCTGTTTATATATTTGTCCATTGAATTCTATATAATTGTTAAATAAATTGAATTTTAGAAATTTTATAAAAACCTCTATAGAAATTCTAATAATGTTGTTAATTTTGAATTCTGCTATTAAAAATTGTGTTATTTAGTAAATGGTTTAAAGGTATGTCTGTGAATAAATTTTCGAAATCTACAGTGATAATAGATGTTATTTTGTTTTTATGTAGGTAATTTAATACAGAAGTTCTGTTATCTATTATTCAAAATGCGTTTTCATCTATTTGTTTTTTAATTTGTGTAAGCATTGTTTTTAATAGTTTTTCTAAGATTAAATTAGCTTTTTTGAGATATAATTTATCTATACTGAAAATCATTCTGAATGTATGTGGTTTGTGCATTTGGGTTTGAGAAATATGAAGTTTAAGTCTGTTATTTTTGTAATTAGGTATTTGTATTTTGGAGATGTATTTATGGTATTGGAGATATTCTGTTTCTGATGTCTTGATGATCTGTATTTTACTCATGTTATTGTTTGTAAATGTATGTTGATTATTTTAAAATACTGTGAAGTGTTTGTGAGTAAAGTTTGAAAATAACGGCTATATTGTGTTTTGTCCACCATTGTAATATACATTGTTTATGCTATTACCTAATTTAGTTTTTATGTGTTGTATATTTATTTTTATTAAGTTAGTTCTGTTAGAATTGAAATGTTTAACTTTGTTTAATTAATTAATGTACATTTTTCTGTCTAAAAACTGTTAGTATATTAGGTTATATTTGTAGCATATCTTAAAAAATAAAATTGTCTAGATTATGTTACAAATTGTTTTTTTAAAGCTTGCCAATTGGTTTTGGATTGTAGACTGTAATTAATTCCTAATTCTAGGATTTTTTTTTTTTTTTTAGTTATTTGTTGATTATGAAATTTAAATCGCGTATGACTATGAACTGGTTCCATTTATATTTATATCTACAGCATTTCCAGGTTTGCATTGCTAACTGTGTTATGATTAGATATGAGATTTTTAATTGGTTTATTGTATTTGTAAATTGGTGTTAAATATGCTTTAGGACAATTCAGTTACACTAAATTTGTTTAATATTTTATTGATAGAAAAGTAATCAAATATGTAAGAGAAGAAGTTAAATAGTATTAGTTCTTTATTAATTTTTTTTTTTATTTTCATTTTTTAATAAACACATAGACAGACAAACACACACAATGTGCTGTTAAAATAAAGTGTTAGGTTTCATTCATTAGAGCTCAAAAACTGTTTTATGGGTCTATGGTTATGTAAGTATGCTCTACTGTAAATTTAACACTTTATCAACTTCACTGTTTTAATACCACTAATTACCAACCTAGCAATATAAATGGCATAGAAGTAAAGTTTTCAGTTTCACAGATAAACTTTAATTTATAAATAAATAAAAATACCTTATTCTTTTCAAATTTTAATTTCAGACAATTTTTCTTTTCTTTATTATTATTTTAGGTAAACAATTTTTAATTCCATTTTTATCATTGGTTCTTTTAAAAAATATAGAAAATTGCTTCATGAAATAGACTTCACTGTCATTTTTTCCTTTGTACAATTATTTATTTTTTTTTACCAATTTGAGTAAGCTATGTTGAAATTTTGTTAATCCATTTATGAGCTGACCTTTGTTTCTAAATTTGTAACAGTAATGATGTAGTGCTAAAAAATCCTGCTTTTAATTATGTTTGTTTAATCTCAAATTGGCCAGACTTGGGTTGTCGTATAGAAAATTCAAGCAGGATGACATCAAGTCATGTCATTGACTAAATGAAAAAGGAACATGCATTTTGGGTGTTTAACATAATTACAGACAAATGACCATATATTATATAATGAAAATTTGATCAGTTTTAATAGTGATACATGCAGCTAATCAGTTTGATAAATTGGATGGTATTATGCATTATTCATTTTGTTTAACATGCAGTGGATACATAAATGTTAAGATGACCAGAATATGCACAGTTTTTATAAAAAAAACAAGACAAAAAAGTAAATAGACAGTCACAACAGTTTTGGATATCAATATTTTTCCACAGTTAATGCAATTTTCAATGTCGCAAGTGACTCATTAACTGCGACCTGCCTAATTATCTCCTTACATCCAAAGAAGGAAATCGAGAAAAAAATATGGATTTCCAATGTCTTTTATAAAAACTGTGCATTTTCTGGTCATCTTAACAGCTTATATATTACTTCACATTTTTTATGGAATGAAGAGTGTTAGATATTAAAATGAAGATACTTTTGCAGGACATTTCTGATCATTATCAAAATTAATAATATCCTTCAAAAGTCTCATGATGCAAATCTTATTCGTTACGATTAGTCAATTGGCGTTTATTCAAAATTAATTTTCCCCAGAATTATGTTGAGATAGCAAGCAGGAACAACTTTTTTATAAAGAGCTTACACCTTTCACTAGTAGATGGAGCAGTAATCTAAAAAAATCTATTTTGGCACTTGGTCAAATGATGCATAAAACCATCTAATTATACACACAGAAAAATATCAATATCAAGATTTATTTGTCTGTTAATTAATGAGATCAGACTAAAAAGCAATGAGCTTTTATATAACGAAGGACTATGCTTGAAGTAGGGCACTAATGGGTTAGTGATGCGTAATATACAGCCTCCCCTAACCAAGCCAACCTTGATTTCAAGTGGTGTGCCCTATTATCACAAAAGAGGCTTCGACAACTGAGTTAGGGCAGGATAACCCTTAACATTTGTTCTGGAGGAAATTCCACAGCACTCTTGCATGTCTGGATGCTATAAGGTTAACCACCACCACCAGACTAGAGTGGAATAGGCTAACTACCTGTTCATGCCTAAATCTCTACTGTTTACAACAAGTCTATAAGAAGAACCAGATAGATTATATTTTTTTTTCCTTTTATGTGCAACCTGTCTGACTTAACGCTGAGTATGTGGAAATCTTAAGGTTTCCTTGAAGCTGCTTGAGACATTCGAATAGATGAATATGCAGTCTACCTCCTGGCCACAAAAACATGGGATTTGCAACAGCAGTTATGGGTTATTTTGAAGTTCCTTTAGCAGTGTCATCTTCGCCCAAGGCAAAGAGGGTGACATGCTTTATTTCTCGAGCTTTTCAGTCTCAATGGATTCCTTCACTGAAGCAGCAATATTTTTGAGAACAATCAGAAAGAAAAGCCATAATTGCCCTACTATTTGATAGTCTCCCGAAATAGAAAAGTAATATGAGTTTTAGAAAAAGAAGTATGGAAGGGCACTTTAATAATTTAATTTCATGGCATCTTCTAGATGACAAGCTAAAAATTTCATGCATCAATTTTTACTTTTACTGAAAAATTTTGACAAAGATCATGAATGAAAGATAAATAAATGAAATTACTTTTTTTGTGTGTGACTCTCGTTATGTAATTTCCAAATTTAAGTGCTATTCATCAATTTTATAGTAAGGGAATGAATAAATGATAATTTTAATTGGAAACATTACATTAAAACATTATTTCAAACTGCCTATGAAATAGCCACTCATTAAAAAAATATTATACAATATTTGGAAGCTATCATGAAATATTTTTAGAATCTTCATTATCAGTTCTTTTTTAATTATGTATTTTTCCTTACAATATTTTAATTTTATGACTCAATCCTTCAGAATGTTTGTGATGAAAAAAAAAATATCGTGTTAGTTCATTTTAACATTAAAAAAAAAAAAAAAATCCATTTCTCAATCATATATTCATGTGTTAATTAAATTGTCATGAATATTATCTTAAAGTCAAATATATTTTCGAAATAAAGTATTAAGATTTTACACAAAAGAAAAATACTTGAAACAATACATTATTTTATGTCAGTAATATGGATCTTTATATTAAATTGAAGTCCATTATTTTTATAAATTTCTGTGGTAAGTGTCAACATATTTTGTTGTATTTATTTGTTTCCAAAGACGAGTTCAGTTCACGATTTATTTCGATATTTTGGTGATAGGCAGGCAGTCACATGCAATCGTGATGACTGGTCCATTCCTGAGCCCCAAAGGGGACACTGCTTTGGCGGCTGTGAGTAGGGGGGCTTCAGTAGCCTCAACTACGATAGACGATCGTCGCCCCCATTGAAAATCCAAGGCCAGCGGCTGCAGGAGGCGGAGGGGGCCGTAAATGCAGCCAGCGCCCGGTGCCTCCTGCACCTCCTAAGGAAACTCGACCGGACGAGACAGAAATGCTGTAGGTCCCAAGGCAGCTATTGCTTGTACCTCAAGCATTAAAAAAAGCAATAGCCCCTATCGCTGGAACAAACGTTTCGAAGATACCCCAAATTTGTTTCTAATGGTTTTCATACTCTAATGGATTTCTCTGATCAGCTTCCTCTCTGCACTTCAGTGTTATTTCTGAAGTTTTGCTTTCTATACCACCTGAGCATCTGTTGTCACCGTATGCTCAAAAATAAAAGAAAACAATTGCTAGAAAATTCATAAATCACCCCTTTCAGAATTCCCCAATATACTAAAATAAAATTCCCCGGACTAATTTTATAGCAAAGTAAATTAAATGCCAGGGAAAAACTAACAAGTTTGCTTGCTTTTCCTGGGTGATAGCAATTTGGAAATATTTGACAAAGCATTAAATTGTCACGTGATAAGTTTTAGCTATTATTCTTTCTACCGTAGCACCGACCTTTTAAATCATAATAGATAAAATGACAATGAAATGTTGCCTTTCGTGTGAATAAGACGTCACTCTTCATAATTTGGCTTTTGGGCTATTTCATATTAATTAACATCCTAAAATAACTGCTGGTTATCGTAAAGAGTAGAATTATGCAAATTGAATTTTGAATATCAATAGAGTTGTTAATGTAGTTCCACCCCTAGTAAATCAATTATCTTTACATCACAGTTGTTAGAAACTTTTCAAACCACTTACATCATCTTACGTCATTTCAGTGTTAGTTCAGGTCATGAAGTTACGTGATTCGAAAATTAACAACGAATTACGAAAAAAATAAACTTTTTAAGATAAAACAAAAAGTTAAATAAACGGTCAAAGTACATATTTTTTTTTAAAAAAAACTTAGCCTTCTGGTTACTTTTTTTATTGATTACTTTGTGTATTTGAGTTCAGAGTGAATTCTGATGAAAGAAGTTCAGGTTTTAGTTGAAACCATTGAAACATACAGCACCGTCGATGCCACATGCCAACCAAACGCTGTTTAGATGTGAAAGAACACACCGTTCGTAACTTGTACAGTATTTTATTTTTTTACTAAGAAACTCGATGACATGAAAATGGAAGCCTTCAACCTTGTTTTATATTGCGGTAAGATTGCTGTGGTAATCTTTTAATGTGCAGAATTTTTTTTTTTTTTTTTTTTTTTTTGTATTATTAAATAATTTTATAGGGTTGTCGGACTGTTAGGAGATTTCAAGATTTTACATGATTTTAGTATCTTTTCAAATGACGTTTGCTTTTAACCTTTTTCGTTAATGTCAGAAAATATCTATAATCATTTCTCAAATTCATTT
>JAFIDM010009631.1:53051377-53088056 GCA_023159025.1 Thereuonema tuberculata
TGGCAGCCTCCTACTTAATTTTCTAGTTAATTCTGTATTTTCCACTGATTGAGAAACTAATGAAATAAACTTATATTTACTGGTCGAATTTTACTGTAGTTTAGTTAATAAAAAATTTCCTTTAGCTTTCTTCTCTGAAGAAGAAAAAGCATCTGGCAAGACACCACATGAAGGAAAAATATGAATTGCGTTCTTAAGTAATTTCATGCAATACTGTTATGGTACATTTTGCAGTAGGGCAATTCCATGTCAATTCAATCAAAATTTTGAAGATTGTAAAACCACATTCTCAAATTTCAGCAAAATTTCAGCTCCTATCTGTTAGGTTTAGAGATATTGATTATCACAAAGTTGGCTTTTTCTGCAATATACACAAATTTTACACCATTTAAAGACAAATAATGCCCATAACTTATTTAAGAAGATAACTGCGCAATTTGTTTTGTTCAAATTCCTTTTACATAAACAAAGGCATTAGATGCTACAAATAAACTAATACTAAATGAAATGTTTTAACAATATCAGAACTATTTCCTTATAAATATCTTTGTGAAGAAAAATGCTTACAGAAGAAAAGTTGACAATTTTAAAAAGCTGAGAAAAATATATGTTGGAGTTCATTAGTATCCTTAAAAAAAATAATAAAAGCTATTACTGAAGTCTATCACTATATTAACTACATAGATGATAGCAGAACATGAGGATATAAGTAATCATTCAATATCAGTAATGTTTCTGAAATGTGAATTTCATAATTCTCTATTAACTCTTCTCATATTTTGTAATAGATAAATGGCAGATAAATGGCTCCACACCCATCAAGTATTTAAAAATGGTTATTTGTATAATATTTGCGAATTTTTGGGAACAAATATTAAGTTATTCCCTTCAAGCTTGTTTGGAATAAACAATAACAGAAAACAAAGAACATTATAAATTAAATGGAGATCCATCTATTGAATAATATAATTATTGGAACAATGGTTTGTTCATTTAACATTCTCATTATTAAAATCATAGACAATAATATCCATCAATGCAATAAAATGACAATGTCAATAATCTAACTAATTGTTACTCCTTTATGAGCATCAGTCTTAATTAAATCCCCTCATTAAACAATGAGTTCGATTATTGATATTGTCATTTTATTGCATTGATGGATATTATTGTCCTATATGATTTTAATATGAGAATGTTAATGAACAAACCATTGTTCCAACAATTATATTCAATAGATGTGTAATTTATAATGTTCTTCCTGTTTTCTGTTATTGTTTGAGTTCCAAACATGCTTGAGGAAGGGAATAACTTAATATTTGTTCCCAAAAATTCACAAATAGTATTTAAATAAACATTTTTAAATACTTAATGATGGGTGTGGAGTCATTTATCTATTACAAAATGTGAATTTCAGTTATTACCTGGCATCTCTTTTAACAGAACATTTCCAAGTAGCTGTTGTTTCTGTTCTTCTCTGGTATGTGATACTGCCTCCCAATACTGTCATAACTGGAATATCATTTAGAACATCTGGTACCCAAAGTGAATCAGATGATTATGGTCAATAAAAAGATCTTGCAGGTTCAAGACTGTGCATGAATTTTATAGATACAGCACTGTAGTCTGTTTTCATTTACTTTTAATTGACTGCTAATATACTATCTAGTCCAGTCGACGGGTTGGAAAAAGTGGGGTTAGGTGGAAAAAGGTTGGAAGTTAATGAAACTGGGATGTTGTTCAGGGATGGTTAATTAACATTTTCTCAAGTTTTTGACCTCGAGGACCCTGTGCGAAAAGAGGAGGAGGGGGGGGGGAGAAAACTGCAAAAGTTTCGACCTTCTTCCGGTTTTTCCTCAATAACTTTTTTCCCTTACGTCCTACGGCAAAAGCATCCCTATACTTTTTTGTAGAGCGTTAAATTTCCTACAAGTTTGACTAATCAAACATGTTTGTAAATCAATTCGTTGCAGAGATATGGCGCTTAAAAAAAAAATGTCGTTTTTCAAAATTTGCTCAAAAATGCAGAATTCTACCTTCTTTCTTCTGTTATACCCAAATTATGATGAAATGTTGTTGTAATCATGGTTCCGGTTACTTAGCTTTTGTGAATTGGGGTTGAGTGGGGGTGGGGTGTCCAAAGTTGGTGATTGTAACCAGGAACCAAAATTACAATAACATTTCATCATAATTTGGATATAACAGAAGAAAGAAGGTGGAATTCTGCATTTTTTTAGCGAATTTTGAAAAATGACATTTTTTCGAAGCGCCATATCTTGGTCACGAATTTACATACATGTTTGTTTGATTAGTTAAACTTGTAGGAAATTTAACGCTCTATAAAAAAGTATAGGGATGCTTTTGCCGTAGGACGTAAGGGAAAAAAGTTATTGAGGAAAAACCGGAGGCAGGTCGAAACTTTTGCAGTTTCCCCCCCCCCCCTTTTCGCACAGGGTCCTCGAGGTCCAAAACTTAAGAAAATGTTAATTAACCATCCCTGAACAACATCCCAAAGTTCCATTAATTTCCGACCTTTTTCTATCTGAAACTACCTGTCGCACTAATCCCTAATCATACACACTTGCTACACTGGATTCATTTTTCAGAGAAGTTTCTGATATGGCTGGTTCACTGTTTAAATCATATATCATGAAAAATGTTCACCATTACTAATTCTTTTGACTCGTACAGATGTTGTTAATGGCTCAAACTTATGAAAACTTCTGGTTCCAACAATTGTTTTTGCTTTCTGATATCTTCCATGTAATTTTTCTGTTGCTAGGAGGAAATACTCTTTGGAGAAGAATACATTTAATATTGCCAGGATTGCTTTTACAGAAATCAAACTTTTTTTTAAGTTGTGGTTATTTGTTCAGATAATACTCTTTGTAGATGCTTTAGTGGTAAGTCTTTTGACCCTATCGCCAATACCATCACAAGCCAATTTGCCATGACTGGTTGCAAAAAATGACCACTCTGCACAGATATCAAAATGGTAATGCAAGTTACTTAAGCTTTTGTAGGTTTTGTACTGTGAATTACACCCATCACAAAAACATTTTATATTAGCAATTTCAGGAAACTCCTCTTTAAGCAAGCCTACTGTAAGCTTGAATATTTTATGTACCATTATTACATCATGCATTAGGACATCAGATACTATATACATACTAACCTTCTGGACTTTGTCACTTTTTTTTATAAAAAATTACAAGAGGATGCTAGACTTGTTTTCCAATGCTAGTTTTTGCATTTCATCCTGAATTACAAATGTAAAGTTTCACTGATGTCCAATAAAACAATTGCAGTGTGGAACTGATATGTGCTTTTTTATATTTCAAATACTGAGCTGGATGTTCTACAATATATGAATGAACAACCAACTTTTCCACTTTAGCAACTACCAAATGTATATAGTCATCGACAGTAAGTGTGATTAGCTGAGTGCAATCAGTTAACCACTGCTTAAATTCAATTTTGTCCTCATCTTCCTACTCTTAAAAACTGATTTCTTAGAAAATCTGCAACAGCTTAGCAGGAGGGACAGACTCTTTAACATACATTCCCTGGCCTATGGATTACACACCATTAATTTAAGTCGCCATATGATTTGTCAAATAGTGCAGCAGTCAATAGAAGCTCCATATTTTGATGAATTTTAGATATAGAAACTGAGCAAGTCCAACTGAGCCTTTAGCACAAACCAGTTTGGTCTTAACATACAAAATTTGGAAAAGCTTATTTTAGCATTGGATGAGTTAAATGTAAAACATGAGAAGAGCTCAGAAAGATTACAAAACATCAGACTTCTGTTTTAACACATTCAGATCGCTGCCCATAGGTTCTTCTGGCAGTCATATATTCCCTAAATTTATGTTGCTCGGCAATTCTCCGAGCACGAATTTCTCATTACTTTGCTTCACTTTGGAAGGCGTTTATTCAAGCGGCGAACAATCGGGATTGTTTGTATACTATTGTAGTTCAAAAATACACCAATAGGTAGGGATTTACTGTTAATATTTCACGGTATCTTGATGGAAGTCACAGAAGTGTACCTATGTCGGCACTTGTTTTGGAAGCCTGTGTATAGTATTTTCAAAGCATTTCGAAATTACTATGTTTTTATATTTTTTATAATATGATTATAACAATATAAAATATAATTTTATATTGTTTAATATTATTTTTTTCTGATTTGTCATATTGTGGAATTTTTTTCTAATACAGATATTGTGTAAAACTTTTTTTGTCTCAATTTTTACTCTCCTTTGTACCAAAATTTCTTGTTTGTTATAATACTTACAATAATGTCTAATATACCATTCTGAAGACTAACATTAGCTCTTTAACACTGATCCAAAGTAATTGTTCAAATATGCTTGTGTTCATGATACATACACTTTGGAAATGTGCGGAAATAGCACGACCTGTGGGAAAAACCAGGGGAGCAAAGGGTTTGACCCTAAAGTATTAAGTAATTTTTTTATTTTTTTTTTACTAAGTATGCATGATTACTCATGGTCAAAGTTGACATTATCGTCAGAAATTCTCTTCCCGTTTTTTTTTTTTTTTTCTGGCTAAGAAAATACGCTTTTATTATTCAGTAATGAATGAGCCTGACAAATCATGTAGTCATTATCATCAAAAATTTCAACTAAAGTTTTTGGACCAGTCAAGACAAGCTGCTAATGTAAAATACCAAATATCTCTCTTCTATTGACTTGCTTGAACTTTTCAGAACTCTGTAGAAATCAGGTTATCAAGATCAGCAGCTTCTTTCTTCCGAGTATCATCAACTGCTGCTTCTGATTCCTTTTCCAGGTCATCTGTGTCTAAATATAGAGCCCTCACTACCTTTTTTGCCACAATTCCTGTAGCTTCATCAGCTTCCTTTTCCCATCAGCAGTTTCACTTCCAGATGGAACTGAATATAGTTCAACTGGTAAACACCAAAGTTCTGGTAGGCTGGCATTCAGTGTTCCTTAGAACATGTTGCTGTAGCAGCTTTTATAGGTGAACTGTCAGAAGATTAGCATTCTCTCAGGAACAGCATTTTAACTACACTTTATTATATCTACACATCTCCTAATATTTTGGTCTTAATTTCATGCCGGGAATCACAAAAATATCCTTGAAACTAAGAGCAATTTTTCCACATTTTTTATGACACTTTTGTGCAATCTGAAAGGATCACAATAATTTTTTTTCTTTTTCTTTTCATTAATGACATTTTTTAGCAGACTTAGGCTAGATCTACACATCTGCAAGCATCATGAACTATCAGATATTCTAGCTCTCCATAATATCAGTTGTTTGTCTTCTACAGTAAAAAACTCAAAAGTTTTGTATTATTATTCTTAGCATACACAGTTCTATAAACTCACTTTGCAATGTATACCAAAACTACAAGAACCTTCTGGATTCAGTGTTACAAGAATAACTGACATATTTTACCTTCACATTCACTCTTCACTGGAACCAAGTACCCAACCTCAGCCATTAGACAAAAACTAATCAGAAAAAGATATCAAACTTGCTATCTAATACTCTGCATGCTGCCATCCCACTTCCACTGGCAAATTCAACAGATGGTAATACTTGCATTTGAGCATTTAATGCTTTTAAATGAAGATGTTGCTAAAACATTAATTTCTATTACTGTTTACACTGCATTGATTTAATATTTTTTTTCTATGACTGAAATAGCATAAGTCTGGTAATTCTTCAAAATTCTCTATTATTTCATGTTTCTATTTTTTTCTTCAAATTGGGGCAAAGTACTTTTTTGAACTTTCGTGTGTGTTTTTAGGACACTAATGAACTCCAACATATCTTAACCACCATGTATTATGAGACCACGACACAAAAGGCTTAAATATGACCCGCACCCGAATTTAAGCAGTAATATTTCTATAAAAAAAAAGTGTGGGTTTTGTATTCAGGATTATATGGTATATTTTTCTCAGTTTTTTAAAATTGTCATCTTTTATTCTATAAGCATTTTTCTACACAAAGTCAGATATTTATAAGGAAAAAGTTTTGAAATTTTTATAGACATTTCCTTTATTATTAGTTTATTTGTAGCATCTAATGCCTTTGTTTATATAAAAGGAATTTACACAAAACAAATTGTGTAAATCTTCATAAAAAAAGAAGTTATGGGTATTGTCTGTAAATTGTAAATAATTTTGTGGGTATTGCAGGAAAAGCCAACTTTGTCATAAATTCAGTCAGTCTCTAAACCTACTACAGATAGGGGGCTAAAATTTTGCAGATTTCCATTTGGTTTAGCATAGATTTATTATCCAAAATTTCATTGAAATCCAAAAATGTGGATTAAAGGCTTGGTTGAATTGACATGGAATTATCCAGTACCTATACTGTTAGAATATACATGCTTTTTTTTTTTTTTTTTCTATAATACTGGTTTGTCAGAGTTGAATAATTTCCTTTCTGGATCCCCAAATGTTTATCACCACACTATTGCAATCATCAACTGTAATGGCAGTTTTGTATTTTTTCAAATTAATGCAATTTAAATTTTCTCAGAATCCTCTGTATATAAAGAAACTCACTGCAGGATTCTCTATATGGATGATTCTCTTGTCAACTTGGACTTTTATGTCCTCCCCATTTTTCTTGTCTGTGTGTTAACTATCCTCTGCCTTTTTATGTTTCTCACACAGAAAAAAAAGATATATCTTCCTAGATATAGAGTAAAAATTATACATGACTGAAGTATAGTATTTTGGTATCATAAAAAAGGTACCAAATGCCACTGCTGTTCCTTGTCCACATCTTAGGTTGACCAACTTTGGTCTATTGTTGAATCATGTTTCTTCAATACATTGAAACTAACTTCTTCCTTTCATTTCTCATAAATTTCAATGTTTGTTTATTGATTTTTAAGATATGAGTCAATCCATATCAAATGGTTCAGAAAATGATTATTTGGTTGCTTGGCCATTTTTAAAAAAAAGAAGATTTTTTTACTGTTGTTTTCCCTATGCATTAGTAGTTAGCAGTAGTTATGCATTAGCAGCAGTAAGAAAAATCAATTTTAAATCATTTTTTTTTTTAAAAATGGTGAAGCAACCAGTGCTGAACCATTTGGTATGGATTGACCCATTTATTTTAATTAAAGGGCAAGAAAAAAAAAATGATTTTTGGATGTACATCGGTTTCATGTCACTGCTGTCCCTCGGTTTTTAACAGCCAACAAAATCCACTAGCAGCACTAATTAGCCTACTCCATGAATAGCCAAAATAAGTGCCAAAATCGAGTTGAAAAACCTGTAGTTATAACCTTTCTCATAAAAGTTCCAGGACTGGCACTGTAAAAAATAAAATATCCAACTTATTAACTAACGGACCTTGTTTCCTTCAAAGTAGTCCCCTCCACAATTGATTCACAGCTGCCAACGTTTGTGAAGGTTTTGGAAACAGCCTGAGAAAGCTTCTTTTGATATGCTCTTCATCTCATCTGTCGCAGCCTTCTGAATAGCTGCAATGTCCTTATGCTGCCTTCCTTTCAGCCGGGGAAACAGGAAGAAATCGCACGGTGACATATCAGGAGAATATGGAGGATGTGGAATAGCTGTAATTTGATGTTTAGTAAGAAATTCCTGGACCAACAGAGCAGTGTGTGGTCTTGCATTGTCATGCAATAAGAACCATTGTCCAGATACCCACAAGTCAGGTCGGCGGCACCTTATTGCCTCCCGCAAACATTTTAGAACATCAACGTAAAAGCTTTGGTTT
Organism: Thereuonema tuberculata; assembly: GCA_023159025.1. Lineage (NCBI taxonomy): Eukaryota > Metazoa > Arthropoda > Chilopoda > Scutigeromorpha > Scutigeridae > Thereuonema > Thereuonema tuberculata. The sequence continues at coordinate 53,059,139 of JAFIDM010009631.1, forward strand.
ATTGAGGCACATATTCATGGTGAACAATGCCTTTGGCGTCGAAGGATGCAATCAACATTGTTTTTGGTTTTGATGGTTGCCGCTTGACTTTCTTCGAAGCTGGTGAACTGAGACTTCTCCATTCGGCACTTTGCCGCTTCGTTTGTGGGTCGTATTCATAACACCATGTTTCATCCTCGGCAATAATGCTCAACGCGAATGTGGGATCATTCTTGGCCCTTTCTAAGAGATCAGAAGCAATTGATATTCGGTTTATCTTCTGTTCTTGTGTGAGAACGATTCTTGAATTCAGTTTCTTTTTTCCCAAATCCTGTCATAACATTTGGTGGCAGGCAAACCTATTGATACCAAGTTCCTCGGATAACATACGTACAGTGACATGACGGTCTTTTTGTAGCCTGTTTCTGATGCGATCCACATTGTCTGCTTTACGCATTGTTGACTGCTGCCCGGACCTTGGATCATCTTGCACTGACACTCTACCGATAACAAACCTCTTGTGCCATTCAAACACATGGGTCACCAGAGGCATTTTCAAGAAGGTTCCATGTTTCATTGGCTGATTTCCCTAATTTCACACACAACTTAATGTTCACTCGCTGTTCAATTTCCACATCCATTCTTGCCAAGACAAATGCCGCCGCTGAGACAAGTAGCGTGTTGCTATATACCATCCTGCCACCTAGCGGAATACACAGAAGCACTTTCAAGGCCACATATATGCAGAACACATAGCGTATGACTAAATCAAATCATTAGGAACAACTGTAACATTACTGTTTCTGAAATAAGACTCAGTCCTGGAATTTTTATGACAAAAGTTGTACACACTGTAGTTTGCAGTGCAATATTAATGTGTAATGTTTTGGTGTTTTATTGACTTCTGGTAATTCATCGAGTGTCACCACTGTCCCCCTTCTTCCATGGTATGTTGCAGCATAAGGTTTTTTTCATGGTTTTATCTTAATATCTTGTACATTTGAAGAGGTCAACTTCAACCAAACTTCCAACATAACCTTAAAACTCTTGGTATAAAAAATCTGTATGTCAGTGCTGTCATTCCTCTAAATACATGAAAAGGGGACAACAGTGACAAAATAAGACACTAAGTTGAAAAGCCACTAGTTAAATTAATTTTAGCCATTCTAATGTGATAGTTATATTTAGATTTTCTGCATCGTTGGATACTCAACATTTTGTAAACTTAGGCTATTTTTTGCTGTTCATCTGAAAGTCAAGTACTAACAGATACATGTGCCTGTGTTAAGCACCTCAACATGCAGTTGAAATTACAAAAGTTGAAACAGCTACAAATTATCAAAACAGATAATATTAGTGAAGTAGCGAAATCTCTTAACATGGTGAAGAGAGATTAGAAAACTGCATGCTTGGAAAGTGCAGAATCTGCAAGGTAAAGACCCTTGATGAAACTTTTTACTGTGAGTGGGTGCAGAAGGAAGATGAAAGAGTAAATATGAAAAGAGACAAAGTATACTTTAAGATACAGAGCAAAGAAAAAAAATTATGCAACTGAAGGAGAATTTCTCACGAAAACTATAAAATAGATCCCTCATAGTTCCTGGTACACATTCACACCATTCACAACCAGTATGAATATTTCGAAAACCTTACAGAAAACATTGATAGTTCCACAGCAGTAATAAATGCAGATTTCTCGGAAAACTATGCAAGCAATTATCGTACTGAAATACAATATGTCTATTTTGGCAGATCTAGGAAACAGTTTAATCTTCATACCAGAGTTTTTTTTATGTTTTAGAAGATTCTAATGCAGGATCAGACAAAAACAAAACAAAATGTTATTTATTCTGTATTGTTTATGAAGATTTGTTTTGAAGATCTGTTTGCTCATTTAGAACTAGTATTGAAGTCTCTAAAGAACACTTCATATTTTGACAGCCATCTTACCCTATCCAGAGCACCACAATCAGGAATAAAGAGACAGAAGCAGTACCTATGTCTTCCAATACTGCATAGCCCTCATGTGAAATACAGCCAGTTACTAGTAGATGTAACAGTAATAAAACCCTTAGTGGTAAAGATGAATCCATTTCAGTTTGTGATTGTGTGGCTGTGTTGTTCGAACCCTGAAGAAGTGAAAAGTTGTAAGATGGTTGGTGAAAGAAACCTTTTGATTATCAAGTTTCTGGTGCTGTCTTTAAGACCGTAATTTCCAACCCATTTCACTGGAAAGAAACACATGAAAGTGTGCAAGATATATTTTCTGACGAAATTAGCCATCAAATTTCACCCCCTCAATTCACAGGCAAATCTGAACATTCTTTTTTTATTAAAGAGTTTAAAGAAATTGAGAAAATTGTGACTGAAAGTTGGAGCTCATTCATGATAAGACTATATCATTCCATTTTTAGAATGTAATGTTTTTGCTTACACATTTTGCTTCAATATGTAAAATTAGGACTTTGTACCAAATAAAACTTGGTTTATTTTCCTAATTTGTCTTTTTTATTATTCAGTTTTTATTATGTAAATTAACATAATGTGCATATATCATTGCTGCTGTAACTTATTGTTGTGTCACTTCTGTCCCCCAAAACTTTTCCTTCTTCATGTGAACTGTGTTATTGCCAATGTTACAAGAAATTTACCATTATCTCACATACATATATAGATAACAGGAAAAAATATTAAACCTTTTTTACCTTAAGAGTAAAAAAAAAACCTTAAGAGAAAAAAAAGCAAGTGAAAAATTTTATTTTTATGTTTAAGTTCTAGAAAACATGATTTATTTTCTCAAAATTATACAACAAAATTTAAGTAATATCATCATCATATTCCAAATATGAAATTAGGCCAGTGTTGACCGTTTTCGGTTCCAGCTACTCGGGGTCCGGAAAGCATTTTTGTGGGCGTCCAGGTCGTCTTTGTCCCTGAGATTTGTAGTGAAGTACTTCTTGGGGTATTCAATTTGGTGGCATTCTGGAGACATGTTGCAACCATCTATTTCTATTTGTGGAAATCTTCTCCTCTAGTGGTTGTAGATTAAGTTCTTGGAGTATCTCCTCATTCCTTTTGTGATCCAATAATGTATATCCGGCAGTTCGTCTTAGGTACCTTATTTCAGCTGCTTTTAATCTACTGATATCTTTTTTTTTGAGAACCCAATTTTCACTTCCATAGAGGAGAGTTGGTATAGCAAGAGTTTTGTACAATTTTGTTTTGGAATTTTTTTGTACTAAATTGGGTTTTAAAATTGAATTCAGCAATCCTAAAATAATAATGACAATCTTAAAGTAATAATGATAATTAAATTATAGACAGGTATCTTAAGTTCATTACTCATATCAAGTGCATTTTCTAGAAATATATTAATTATTATATATAGAAGAATAATAAACTGGGACAGCAGTAACCAAATTAAGCATTTTCTTCACAAACAATACTGATAAAGGCAATACCTTCTGCCATACTGCTCAACCAGTATTGTATTCAGATACAGTAAAAAAAATTACTACTACTAGCCAACGCCCACCCTTGGCTGTTGAGCCATTTGGCGATGCACTGACCAGTAAAGCTGAACATCAGTGGGTGTATGAATATCAATGGAACGTTTAAGAGGAGTGCATTCTCTAAGATGTTCCACAGAAGGGACATTCCGGAGAGGGGAGGACACCAATACAGTGCAGATGGGTGGCGAGATAATCATGGCCGGTCTTCATTCTAAAAGTAGCAACACCAACAGCTTTTGGGAGTCTGTGGTCAATAGGCCCATGTGTGATAAGGCTTTGCCATTTTCTTCCCATAGACAGTTCTCTAAGCCGTTGTTTACAGGCTTGGTCAATGGCTGCGTTGATAAGGACTTTTGAGATGGTTGTGGAAGAGTTGTGCCTTTTTTTGCCATAGTATCTGCTCTTTCATTTCCAAATATGTTAACATGGCTGGGGATCCATTGGAGCATTATCTGCCATCCTTTATTTGCCAGATGTTCTAAGGCTTGTCTAGTTTCCACAGTTCTTCCGCAGTCGGTTTCCGTATTGCGCGATAATTTTTGTATAGGAAAAAAAAAATCAGAGTTTATAAAAATAATAAACATGTTCCCCACCCTAAAAAATCACTTTTGTGGAAATTAAAAGTTGAAGGTGACAGTTGAAGGTTTGATTATCTGAATCTTTATTATTGTTAATTTCCATTAACATTTAAAAAATATTTATTCCATCCTATGGCCTTTTATTTTTAGTAATAATTTCTGCCAAAAGTTTTATTTAAAATGTATAAGATACAAGAGGTAAATGAAAAATTGTAATCCATTGAGCAGTTTTGTGCTCAATGTCGTAATACTAGGCTTGACATTTGAAAAGTTGAGTTATTTGTTATGAAATAGTTAAAATTTACTTAAACTCTAACCTGCATCTTTTTGATTTCAGTTAAATTGAAAGATATGACACCTTAAACATCAGATGAAAAATTATTTATAGGACATTTTTTAATATTTTGCCATTTCTATAAGAAACTATTACTATTAATCTTTTATCAGAAACTTGGAAACACTATGCCTCCTTCCCCCTCCCCTTTTGTTATAATATTCACCTATATTACCAAGTACACAACAATATTTGCATGTTTGATTCTATTTTTATAATAAACTAATTGGCTTTATAGTTTGGGAGTAATTATAAAGCTCAAGAAAATGATTATGGGAACTACAGTTAATAAGATTCCAATCCATTGTTAGATAGTAAAAATGACATTCTTGATATATTCTTTTTTATATATATATATATACAGTGGAGCACCGTTTATACGTTTCTCATTTATACGTTTTTATCATTTATACGTTTTTTTTGAATGGTCCCGGCAAAATCCAATGCATATTAACGTTAAATAATTTCATTTATACGTTTTCCTGAAATCACAAATTTCATTTATACGTTTTTTCAAGAACTCAAGAAGAGAGAAAATGCGAATTTCAACCTCGGATTCCCATCTGCCGATTGTCCAGTCTTAGAAAAAGCACGCAGTCTTAGAAAATTGCACTGAAAAACCTCTGCCAAGTTTTCAATAAGCTTTGGCGGGTTTTAACACCATGCATGAATACCTCATTAGCAGTAATTTAAATGATAAAGTATGTCACTTTTAACCATGCACAATGAACTTTTTTCCTGTTCATTCAAAAAATCCCTACAACCTAAAATAACAAAACATTTTGTAAATGCTGTATGAATATGAATAGTAGTACTAGTTGTACATTAAATCCGGAATAAAAAGTTTTGTATTGCATACCTCTTCTATTTCATTTTTATGTAATATTTTCTTTACCTCTGACTTTTTATTGTTGTTTATTACGAAATTGTTCGTAACTTTTGTGAATTTCGTTTATACGTTTTTTCATTTATACGTTTTTTTTTCTCAGTCCCTTGAAAAACGTATAAACGGTGCTCCACTGTATATATATATATATATATATATAAATTTTGTTAAATCACATTAACAGTGAATTTTAATTATTGCTATTCATTGTTGCAGCATTTAGTAAAATAAAAATACATTATTGTTAGCCTTCTAAGAATTCTCTGTAGAAATCTGAGACTGTAAAGAAATTTTATTATTGTCCGACCATCACGAGAAGGCACTTGGCCACGCCTACGTCACATGGTAAGCGATGATTCTATGAATCTATTTGAGGGGTCAGTGTTGTTGGTCCATTTTCAATGCAAATGCACAGATTTCATTTGTTTCGTTGTTTCGTTTCTTGTTTTGTTGTTTGTTGTCAAGAGGAATTCATGATATAAAATACGACATTATATATCTATTTTTCTTATATATAATAATATCTGTTATATTTTAACCTTAACGATATATAAAACCGATTTGCTGTTAAAGAACTGTTATGTTTATACTGTTTCTTATTTATTTAAATCATGAAAAATCATAATTGTATATAAATTATGTTAATTGGCTTCTACTTCTATTTTTAGTAAAAGTGTGAATGCCAATGGTCTTAATTTGTATACTTGTAAATTTTCTGAGGAACTTTACGGGATTATTTTTTTACAAGGTTGTTTTTTTTTTAACTGTCAACAATTAATTGTTAAATAAAACATTATTATCATGAAGTATATATTTGTTACTTACTTTAATTAATATAATTTATATACAATTACAATTTTTTGTAATTTAAATAAATAAGAAACAGTATAAATATAACAGTTCTTAAACAGCAGATCAGTTTTATATATCGTTACAGTTAAAATATAACATAGTTATTATTATATATGAGAAAAATAAATATATAATGTCGTATTTTATATCATGAATTCCTCTTATGATATAAATAAGAAACGAAATGCACTGAAAATGGAAACACGACACTCGCCCCCTCAGGTTTATAGAATCATCGCTTACCATGTGACATAGTGGCCAAGTGCCTTCTCGTGATGGTCGGAAAATACTGATATTCAAGATGATGGATTTGTGCTACATTTAGACACCTTTCTGTTAGTTTTACCTCTGTGCCCTGTAAGTAAAGACTGAAGGCTCTTGAACCCCTCTTCCCTTACAAAAGAAAATATAGGTCGTTTTGTTATTAAATACTATTATCTAGCCTAAATAACAATTTATCTTTTTAAAGATGCTTATTTTATATACATCATTGCCCCCCCCCCCCATTTGGGTTTGGGTGATCTATTTCTTCCTTTAACCCTCCCCTCCTAACACCTTAAAAAAAAATGTGCCTGACGTCTATTCATTGTCATCCTCCTCCCCTGACTTGCTTATCATATTGTGCTGGCCTTGACTACAAATGGAGCTGTTTTGTTAATTACCGGTATTTTAAAGGAGATGTAGGCCATAATCTTTTTTTTTTGAGAGGGGGGAGGGCAGGGTTGGCAATTGAGTTTAAATAAAACAAAGGCAAAATTGGAGTGATTAGTGTTTGGTCATATTGTCTTCATTGGATTACATTTTATTTTATTTTATTTAGATCATTTTTAATGGCTTGGTTTCAGATGGGCATTTCTGTGATCCTTAAAAGAAATCTATTTGATGTGCAAGAAATTTCAGATTTATAGGATTTCGGTCGTATTGCTTCCATGTGATTCCGGAAAGGGTCTTAACATTTGAGAAGCCTGTCAAATACAGTGTAGAGGTACTTCATAGGTTTATCTGATTTTATTGGATCTATTTAGAATGCTATTTCAAACACGTTGTTTTTTTTAATTATTTTTAATAACTAAAATGCTTGTGTATTTGTTTGTTTTTGTTCTTCTTTAAATTTAAATTATGAAATTTCTGTCCTGTTAACCAATAGTAAGGTTTATCCAACCTTACCTGAAGGACCAGTCTGTGTATCCTTAGTATTCAAAGTACTGATCAACATTCGCTTGTTTTAGAAAGTTATTCATATTCTCTAGATTTAATTAGATTTTTATTCTGTAGATACCCTTTTGTATTGCATTTCCTTCACATTCACCAGATGCTTATTTGTGAGGGATGATGAAATGGGTCCTGTTTCATGGTTGTATCCGCCTGACATGAAGTAACTTACATATCTTGATGCTCTGACTGTCACAAGTACTGTTCAAGGTGATGTTGGAAAATCTGCAATAGTTATATAAATCTTGTATTCAGCATTAGAAAGCACTTATTTTATACAATGTTTTTTCAGAATATCATGAATAAATTAGCTTTCTTATTTGCTGAGATTACACTGATTTTTTTTCCTACGTCAACCATTTCAAGATAGTTTTCTGAACCATTTTATAATTATCAGTATCTTTATAATTAATTAAGCAGTGACAGAGATGCCAAGGGAAATAGAAATGGCCAAAATATTATATTTAAATATAGGCTTACTTAAAAAGTAAATTTTAGTTCTGGTTGAAATTTAAAATAATAAACTTCCAAGACTTTCAGCATCACATTGGAAAGTCAGATTTGAGATCTCATTTGTTCTTTCCATATTGCAGATGAACATTTAGGTAAAAGTTGATCTCTTGGATATTTAGTTGAGAGATATCGTATCTACTGAATAAAGATACAAACTTTTTTTTTTTTTAATTGCTCATATTGAAAATTTAATTTCAGGACCTCTAAAATGTGGAGAAAAAAATACAAAAACAACATATAATAATATTTTATTTTTATTCTTTTTAGGAACGATTACAATACTTTTGATACAAAAAGAAAGAAACAAAAATCCTAAGGTGCATCAAGTAACAAAAGATTGACAATCGCTGTGCTTTATCCTAAAAGCTGCACAGTGGATTTTTTAAGTTCAGCAGTGATCTGAACCACATCCACTTCCAAAAAGCTTTATAAAGGAAAACTTAGATTTGATAGTCTAAATATTTCCTAATAATGATGTAAGACTATCAAATACTCTTCCTATCACCGCTATATTTTGCAGTTTATTACTTTTAACTGCTTCATCAGGCATAATATACATGGAAAAAACTCTTCGTAAAATATAATAAAGAATTTGGTAATAATATCAGGAAATCTTGGGAATATATACAACTTATAAACTGTTAACAACATTGTTTATAATAATTGTAAAACTTTTAAAACTTCCATATTATTTCAATAGATTTTGCTTACAAACTATTTTCATTATTGAAATTTTTCCAAATTTTTACAATTGACTTAAAATTTATCTAATAGTGCTTGGCTAAATTCTAATTCTTTCTGTTTGTTAAAACATTTAAAAGTGTTTATAACACATGCCTCCAAGATAAACCTGGTTTCCTTGTCATAAACATTTTTATACATTATTAGGATTATGATTTATTAGATAAATTTAGTAATTAATTGCCTGTTATGTTTGAATATTAGAGCATCATTTAGTCTAAATATTTCCTAAAACATTCTTTATTTAAAACAAAATATTCAGTTTAATAAGTAGAGTAGTCCTATTGGTAATATAATCCAATGAAATGCTTATTCAAAAAAAAAAAAAGGGGGGCTCTCAAAACAAGTAATAAATATAACGTAAGTTTTAATATATTATATATTTTTCCCATTGTTAAGACTTTTATTTTTTAAAGAAATCTTATAAGAAAATCTTTAATGAAATTTAATTGCATTATCTCAGATTACAATTATACGTCTTGACATTTTAACTTTTGTACAATAATTATTGTTATTAAATATTAGATTAGTTTATAACAGTGCTTCTCAACCTATGTGCAGAGAGAGATGAAAGCGTGCCATGAAAAATTAAATACCGTCATGGTACTTAGGATTATTATTTTAAAGAATTTATATTGTTTTTAGGAGTGATCATACTACAGAATGCAAAAATAATAATACTTGTCGATGATTTGTCTGTGTCTATGTATCTGTATGCATGAAACCCTTGGTTATCACTGAACCAATATTCCTGAAATTCAATATAGATAGTGAGGTTACCGAAATTTGACGATCAATCATAGATTTAAATAAGAGTAAATGGAAATGAAGGGCACTTCATTGATCCATTCACATGAAATATTTGGAAAACTAAGATTGTACTCTGCATATTGAAGACAGAACGTACGGTGATGGCAGCGGCGGTGGTGTGCGTGTATGGGGGGGGGGGGAGGTAACCAAATTGTGGTCATATTTTACAAACAAGATCAACTTTTTTTTCTTAAGTTGAAATATAAATAAGCATCATTTTAAATTTTAAAGAAATTAGTCCAACCACTTTAGCGAAGGAGTTTTGGGGTCAATTTTGATGTATTAAAATAAATGTGCCTATGTTTTAAGATGGACTAAAGCAAATGCCAAGTTTTATGGAGATCTGTCTAGACATTTTAAGGTGATGAGTGTACAAATAGACAACAAAGAAGATAAATGTTCAGACAGAATAGTAAGATGCTCAATCAATTAACAGAAATGTTTTTGAATAATTATCTCAATTAGTGAGTAATTAATCGTCTCCAATTCTGAATTTTAATTTTTCCATAAACTTTTTACAGGCAGCGATAGGCTCTACATGATCATTTCTCCTTTTAATGACAGTTCTTGGAATTCCTTTGATAGTTAAGATGGATAATAAATGCTAGTGTTTGCCTTGCATGTACTTGTTTATTTTGATGAAAATCTGCTACATGAGATTTATTCAAGCAATATATGCATTATTCAAAAGTTTGAAAGAAATTTAAAAAAAAAAAAAAAGCTTTGTTAGTTTATTTATGTTTTGGTTCAAAATAATTGTTGTTTCTTATAATGAAAAGATTAATAAAAATTGATGTGCCCAGAAAAGTTTGATGTTGAAAGTATACGGCGAGCTGAAAAAGTTTCAGAGGCACTGACTTATAACATCCAAATTGATTCTAACACATGTTTATTTCCAGTATGCAGCTAGTTCAGACAAGTATTGGTCACTATCCTACTTATATTTGCATACAGGATTAGGAAAGATATATTAGGGAAGGAACAGAATGGCCTGAAAATTGGGAAGGGGCACTGAACGCAATTTTTGCTTTAAGGAAAATATGTGAAAGTGTAATCGAGGAAAGATCTTGTTGGCATGTAAAAAAGTTTTACGTGTCGGAATATTATTATTCATAATAAATTTATATTATTTATTCTATTTTAGAATTGATTTGTGTCGATTAAGTAGACTTTTATCAATAGATCTTGTTGGCGTTTCGTTTTTATGGATTTAAAAATCACTTATAATACAGTGACAAGAAATTGGTGATTGGCATATTGGAATGGTTTGGAATCAATGGACATACCGTATAAACGACTGATAGATAATATCAAAGACATTAGGAAAGAAATGCAGAGTTCAGTTAGGATAGTAATTATACCCTTTTGTTCAACAGAAGAGTTTCACATTGACACTGGATTGAGACGAAGGTACTGTTGAGTTGGTAATAAAATATACTGTGTAAGTAGGAACTTGGAAAGCCATAATAAGATGATGTATGCTAATATTCTTGTTTCTTGCTACAGATAGCAAGGAAGAAATAGCAATTAGGTTAAATGAATAGGCAGATGAATTTGAAAAAAATGGCTTAGAATAAGTGAAATGAAAACAAAAGTGATGTGTTTTGGAAGGGAGAGAGGAAACATATCGAGAGAAAATAATCTTGGTAGTATATTAATGCTATGAGAATAGATATGAAATTGAAGGGATGTTAGGAAAATGGGCACACATCCCATAAATTGTAAGAAATTAAGTTAAATGTAAAAAGTGGATCTTAGCATTACCTGTTATTTATTTATTAAATCACTGTAGCCCAGCATAGCTTCTCTGGCTTGAAAATAGGATTTTTAGAAAAATAAAAATGATCTTTTTCTAATTTCTTCATGGACAGACACATCCCACATTCTTTAAAAGCTAGATCTTGATTGATTGTTCATTATCAGCTTCTACCAATAAATGAAATATTTACTGAAGTAGAAAAATATTAAAAGTAGAGAGAATGATTGTAATATGTAAATTAATCCAGTAAATGAAAATGTAATGGATGCAATGAATACTAGGGAATGAATGCAAAAGCTGCAGTTGTGGAAAGACAATCCTAAGAAGAAATGTTGTAATGTTTGAATAAAAAGGTAATAATAATAATAATAATAAAAAAAAAAGCTTGTTTTAGCTTTTTGGGTTCCACATTCATACCGAAGAAAAGGTAATACTGTTCTGCCAAACAACAAATTGAAACTTACTACTGTTAATCAGTTTGCTGCTTTTATAAAAGATTAATAGTTCTGTGCTACTTTTTTTCTCTGTAAATCATTATATATTAAAATATTGTTAATAAAAATATTCATGTTGAAAAAGTTATGTTTCACAAGTTATAAAAGAGAATGATTAAAAGATTTTACGTGTCGTTAAAACTATCTGTGTGAGCCAAAGATTCGACACTTGGTCACATATACAATGTTAAAACGCTTTTAAAAATATTTAAAAACTAAAAATACTTTTAAAACACCTTTAAAAACATGTTATGGCATGACGTACGTTTCGATACCTCATTTTTCAATTTATAAAAGAGAAGTTATGCTGTACTGTATTAATGTTTAAAATAATTTAATGAAAATAATTTTCAAATCAACTTAAATTTTAAATTGAGTTTTTTTATTAATTTTAACCTAAATTTACTCATAAATTATGATTTTCAAAAATTTGATAACTATTGGTGTAATAATATGTACATCAATCTTCCTATTATTCTAAGTTTTACTTTTTATTGGAAAGACAATTTTTCAATTGTAATTCATTGCAGAGAATGTATTACTGTAATTTTCTTTTTTAACATTATGGAAAAAAAAATACTTTAACTAGAATGAGAATTAGCGCAACATATTCTTAAATATAAACATAGGAAAAAAATTACTGATATAATTGGGTTGGGTTTTACGGGTTCGCACCAAAGTGCGATCTTCGCGTCCGAAGATCCATGTTCTATCAATCTCTATTGGCGAACCCATAGAAAATCAAGAGAAAGATATGGAGATGGTTTCCCATTGTCTTCCTCTTAAAATCATTATAGAATGATTTCAGACCTGAACAGAAAGATGAAGAAGCAGACAAACACAGGAAAAACATTTTTGCAAATGTAGATGCCAATGCCAGGATTTGAACCCAGGTTCCAACAGATCTGCCTTGTGGTAGGCCGCCACCTTGACCTACACAAATCCGGAACAGCAAACAAGTTTCTGCCAAATATCTGGGAAATATATTGAAGTGATTTCCAATTTGTCTTCCTCAGGACTTCAGACCTGAAGGGAAAGATAAAGAAGCAGACGAGCACAGGAAAGGAAATAAACATCCATGCCGACACCAGGATTCGAGCCAGATTCCGACACAAATGCCTCATGGAAGGCTGTTGTCATCACCATAAGGCTATGCCAAAATGGCTAATAATAGGAGGAGGATGATGTTTCATGGTGCAAATCAAGTACAAACTTCGTATATTAAAGTGTCCGTGTACAATGGATCTCTAGTGTTGCCATCAGAGCAAACCCCTAGAAGCCATTGAATTTTCCAGGGAACAGATACTGAGAGGTTTCCTGTCACCTTCTCAGAAGTCATTAAGGAATGACTAAAGACTTGAAGAAAATAATCCACGTTTCGACACATCTGCCTCATGGTAGGCTGCTGCCTATAATATTAAGCTATGCTGGAACTTGCTATGCTTGTTTTTTGAGTTGTAGCTCAATTATCTCAAAACTCTGCTAATGAGGAATGTATCTGCAGTCGTTCTAGAAGAATCAGTTCATCTAGTTCTTTTAGAAAAATTAGTTCATCTTGGTATGGAGTTAAGATATCAGGTACACTCTTCGACAAACAAGAGATACAGAACTACAATACAAAATTTATTTATACAAAAGATATTGTCTAATATATGGACTAGAAACTGTGGTTTTTGGAAAGAAGAATTCAAGTGGTAGAAAATAATATTCCGAGGGGAATCTGCAGCAAGAAGATAAAGGATAAGTTCGAGATGAAGGAAATAAGAAAATGGCTCAATATAGAAAAGACAATGACATGATTATAAAGTCTAGATTAAGATGGTCTAATCACGACATCAGATGATAGAATTTTAAAAATAATGTGTTAAAAATAAAACCTAAAAGACGTCCTGGAAGACCAAGAATAAAAATGGAAAATCATTAGCCAGAAGTTTGGATGTGGTAAGAATATTTAGAGCTAAATGGGAGAAGCAAATTGGATTGGGGGAACACTATTAAGGGCCCTAACCCTACAAAATGAGGGATATAGGATTGACAAAGATGAAAATATGCACTGAAATAATAAAGTATAATACATGATTTCCAAATGACAATAATGTCTGCTAACTGATCTGAGAAGTAATATAGACACACACATCTAGGGGGAAAAAAATGACGTGTTTCTCTTGCAGTCGGCAAATCTATTGAAATGTCTTCAACAGCAGAAGTTTCAGATTTTATTTGGAGATTTGCAATTTTTTTTGTTTTTATTCTTGGAGAAATTATTAAAACAAGTCACTGCTAAATATTCATTGTATTATTCAAGTATCTTCCAGAGTTGCAGATTTGTATGAATATATGTATATAAAAAGCAATAAGGTTATCTTTCTGATTCTTTTGAGCATCAGTGAATAAAATTTAAACATTCAGTTAGGAGTCATTGATATCCAAAACTCTTAATTACTTTCGTTCAAATTATAGCCAAATAGTTAGCCTACTTGGTACAAAAATCTTGGAGACATTATCTAAATATTTTTGGTGTACATCCAGTAGTTGTGCATTTTAGAACCCAAAAGTACAGCGAAATCCCTGCTGTAGATAGCAAATTTCAGTTATTATCAGGGTCATTCCATATCAAATCATCCAGAAATTTTAGGAAATGTCACCCACCCTCACAGAAAACTTTGAAATTTTGTATAATTGAAGTTTACCTAGATATATGAACATTTCCAAAATTTAAATGTTGCAGGTTAAGTAACTTTTCAGTAATGGTCTCAAGAAGTTATATGGATCCAGGAACTCAGGTGTTCCATGGACGAGCTCCTTGATAATTTAAAAATGCAATAGTTCCTACAGTTTTTGCAGTAGAACTTTGATTTTTTTTTAAATTAAAGAGGAATGTTTATATTTTTATGTTCATGCTTCTTTTATTGAGTAATCATAAGTTGTTTTTTAGAAAAAAAATGTAAATAATTTTTTTCAAATAAATTTGATACCTGGGCATTGTATTTTTTTTAAGGTATTGCTCCATCATAGATTTCTTTGAAAATTTTACAATATTATTGTAAATCCTTCTTTATGTCTCACAAAAAAAATCAGTTTGTAGAAATGATGGGAAGTATAGAAAAAACACTATATTAAAAAAAAAAATTAAATTGATAATTTCTGACTATCATGTCACCTTTAAAATGAGCACCATAAAAAATATATATGAACAGAAGCGTCTTGTTTTAAGTAATTTAGCTGAAATGTATTCTCTCTATAAAAAGAAGTATCCTAAAGACAAAGTAGGATTTTCAAAATTTGAATCTCTTCGACCAAAACAGTGAATACTCGTAGGATCATCAGGAACACCTACCATATGTGTCACCACTTACAGTCAAAATGTTAATTGCTTCTAAATTCTATTCTATTAAAGTAACATACCATGATCTAATGAAAACAGTAACATGATATAAATAACCGAGCCTGTATGCTCCTTCTGTGCAAAAAATGCCCCCCCCCCCTTTCCAGTTCTTTACTTCAAACACACTTAAAAAATTAAATAGACGACTATGATCCTGATGTGATGGTTCAGTACAGTCAATGGATATCAACTGATAGAATGACTTTAAATGTTAAAATCACCACTCTATCAGAATTCTGCGACACACTAATTAAGAAAATTGAAACACTTACTCCACACTCTTTTATTGCTCAATCACAGTCTGATTATCTGAAAATGAAGAAAGAAACACATGATGAAGGATCAGTGTTAATTTTAATGGATTTCAGTGAAAATCTCCATTTTGTTGTTCAAGATGAAGTACAGGGGTACCATTGGAACAATGGTAGCTGCACTCTTCACACTGTTGTTATATATTACAAAAAAGATCAACAGTTGCAAGCAAAAAATTTTTGTATCATTTCTGATGATCTAGAACATGATGTGGCCCTTGTGTATCAGACTCAGAAGACTGTATTGAATTTTTTGAAGTTTGAATTTCCTGAAATTCCACTTGCTTATGCTGAATATTTCTCTGACGAATGTGCTGCACAATATAAAAATTGTAAGAATTTCAGAAATATCTGCTACCATGAACACGATTTCAATATAAAGTGCAGCTGGTCTTTTTTTTGCAACCAGCCATGGCAAATCTCTCTGCGATGGTATTGGTGGCACTGTCAAAAGACTTGTCACAAAATCAAGTTTGCAAAGACTATATAAAGATCAAATACTTACTGCATCGCAGGTATTTGAATTCTGTCGGGAAAACCTACAAGGCATTTCAGTTCTCTGTTTCAAAAGATGAAATGGTTCAAGTCAGAAATTTTCTTTCCCACGCTTTGAAAGTGCAAAAACTGTTCCTGGAACACGATCTATGCATCACTTTATACCACTATCACCAACCAAGATTGGAGCAAAAAGGCTAAGCTATGATACTGATTTTAGTATCATTCATGATTTCTCTGCACTTCCGCCACTGATGCCATTATGCTCTGTGCAGCCCAACTGCTATGTTGCATTTGTATATGACTCTTCTTGGTATCTGGGGATTGTTGAGAAAGTGAATGGTGTAGAAGGAGATGTTACAGTAAGGTTCATGCATCCTCATGGACCATCCCCGTCCTTCTATTGGCCTGATAATGATGTTTGTGATGTCCCATTCTCACATATTCTATTTGAAGTTGAAATCACCACAGCAACAGGCCATACTTATTCTCTAAACAAAAGGTCTTCTAGATTTGTGGAAGAAAAGTGGTCCTCATACAAAAAAATATTAAATGTGAAGCATTAAAGCATCTTGTCATATATATATTTCCAAATGAACTTGAATGCAGATACATATCTTATATAATGTACGAGTATATTTTATAGTTTGTAGTTTTGTTTTATATTGCAATTTTTTTTACATTTGTATATTTTTATGCTCACTTATGTTGTTAATGTTTCTTGAGTAGTTAACAGTATTTCTATTATTGTGATATTTTGGGAATGTTAATGGCTGAATGAAAATGTTTTCAAAATTCAAGATGAATTTTTTTTTTGTGAGTACCATTCATTTCTCAAAATTGATTTTTTTTTTGTGAAGCAAATTTACTAAGTTGCAAATCAAATTGCAGATCAGTTTCTAATTTTTTTCAATGATTTTCAGAGGAGAGGGCAAGTGTCCAAATTTTTTTTTTTAATTTTACAAAAAAAATTAATCAACAAAATTTTATTTGGCCAATTCTTTCACGAATTTTTTTTTGAGAGTACCATTCATTTCTCAAAACTGATTTTTTTTTTTTTTGTGAGGAAACTTTACTATTTGTAAATCACTTTGTAATTTTTTCAATGATTTTCAGAGGGGGGCAAGTGTCCAAATTTTTTTTTAGAAATTTAACCAAAAAAAAAAAATTAATCTATAAAATTTTTTATGGTCAATTCTTTCATGATTTTTTTTTTTTGTAAGAACAATTCATTTCTCAAAACTGATTTTTTTTTGTGAGGAAACTTTACTATTTGTAAATAACTTTGTAATTTTTTCAATGATTTTCAGATGGGGGCAAGTGTCCAATTTTTTTTTTTAGAAATTTAACCAAAAAAAAATTAATCTACAAAATTTTATATGGCCAATTCTTTCACGATTTATTTTTGGTAAGAACAATTCATTTCTCAAAACTGATTTTTTTTGTGATGAAACTTTACTATTTGTAAATCACTTTCTAATTTTTTCAAGGATTTTCAGATGGGGGCAAGTGTCCAAATTTTTTTTTAGAAATTTACCAAAAAAAACATTAAACTACAAAATTTTATTTGGCCAATTCTTTCACAATTTTTTTTTTGAGAGTACCATTCATTTCTCAAAACTGATTTTTTTTGTGAGGAAACTTTACTATTTGTAAATCACTTTGTAATTTTTTCAATGATTTTCAGATGGGGGCAAGTGTCCAAATTTTTTTTTAGAAATTTAACCAAAAAAAATTAATCTACAAAATTTTATAAGGCCAATTCTTTCACGATTTTTTTTTGGTAAGAACAATTCATTTCTCAAAACTGATTTTCTTTGTGATGAAACTTTACTATTTGTAAATCACTTTCTAATTTTTTCAAGGATTTTCAGATGGGGGCAAGTATCCAAATTTTTTTTTAGAAATTTAACCAAAAAAACATTAAACTACAAAATTTTTTTTGGCCAATTCTTTCACGAATTTTTTTTGGTAAGAACAATTCATTTCTACAAAATGATTTTTTTTGTGACAAAACTTTACTATTTGTAAATCACTTCCTAATTTTTTCAAGGATTTTCAGAGTAGAGCAAGTGTCCAAATTTTTTTTTTAAATTAACCAAAAAAAAAAACAAAAAAAATTATAAAACAATTAAAAAAAAATTTTATACGGCCAATTCTTTTATGTTTTCATAAACTACATGTCACAACGCATATTCAGGGAAAAAATTATCATCCTACTTGTTTCCATTTAAAAACTGCAGCCAATTTTCAAATTTTCACAATTCGCTTTGAAGTACCAAATTGCATCAAACTTTCTGCTATTATTACCAACAGAATGTATATAAAGCAATAAAAATTGGCAAAAGTTCATGAAATTAAGTATAATAGCAGTACACAAAATCTCAGTTCTCAACTAGGTAGTGGGTGACATGGCCTGGATGACTTGACATGGAATAACCCTCCTGTAATCATTATTATCCAAGAAATTTTTTTGTTCCTGTTTATATAAATGTAAATATATTTTTAAGTTCTCTATAACGTTTTTTCTTAAGTAAACATGATTAGTAAAATTAAAGAACTGGTAAAACAAAATTATTTTCCTCCAAGATTCTGTGAACTTGGCCCACAAGAACTTTATATATATATATATATATATATATATATATATATATATATATATATTCAACCTATCAGCCAAAACGTTTGTGCAGTAAGTGCTTTACTGATTCATTCAGATCAAAGTCATACAGTACAAAACCGTCATACAGTACATATTTCATTATAAATGTCTCTCTTATAGAAATTGAACAAAATAAACTTTTCAAATACCTGTTGAAGAAATCAAAAGACTGCAGAAACTGAATAAAATAATCACTGTACAAATAACTGTTTCCATTACTAGAGTTGTACCCATGTCCTTGACTGCAAACTTAACGAAGTTATCTTTTTAATTTCTGGTAATTCAAAACTTGATGATGGTCCTTTAGATTTGCCGTTTTATTGGAATGCTTTTAAAAGTTTATAGCTAATTGATTGAGCTTGTGAAGTTTTGTTATTCAACCTCAACATTGTTCTTTGTTCATCTGTTTCAATGCACTTCATGCAAAACGTAGCCAATTTTAATTTGATGTTTATTTCTCGTTCAACTTAAAACATGAGAATTATTTTGCTTTCCTCCCCCAAACCCATCACTCAAAAATGACCTCCTCTGGCATTTTTAGGAACATACCCAATAAGCTGTGAGCGTTTTACAGAAACACATCGACAAAAATCTGTGTGGTTCATCTTTTAAAAAAGAGTTGTCCTGATGTGGATGAGGGAAAAAAAATGTAATTATGAGATCACTAACGAAACTTTCCCAGTTGGTAAAAAAATCAAGTGATAGTTACAAATTAATATTTGTATTTTATAACTGGAAAACTCATAGATAACAAATTAATATGGAGATCAGAGAATATAAGGTTCCCACCCCTTTCTTCCCTTTTCCATCACGTGATCATTACAAATTAATGTATATTCTTATTTTGTAACCCGAAAATCTCGTAGACGTACTCTTAAACAAAGTTTACATTTCTTAAGACGCGAATATCGCAAATTCGTCGAATATATATCATAGATTTTGATAAAGAACGTTCCTGTCAAATTTCGCGTTCCAACTCAATCGGTATCAGAGATACGCATACCCCCTTCAAGATTTACACCAAAGCCCTCTTACCTTGAGGTATGGTAGAAGGGCTTTGGATTACACCCCTTAGTGCGGATCCGGGTTTTCGTCGTTCATGCATTTTTCTCCCCGTGCCAAATTTGATAAAGATCCGTTGAGAAATGGCGACGTTGTTTCAACACAAACACACAACTAGATAGACAAACTAACTTTGGCGTTTATTATATAGAAGATTTATTTAAAAAACTTTTCGATAGCAACTTATTACAAATTTCGGTTATTTCATGAATATAGTATGATGATAGAGGATTATACCTTTTGTTAGGTACAGGAGCGTGTATTGGATTTTATTTCAGAGAGAGCCATGTTAGGAAGACCACCTCCAAAAGTGAAGAGAAAAATTTCGCGGATGGGTGGGGGCAGCACAACCTTGGCTCATCCTTTAGCTCTATAGATTAAATACTTCATATGAAATAGTCTTTGCCCTAAGCCTATGGTTAGGTATATTTTTTCCATCTAATAATGTTCTTATATTTTTAGGGTTAAATTCAATTGTTATGGCCTAGCTATAACTTATTTTATATTCTCTAATGAGGAGTGGGCATCAAAGTGGACGTTCTACAAATATTTCGTATTTTCCTCCATGTACTTATATGTAGAATGGTCGAGAACACTGATCTTTAATGACGTATATTTTTATGAGTCATCCAATTCGTCGATGGTGGCGCCATTAGAGAGAGTGGTCGACACTAGCCTTACAAACAGGCGTTGTCATTGTACAAAATGTCTGCCATTCTGACGCTTAACCCCAAAGCAGAAATTGCTAGAGCTTCTCAAGCCCTTGCAGTTAATATATCAGCGGCAAGAGGAATTCAAGATGTACTTAAAACCAATTTGGGTCCCCGAGGAACAATGAAAATGTAAGTTGGTAATTGAAATGTAAAGAAATAGAAGGAAACATAAACACGTGGTGTTAGGCCTAAGATACGGCCTTATAAGGTTATTGAGTGAAGTCCAGCTATAGGAAGGATATCGAGAAAATCTTTTTACTTTCAAGTTTGTGTACTTAATTTATTTCATTGGTCGACAAATTATGTTTTGATGGAAGTTATATATGTTTCAATATATTTTACTAGCACTCTTTATGAGTGCTAGTTAATAATGACGTATATTTCATTAAATCAAAAATTAATCAATAGAAATTCACATATATATTAAATTTTAAGATTTAATTGTTCTCATGCAATGATTATCATAATTTTGAAATAAAATAATGACGCATAATTTTCGACTTCAGATTCATTTTATGATCGATTTTTAGTTGTATCCATTGCAACTAACGAAATTCTAAGTTCTTCCGCAAGACTACTGAAATTTAATCGATGTTTTTGTTTTATTAAAAACCTCACAATTTTACTTTTGTAAAATTATGGTAATAAATTTATACTAAACCAAATTTTGGGTTAATTTATTCTTCGGGATATTTAAAGATTTTTAATATGAAGGCAGGTGTGGTTCGTTTTCTTCACTATATAAATTGACAGTCGGACCATTGGATTCTGATAATTTTAGAGAGAATTAATGTGAATTTTATCCTTAACTATTGGGCTTTAAATGATCAATTCTTCATTAGATCATAGTAATTTTATCAGGATTTGTCATTTTTGATTAGGGATATTAGTGAGGCACATGAATAACAAATGTTTCAAATTCTTCTAACGAAAGTTCTTCTAATGTTAATATATTTTATATGTATTCTATTTTTCAAAAAGCAGTGTTAATTATTGGCGGTTTAACGATATAATTATAGTAGTATATTAAGATTCGTCCACAGGCAAATAAATTTGCCCCCACCTCCCCACATTATTAAAAAAAGAAAAGGATGTTAGTTCTTTATAAAATTGATATTCATGGAAATATTTAGTAACAATCCTAATGTTATACCAAAAACATTTTGATCAGTCCTCCCTCTCTATTAGTTTCTTTGTCTATAATATTAGCAAATGTACAAGCATTGTTTGGAATATCAAGGAGAGTAGTTACAAAATTAAAATTAGACTTTTCTGGTAAACATAAGCAACTGCCACTCTGTCATTGTCTTTCTGAAAGAGTTCCCCCCCCCCCCCAATCACATTGCCTGTACCAATTACAAAATGACTCCAAGATTTTGGTTTGTTAAAGAATGCACCATTGAACATTATAGCCAAGATTGTAATCACTATAATCTGAGGATAACATAATTAGAATTTTTGGATATTACAAAGAATAAGTTAAAATTGATTAAAAGTTTTCATTAACGGCAAATGTTTTAATAAATTTTCCTATTTCTGTTTGTATCATTTGAAATTGTGAAAGAAAAACCTGTAGTTTGATTTGCAGGAAAGTAATAAATTGATCATTCTGACAATTATTTTACATAACTTGGCAAAATCAGTCTTATAAAAAATGATCTTTTATGGATAGCAAAATTACTTTATAAGAGGATACCTCTGTATACAGAGAATTGCAATTTGTTAAAGTAGAGACAAAAGGGGGAAGTGCAGATATGTTTTGGGATGGAATGAACCTTTTTATTTTACAAAAAGAAAATTATTCAGCAAAAGTATTGCAAACTATTTTGAAATAAAAATATAAAGACCATAAATGCAGTATTTATGTTATTAAGTGGTAGGGTTCATGATTATCTTTCGTAATATTCAATGATATTGTTTGTAAAGAGTACAAAATAGTTTGTTTATGGTTGGTTACTTAATCCATGTTGTACTACTACCACTAAAAACAGTGTATGTTTTACTAATATTAATGTTTAAACAATAAATGAAAAATGCCATTTAAATGTTGAACTGATTTTGATGACTTCATGAACTTAATAAAAAAAAAAAAATCCAGAAAATCACTTAATGTTGAAGAAAAAAAGTGGAAGTGATTCGTCGAATCAAATGAGGCGATTGCCATTCTGATGTGTGTAAAGTGTTAAAGTTGGTGCCTTTTACAGTTTCTTTCATCTTGCCAATTGTCTATTTTAAGTGTTTTGTAAAATTACAAAAGAACGATAATTCTTTAAGAAAATTGCAAAAATAGTTCTGGAAAGTTAACCTATAGTAAAATGATGCCTTTTGTATATGTTGTTAAAACTATTTCAGTAAAATTCAAAAAGTAATGGAAAGTAACAGTGATAATTGCTTTTAGAAAAAAGTAACTAACATCATTACTTTTAATATAAAGTAACTAAACTGAACACCATTAAATTTAAAAAGCAACTTTCTGATTCCTGTATACACATGTGGGAAGCTAAAATTTTGTGAGATAATAAGAATGACTTTTATAAATATACAGAAAATATATAAATTTATCAGATGAAATAAAGGATAAAAAGAAATAATAGGAAAATATTACGTGAATATTTGCATTATTAGTATTAATTGAGAAGTAAATTGAGGAAATATGAATGTTGAAAGCAGTTCAGTGTGATTTTGAGACTTGTATATCATTTTAAAAATGGGAAGTAAGTTGTGTTTTTGCTCTAAGGTGGTGTTAATTATTTTATATCTTCAGAAAGCAATAATTTGGCATTTCTCAAGGAAAGTTTGGGCAGTAGTGCTACTGTAGCTCTTTCTACAGTTTTAATCTTGAGACCATTCATTTTCTAGATCAGCTGTTTTTTTAAATAAAATGAAGTAGCATATCAAGAACACAGAAATTGGTGCATATTTGTCAATCACAAACTATAATATTTGAAAGTTCTTGTACTTAATGTTATATTTAATGTATTAAAATTAGTTTATTTCCTATGGTTAGTCTCTTGTATATCTTTGAAGGACAGATAGAAATATTTTGTGCTGATGCAGTGTTGTTGTTTTAATTCATACTTAAGAAAACTTTCTATGTTATACAGTCTAAATTCTCTTTAATTAGCAATATGTATTCTGCAGAAAATAAGTGTGTATTAATGTATTATAACTTATGATATTCTATTTATATAATATAGCATTACACCATTTTAAATCTTCTTTCTTCAATATTCTGGCAGTATTTCAAAATCAAGGATATACACAGTAGATATGTCATTGAAGCCTGTGTTATAAAATCTTTCAAGTGCATGAATAAAGACAAGGGATATATGGTCAACCCCAACACGATATTACTTTTTCAAGACATCATTAGGGGCCAAGAAGAAAAATTTCAATAATATCCTTACAATAATTGAATATGTCAATAATAACTCAATAACATGATTATAATAGCCAATTAGTATTGAAAAGGAAACTCAATAATGTTGAGATAGACTCGAAGTTATTTTGAAGAAAAAGCGAAATGATATAATTTCGTGGAATATTGAAGAATGAAGCTTGTATTAAGTTTTAAAACGTACGTATTTACAGTAGAGTGCCGTTAATCTGGATTAGATGGGACCGGACCCTGACCAGATCATAGGAAGTTTGGATTAAACGGAATTTGCCTCAAAATGCACATAACACAAGTTTTAGATGGGTAAAACTAAAAAAATCGGCGTTTTTTTTTTTTTCTTTCTCTACAGCTTACTTTTAGTTTTAATACTATATACTTGTATATATAGACCCTTAAGTTTTTAACCTATGAACTGATGTAGGATTATCAACGTAGATCCATTGGTTGAATCAAAGCAGTGACGTTCAGGGGCAGAAATTTCACAAAAATGTCCCATTTTTGCAATTCTTCTTCAGGAGGGTGGCAAGGTGCATTGTCTATGAACAACATAACTTTTTCTGGGAGTTTTTTCTCTTTCAAAAAATTCTCTTTTTTTAATCCCGTCTGGATTAACCGGATATCCAGATTAGTGGGACTCTACTGTAATTGTATAATGTTCAGTTCATAAATATTTGATTAGTATTTTTCTTGAAAATGCTGCTAGTCATCTTGGTGGATTGTTGTGAACCTTGCATATAATTTTATTTTAGTTTTTTTGCTCTGTAATAGAAACTGAACCTGGCTAAATAAGAATATTGAGTATGTAACAGTTACTATCCTTTAATCAATTATCATTTTTCTGCAAAATCCTATTACTTGGTTTATCATCAGATCCCTTTTGAAATCGAAATTTTCCAAAATATCAATAGATGACAATGGCATTTTTCTTAATTTGGAGTTTTTCAATTGCATTTTAAAGCCATGTTATTTTCAGAAAAATGTTTACGTTTTTTAAGCTTCTGCAAAATTTAAAATTAAGGTCTGCTTTTTAAATTGTAAATTCATGACTTTAATTAAAAATGTTTATTCTTTTGAAAAGAACTGGAACTAGTTCATAGAAAATGTCGTCTTAATGTTAAAATGAACATTTCACTCCATATGCTTCACCATATTTATCATTTACATAGGATGTATGATCTGACAGGAGAGGAAACCATCATTTACAGAGTAAAAAATGTCTTGTACAAACTCTGTAGCATCAGTCAACACTATGATGTGAAACAAACCACAAGATGCCATTGAGTTGGCAAATTATTTTTAGCTTTACTTAAAATTATTTTAACCTAACAAAATTAATTGTCATGTGTTTATCAAAACAGCTATATATCTTAAGTTGTGAATTAAAATTCAGTGTAAATTTCAATTTAAATTGTTATAATATCCTTTTGAAACTTTATCCCAAACTTTGAGCTTGTAATCCCGTGATGCTGATCATGTCACTCTTTCAAAAAACATACAGAATGCAGCACAGACTAATTGTCACGAGTTTTTGCTGAAAAGTTCTTAATTGTTTTAGCTTGCACATGAGGTTACAGTATATAATGAGCAGTAGAAGAGTTCATAAAGTTTGGGGAAAGCTGCACCTGAGAAGAAAGTAATACAATGTTGGGAAACCAATTTACAGAGAAAGGAATTGTGACACACATGGAAGGGGAATCTGGAAGACCCTAAACAGTAGAAATAGAAGCTAATATTTTATACTGGAGAGAGAGTACTGAGGTACTCTGAAAAAAAACATCCATTGGCTTGTGATAAGCTTTGGTATTCTTACTCTTTCAATGTAGAATGATGAAACAAATGTGGGCATTCTCCTACAGTATATAGATCAGCCATTCCTAGGGAGTTGCCAATAAACAAGCCAGAGTGAATGTTGCAGAACAGAATATAAGGTATAAAAAGATATGACATTAACCATTTTTAAACTCTCATGTTAGCTAGGTACAGAGGAAATTTGATCTAACATTTGTAACGCCCAATAATGTGTGGAGAGAAAAAAAAGGTTTAAAATTGCAGTCTAAAAATCATTTCTGGTGAAATATGCTTACTGTATCTGTTTTCATAATCAAAAAAAACAAAACAAAAAACTGTAATTTTGGGAAGTTAGTGATTTCAGGTTGTTTCATGCAAGATCCCTGTTGATTTTGATATATATCAGATCTAGAGGTAGATCAAAGGACAAAAAGCTACCAAAATATGTTGTCCGTAAAACACACAAAGAGGTGTAATTAAAAAACTTACTAATTTCTGATAATGTGCAGTGTTTAATTATGAAATGGCTATTAACATAAACCAATGTTGAAAATGATAGTAAGTGGTTTATTGTGTGAGGATGTGAACACATGAAAAATGGAGTAACCAACAATTCAGGATAAAGATAGTTTTTAATTTATCAAGGAGATGTAGGGCATCAAATGAAGCAGTAAAAGGTTAATTTTTCTGAAGTTGTATGCTTGTAAGTTTGTTTTAAAAGAAAGAAATAAAAGAATTAAAGTATATATTATCAAATTGATAGAAAAATGAAATAAAGTTTGAAGTTTAAAAATATGGATTTCAGATGAGAGATGGATTTACTGTATTTTCCTGTTAATGCTACCAATTGTCTATAATTATTACAGATTTAAATCGTACTGTCTACAATAGAGGAGATTGTAAATATTGCTTGATTTTAAGGGCTTCAACTTCATGGGTTTATTAACTCAATTAAAGCATTTCAGTTTTGGTGTTTGAAGTTTATAGTTTATTAAATGAAAATCTTTATTTTTTTTATTGTTAAGTTTTAATTAGTTTTATATAAGGGTTGAATCCTTTGAATGGTTTAAATAATGCATTGATATCAAAAATTTAATTAAAAGCATAATTTAAATTGGTAATTAAGAGTTTTTAACTTATTAAATGAGATCTGATTACATTTCCCAAAAATCAGTTTTAAGTGCTATTTTGTTTAGAGCCTCAAATTTTGTAAGCATTTGCAGTTCAAATGTGGCTTCAGATTTGTTTAATTCAGAAAGACTTCAGTGCTTTCAAAATTTTCAATTGCTATTTATTCATGTTAATTTATATTTTATCCATATACTTTTATGAAATACATCGGACGAAAAAGAAAGAAAAGCCAAAATGCTGAATTTTTTTTTTTTGTCTCCAAATATACTTTTATCAATTCCCAAGATAAATCAGACAATTGACAATGTGTAATTTTACATTTTAGATTGTATGATCTATAAATATTGACAGTAGGGAAACTATACTTTTTGAAATTACATAATTTAGAATTTACTGGATGCATTACCAATTTAGAAAATTTTTGTTTTGGTGCATTTATGTTCCTGTATGTTTGTGTGTAGCTTTTTATAATTTTTGATCCCCTTTGTATATTGTCTATGTACTCAAAATGGTACATGTCAATTTCTATATTAACAGACACTTCCATATCTCTGAAATTAACATTGTAGAGAGTTGGAACTACACCATTTCTTCCTCTTATAGCTGCCCACATTTTAAATCTGTCTAAATTTTTACCTATTTGAAACTCAAGTGTTGAATTAATCCTTGAAATTACAACACAAATGCAGTTTTGTTTTTTTTTATTCCTGTAAAAATGTAGGATGTGAATAATTAAAAAATTTAATCTTTATAATATACATTATTTTCCTGCATTTGCAAAGAATCTGCGAAATTTTATATCTTAGAACCAAACCCTTGATATTTAATAGTCTTAGTTGTTCATTCAGATTTTTGAATATTCAGATCTTACAATCTTTGATGGTGGACCTAAGGAAAATCTGAAATGTACGAAAAGAAACGTGCACAAAAAGCTACTTAGTATGAACCTTATACTTTAATTGGTATCGGAAATACAAAGGGTTGAAATAAGAGTTAGCACAAATGCATTTAAACAATGCATTTATAGTATGAAATGTAAATTTAGTGTAAGCCAATGTTACATTTTCTGAATAAATATCTGAGGAGGAAGAGAAATGGCAATAAAGAAATTGAATGAAATGGCATGTTTACTCAGTTCTGTGTAAATGATGACTCGGCACTTGACACAATAGAACACAATACTAATGCTATCCTCATAACAAAAATATATTTTTATTAGAAAACATACATTTTAGTAATTATGATGATGCAAGCCACTGCAAAAGAAAAAAAAAGTAACTGCAACTCTGATTTTGAATGGAATACAAGTGTGAAATTCCATTGAATCTTAATCCTTTTAGCTAATTCATTAATTAATAGTGGTTTATGATTAAAGTTAAGTCTGATTTTGGCAACTTAAGTAATGTGGATTTATTTAATATATATTTTCAGAAAATGTAAAATTTGTATTTGTATGGGTAAATTACTAAATATTGTAATTTATTGTAAATTTACTGTATTTAGTAAATATTATAGTTTGAAAATAAATGTGCTGTTAGATTTGTTTTCCCAATTTGGAAAAAAAAAATAATAATAAAGAAATAACATTTTAAGGAAAATAGGACTTTTAAATTGATTATAAAATATGAACAGAATCATAACGTATTTAAGCTTTTAGTGGTGACATATTTTAATATGGTGATCCTGCTGTCCTGTCCTAATGGCTTGATGACCTATCATTTATTACCTTTAGCAGGCTATTTTATGTTATTTGTTTTCAAGACATAAACTATTCAGGTTTCAACAACTTACCCTTTACAGTAGCATTTCCCAACCTTTTTTCACTTGCCGTACCCCTTGACAGCCCATTTCCATAAATTGTACCCTTAATATTAGCAAAATGTTTGTAATTAAATGTAATTGCTATTATTTCAAATTTATTTGGACATTTATATGGGAAATAAATGGGTCAATGGGATTTAAAAAGAATATAATATGATAAACAGTGCATATATTTAATTTTACATTAAAATTCAAAAATTACAGTAAAAATTAACACATTTCATTTATTAATAAATTTATTTATAATTATAAAAACTATTTTGAAATTGAAATAGTTTTATAAAACACAGCACAGAAGAAATGATCAGTACAATCCTTGAGCTTTTTTTGAAATCGGGTCCAAGTGATGTAAGGTAGTACTTGTCTGAAATCTGGACCTGCATTTAGCTTACTGCAGTAATTAATTTAATTTATATAAATGAATAGAAAGCCCTCTCCACCCACTCCTTATTTGTATGTTTGTTTTTATATGTTGCAAGTGTG
>JAFIDM010009631.1:53088066-53122815 GCA_023159025.1 Thereuonema tuberculata
GAACTGAACTCTGTTACTCAAAGCCAATGCTTTGCCATTCCTTATTTGTAAGTGGCAACACAAACTTGAGTGCTTTGTTGGTAAGCTGTTCATATTCTCTGCTGGTGTCTGCCCAAAAGTTAATAAGGTATTTTCCTTTGAATTCGGCTGTTTCAGTAGTATCAGTTGAAAGTTCTATCAATTTTTCTATTTCATTGATCGATAATCTGGCTGCTCGGAAATATTCTTCTTCAGGGATTTGCAGTCCAGTTGTTCTCTTTTCCAGGTTTTGGGAAATACTTCTCAAAAATGACACTCGATGGCAAACTAGGGTATATAGAGAATCCCGAAAAAATTTGATCATAAATT
Source organism: Thereuonema tuberculata (assembly GCA_023159025.1). Classification (NCBI taxonomy): domain Eukaryota; kingdom Metazoa; phylum Arthropoda; class Chilopoda; order Scutigeromorpha; family Scutigeridae; genus Thereuonema; species Thereuonema tuberculata. Next base: position 53,088,415 of record JAFIDM010009631.1, read on the forward strand.
ACTGCTCTTGGGACTGACTTAGCTGCTGGTTGAGATGCCCACATTTAGAAGGTGATTCAAATTGAAGTATCCCTATGCAGGGCACTCTAAGAGAGAGAGAAAACCAGTGGGCAAAACAATGTCATACTTGGACTGAAAAATTCCAGATCATGGGGAAAACATTTGTTCAAAAAATGACCTATTGGGGAAATATGGCTCTGCCTGAGGGTTCCAATTACAATAGTATGAACTGGAGGGGGGGGGTGAATGCGAAAGAAACCATGAACGACAGCATACCAAGTATAAAACTATTTTTATTCATTCATTCTATACATCATGTAAAAGTGGTTAATAACATCGAGAGCTGACTGAAACTGCAGGGAACTGTCCAGGATATTCAGAGGCAATGTTCAGTGTTGGCCATTCTGCAGGACCAAAAGCTGATACCGAGTGAGACAATGTTCGACAGTAGCACACAATTGATCTGTTAGATGTTTTGCATGCAGTACGTTTCTGTTTTCAAATCTGCTAGGTGACGAACATTGCTCCAATAAACCATGCTTTTGAGGCAACCCCAAAGCCAAAAATCACAGGTTTGATGAATGGGGTGGCCATCTTGTTGGGAATGCACGACTAATGATTTTATCCTCTTTGAAATGTTCAGGCTTCAACTGTTGAACATGACTTCCTATTTGGGAGATGCTCCATCTTGCATAAATGTTGTGTTGAGGCATCCTCTTTGCTTGAGGTGCGGGATGACGAAACTGTGCAACATGTCCTGATAAGTTGCAGTTACCATACAGGTCACAGGTCCGGTTGGATGGATTTCCTCGAAGAAAAACAGGCCGATCAGAAATGTGGCTGTAAACTCAGTACTGTTACCTTCGGTGAACGTAAGGGAATCTGTTGAAACTGACAAGGATTCTCTGTAGCCCAGATGCAGCATTTCTGTTAGTTCACTGTTCCACAAACATGAAAATGAACTTCATCACTCCAAAGAATGTTCCAGGGCTAATCATCGTTCACTTGCATGCTTCTCTGGAATGCCAAAGCAAACATTTCTCTGATGTTGCCATAGCCAGGTTGCAACTCTTGGAGGTGGCTGAGTAGTTATGCATTGTTTTGCACAAACATTTCCATACTATTGTGTATGGTACATCTAACTACCTTGGTATGGCAGGAGCACGACACGTATCATTAACATTCTCATATGATTGCTTAATGACTGCCGTTGCAACATTTTCGGCCACTTAAGGTATCCTTGGTTTACTCTGAATTCCTGCTTGCTCTGTGAAGCTACCCATCTCCTCAAATTGATTAGCCATTTGCCGCAATGCACATGGTGTCAGTGGATCTTTCTGCAATGATTTGCAGTGTCTACTTGCGAAGCGCTGCAGCAGCATTTTCACTATTCTGATAGAATAATTTTAAAAGTAAGCCTCGTTCAAAGTGAAACAGCCTCACTTCATTTTACATCTGATTCGATGCCTTACAATGTACACGCTATACAAATTTCAACAACTGGTCCTGCTCACAGTGCCACGTTTCCCCCTGTAAGTCATTTTTTGAACTAATATATTTTATTGCAGAAATCTTTTCCCCATGATCTGGAATGTATACAGTCCACTGGTTCTCTAAGAGTGCTCTGCATAGGGATACTTTAATTTGAATGACCTTGTATATACCCTCCCCAGTACCCGGTGCAATGGCACTTGAATATTCTATAAGCAAAGAAGATTGAGAGCTAAGTCTGTAGAGGAATGTGCTGCTGAACATGTGTGCTGTAGTGGTGTGGGGTATTAGGGTAGTGATAACACGTGTTTTTCTCAAGGTCTAATAATGAAGGAAACCCTCACTGCTGCATTGAATTAATTAACTTTTGACTTGTCTTTTTGTCTTGTACTTTTGTTTATACAGAAAAAGCTACATATGTAACTTTTTCTGCTGCTGATCAATTTTTTTTTTTTTTTTTTGCGTACCGCAGGTTGGGAAACACTGCTTAACATGATGCTTATTGCATTAAATGAAATTAAAAGAATTCTTGCATATTTCTAACCTATATGTGTATTGCATTGTAGAACCTCTTATTTATGTTGAGAAATTCTTATAAGGTTGTCATAGTGGTGCGTGATCAGTAATTCAAGAGTATATGGAATAAGTAATGAGAATTTACTTGCAAAGGAAACCTTTCAAGCACTAGTTTCCATTTTTTACAAAAGCTTCTGTTTAACGACAGTTAAAATTATATTTCAGGTCTCAACAAAATTGTTGAACTGAAGTTCAGTGAGTACTTCTTGCTTCACCGACTTAAACAAAAATATTGCCTATTCTTAAATATTTTATGATAGCACATTAAAGGAATTTTTATGTAAATGAAGTAAATAATGAAATCTTTAGTTCCATTTTACAAATGGAAACTAGTTGCCAGACTTTTAAAATTTAAGTAATAATTAACTATTAAAGTATAAAAGGTAATTACTGCTCCTAACCCCCCCCCCTTTTTATTTTTTATTATAGGTTGGTTTCTGGTTCTGGAGATATCAAAATAACAAAGGATGGAAATGTTCTTCTGCATGAAATGGTAATTATATATTTTTTTTTTTTTATACTTTAAAGGTTGTATAATAAGGTTGCAAAATTGAAATGCAGATTTATACTGTTGAGCTTTTAATATATTTTTTTTTTTCAAATCCGCAATGTGCATTCTCCACAGGAAATGGAATCCATGTTGCATGTAGGCCAAAGCACAATTTTAATACCCACTATAATGTTTTTAGAGGCAAAAATAAATTAGGATTGGTAAGGCATCAGTCAATTACATGTCTCAAACAGGTCACATGTGCTCTAAAGCAACATTGGGAAAGAAACTTTTAGGCTTTCTGTTTAAAGAAAATTTCACTGGTTTCTGTAATGTTTTATAATCTGCATTTTAATGTTGTTATCCATGAGTTAGATTATTGCATAAGTGTAGTCTGTCCTCTTGTGGTTATTGGGAGATCCTTTACTCATACTAAACTATAAATTCTCCCAAATTTTAGAATATATGCCAAGCATATTTAGTGACTGTAGGGAGAAGCTATTCCCAATGTATGCCTGCCCTTCACAGCCCACCAGGTTGAGGCCCATGGGTGATGCCTCATTGGTCTCCCCATGTCCCAGAGGTTTGGGGGGAAATCAGACTTCTGGTCCAAGCCATATCTGTTTTTTGCTGGCTGCTGGCTGCATGAGAAATAGTGGTAATTGCACAAAAGTGGGATTGATCTATACTGAAGCAACTATGCTGAGAACAAATATGAAACCCTCTAAAAAGATTGTCCACTTCCAGTTCAAGATGGCCACTTACTCAGCCATACGAATGCTGTACATGGTGCAAATTGTATAAGGTCACTTGGTTTTGTTCTTACTATACAACTAAATTGTTTTATTTTCCAGTCCAGTTAAATTTATTTCTTGTTAACTATGGATAATTCAGCATTAAGGAAACTACTGAATTCAGAATATTGAGATAATTAAATACTTGTAATACTTATGTAATGACATGTTTGTGGCAAGTTAAAAATAAAACTTTTGTTGCTCTTTTGTTGTTTGAGGTTATGAAATTTGTAATCCTTAATCTTTTATTAATAAATAGATGTAAATGACTTGGCCTTTTTGATTTTTGGGAAAAAGTTAATTTTCATTATAATACTAAGTACCTGGAAGACTGAGCTGTGCTTGGTAAAAATAAAAATAAAGTAAGAACACTGTAGACAATCACCTGGTTATTTAGCCACCTTTCGGGGAAATGGACAACTCCTCTGTGAATACATGCTATGTTGAAAGGAAAAAGTTCTAAAAATTATTTTATTACAGGTAAAATTAAAACGAAAATAAGGTAAGAACACTGTAGATAATAATCTGGTACCCAGGGCCCAGTTCAATCATTTACCCTAAATGAGTTTTCCTGCACACCCGAAAACGGTAGATTCACCCATTTCATCAAAATCCTTAGGCCCTTTTTCAAGATAAAATTTATAAGAATTTCTCTTTATTTATAGTACTAATTTTTAGTCTGTTGGATAGATTAACCACAATAAAATAATTTTTTTTTGTCAATTTTAGCAAATTCAGCATCCTACTGCATCACTAATTGCACGGACATCTACAGCACAAGATGACATAACTGGAGATGGTACCACTTCAACAGTGCTGATAATTGGAGAACTATTAAAACAAGCAGATTTGTATATTTCTGAAGTAATTTATTTTAATTATATAAGATTTAAACGTATCTTAAGTATTTCTGTACTAAAATTAAAAAATCGTAAGACCTTTTATCCATTACCCCACAGCAAAAAATCTTGTGAAGCCTAAGAATAAAATTGTCATGTTTTGATTTATAGCTATGAATATTAAACTATAAAAAATATTAAATACATATATCTGTATTTTAAAGTTATTTCTGACTACTTTTAATAGTATGATTAATTGAAGTGTTAATGAGACATCGTAGCAAAGAAAATTGTAAAGTCCAATTGTCAGTTACATGAAAATGTAAAGTGGCCTTTCTTTTTTTTTTTTTTTAAAGATTGTTATTTCAATAAATTATTTTTCTTCCATAATTTGATGGCAATTATGACACTTTCTTGAATGAAAGTATTTCATTAAGTATTGCTTTTTTTTTCTACAACTTGCTGTAGTATTTTTATAACATGTGTTATTGTTTCATTAGTTTTCTGCAGAGATTCCAGCTTTAGCTTGAAGATCTTGGTTGATTTTTTGCAGCTTTTAGGCTTTTATTTTTCCTTAACAACCTTTTGTGCCAATTTTTAACTCTTTACTTTCTGAAAACTTCATAATGCTTGTATGTGCAAGATTTAAAAAAAATCTCATCTTAAGCAAATTCAAATAGTATTTATTCATTCTTTATTATTTATTTATTTATTTATTTTATTTATTTATTTATTATTATTATTTTTTTTTTTTTTTTGGACATCAGTTGAATTCTGTTTGCCATTTCTTGCATTAAAGTGTCCTGTATTCTTAAAATGTCATTGTATTTTTTTTTTTAAATAAGTCCATTCTTTTTAACACTTCTACAAAAAAAAAAAAAAATAGTTCCATGTTAAAATCTGGATTGATAAGAGATTCTAAGAATTTCATTACATTATAATGTTCAAAATTTTTATTAATAAAATAAACCTTATGAATATATAAAAACATGTAGCTTAGAATTAAAAGTTTTAAAAAAAAAAGCATTGCAAAATCAGCCCTAATTGGGAAGTCATTAAAGACCATACCCATTTTGCCTCTAAAGAAAGTGGATATTAGAACTTATACAGTGTGTTGATTCAGCAGTAAAAACAATGTACAGCAATACTCAAATAATGTTGTAAATTGTGTGGAGTGTTGTAATGAAAGAATGATTTTGCAGTAGAACTTAACAAAATAGCATGTATCAAAACATTGATAGTTTTTTGCAAACAAAAAACTTTCAGACTATCAGACTTATCCATCTGATTTGACAGATGATGTAGCGTGTGATTCATCACTTCTGAGAATGTTTTCGCTACTCCATTCCAAATTCTTGACTCCAATCTAAATAATGTATGTCGCAGCTTAACTATTAAACCCTGCAGTTCATCAAACTACCAGTACTGTAGCATAGTTTGCTCCCAAAAGTATTCCAGAACTTCATGTTGTATGTTTGGTAATTGTGCTGTTCCATCTGCTTTAATACTCCTATCCCATGAAATGCTTTGATCTTCCTACATGTGTTTGTATAGATGTTGCTCCTTTTGCTTTTTGTTTCGCATTGGGTCATTTGAAGTTGATATAAGCAGTTGCAAATTGTCTTGCAAAAATGACATCTTATGATGATACTAAGGTGAAAAACACTTGAGTTTTGACAATGATCATTGTTAATTTCATGCATTTCATATAATGCTTACATATTCATCTTTTTATATCTTTTTGTAAATGCAGTAGAACCTCATTATAACAGACTAATAGGGGGTGAAGGTTGTCCGGTTTATAAAAAATAATTCTTATAGGGGTGTAATGCAGCAGGTTTACATCAATGGAAGTTCAATAGTTAGCTATAAAAAGTGTTTATTATACATAATAAAAAAAAAAAAAAAAACCAGCCTTCAACATAGTAGGTTGAATTCAAAAACATGTGTATGTTTACACTGCATTAATCTTTAGAACAAGAAGGTCCTGGTTCATATTGATTGCTTACATTCATTAGTTTGGAAAAATAATTTATTTTCTACTGGGTTTGTTTGCTGCTTATTTCTTCAGTTAATAACTGACGGAGGTGCCGTAAGTGTTCATAATATGGAAACACATTTTCGTTTGCCGATTGTTCAACATATTGAATAACAAAATTTAAATGGTCTTTCACTTCGCTCACCTTAATTTAGGCTGCCAATTTTTTTTAAAACTGTCCGTTATAATAGGGTCTGTTATAATGAGGTTCTACTGTAGTTAAATCAATCTCTTTTTGGCATGCTTGTGGCCAGAGTAATATGTGAAAGAACTGAAAATTGACAGTTCTTTGTGAAAGTTTTGATTGATTTATTTTTTTTATTAATTATTAAGATTCACTGTCTGGTAATTTTAATTTAAAATTATGGTTTTTGATTATCTAATACTGTTGGTAAAAACATTTGAATTTTTAATTTTAAGTTCCCTTTGAATGTGTGTAAATATATATTAGAATTATATACTATAATTTTATGCTATTTCAGGGCCTACATCCCAGAATAATTACAGAAGGATTTGATCTTGCCAAAGTAAAATCTCTTGAAGTTTTGGATAAAATTCTAATTACTCAGTCATCAGATAGAGCTACTTTAATCAGTGTTGCACATACCTCCTTATGCACCAAAGTTCATGCTAAGCTTGCAGATGTGTTGACAGAGGTAAGATCCCACATTTATTATTATAATTATTATTCAAGTTAAAATTATTTTCTAACAATGATTTTTATGAATGTGTGCGCTCAAGGACTTCCCTGATTTTTAATTGAGAATCAATTAGAATGATTTTTCATTTTCAGTTTCTGCATTTAATTCATTGAAATTTGCTTTCTTAACAAATAATAAACAATAACTTGTCTGCACAAGATGTCCCAAAATTAAACCAACAAACTTCGGATAGTTATCAAGGACACCAAAACATAGTAATGTGTTTAAAAGTAAGATTAGGTTGGGATTGCACTACGATATATAAACTTGAATTAAAAAATACCTACTAAGAAATATTAAAGCATCCACAATTATCTAAACTAAAAGTTCAAACGATAATTTGCTTGAATATGAGGAATGTGCATCAAAATGCAAAATTTCTCCATAATTTGATTTGCAGATTCATATTGAAATGTTCAATTATAACATGAATCTTATTTTATTCAAGTTAGGGTCAGCTATTGTAAATTAGCAAAGTTCTTAGTTCAATGATTATTCCACACACTTGTGTTCATTAGCACTCAAATCAATCTTTAAGGGATGTAACTAAACTGATTCAGACTTACCTGTATTATGTAACTAAACTATGTTAAAACATTTAAAGCACATGCACCCCAAAGAAAAATGTGAAACATCTCATGAGGTGGGTTCAGACAGTCTCCAAATTCATTCGGTTGACGCTGCATAAGAACGGGATGTGCTCCAGATCTACCCTTTCTCTGTTCACACACATTATTTCCAATTGGATTAAAATGGTTTAAATATTTTCCCAGTGACTCATCCATGAAACCCCACAAAAGAATAGTGCAATTGTAATTTAGCTTTCACTGGTCATCAAATATATTAGCAATTAATTAATTAGAATAAATTCTTTTATACTAAAAAAGACCCTAAGTATAAAAATTAAACAAGTAATTTTTAATATTTGTAATTGTTTAATATATTTATTAAATTATTTTTTTGTTTGTTTTAGTAGTAGTAGTAATAATAATAAAGAATATAAAAGTTAATATCACTAATGTGATAACATTAGTTTAACATTAGTGATTGATTTTAATATAAAACAACATAAAATATTTAATTAATATAAACAACAATAAGTATGAAGAAGTTTTTACTTCTAACAATTGGTATTTACTATGCAAATAAGTTCTTATATTTAATAAATTACAATATAAAAAAAAGAAATAACTTAATACTTTAAAATTGATTAATTAACCAATTTTACTTTTTTTTTTTAATTTTGTATCATTTTTAATTTTATCTTAAATATATTACAAACACAATTAAAAATATTTAATTACCAAAAAAAGAAAGAAAGAAAAACAATTAACCAGTAATGAAGCGAAAAAAATAAAGAAGGAAAATGTATTTGTGATATTTTACTCTAGTCAATGATCTAATTTTTTTTTTTTTTTTTTTAAATTAACTGTCATATTTAAGTAAGTTTTGATTTTAGTGTTAATTTTTAGTGGCCCCCAGGTTACAGCTTGCCTGTAAAACTGCTAGGAGACCGCTCTTGCTTTTATCCTGTCTGGATGTCACACTCTGTAGCGACCAAACTGTTAGAGATATTCGAGTGAAACCTTCACCATTGTGTTCAGCATCAAAAAGTAGGTGACCACATACAAAAAATCAGACCTCTAGGACCACTCCCTGACCCTCAAGGGGGGGGGGGGCAGGGAGGGGGCCCTAGAAGTCTGATTTTTTTGCATGTGGTCACACACTTTTTGATGCTGAACACAATGGTGAAGGTTTCATTCGAATATCTGTTTGGCCGCTACAGTGTGTGCCATCCAGACAGCATAAAATCAATGTTAGTGGCCCCTAGGTTACAACTTGCCTGTAAAACTTAGGTGGCCATGTCCAAAAAATCAGACCTCTAGGACCACTCCCTGACCGGAAGTTGGGGGGTCAAAAGTGGTCACTTCCGCTAAAGTTTTGTTTATAAAAGTTGTTTATAAAATTGTGCATATTATGGGGCTGCTTTGCTTTTGACACTGTCTAAAAGCATCAATTGTCTTGTTTATTCTCTATTGCTTCTACAATTTCATTTAGAAAACAATGAAATTCTAACATTGTCATGTTTCAGTTGTGCGACAAAGGTGACAGCCATGTTTTAAACCCTTTCTGCTATGAGAAATTACTTTTGTGCATGTTCCAGCTGTAGTCCAAAGTGGAGAAACTTCCAGATAAAAACTATCCATATAGGTTTGAGGGGTGAAAGTTCTTCCCTTCTTATTCTGTTTAATCCAAATGAAGAGGGTCATTCACCCACAAAATCCCCTTTGTCTCTGGATAACATGGGCATAAAAGGTCAGTCTGAACACACCTATGGTGTGCAACATCGTGAATGATCAGTTCATGGTGCACTGTGCCGAGCCCTGTGAACTGCTGTACATCCTATGCGACTATCACACCGATGCAGAAAATGCAGACTGAATACATAAAAGTGAAATAGATGATGCAATTTCTGCAGATGAATTAGTGCCATTCTCAATAACAGTAACTGAAAATCAATGAAAATATGACTGATTAATTAAGGCATGTCCATGGATTCGTCGAGACTTTTTGATTATTTGTTACTTATTATTATTTGATACCAAAAAGGATTTTTAATATAATACAAATGTAGATACCTGTAATACAAAAAAAAGATAATTTTAATTTTAGATTTTGATTCTATTTTAATAGTATTGTATTTAGATTATTTGATTTTTTCATACCTACCCAAACATATAAAAAAAAATATATTTTTTATGTATAGATATCAGTACAACTGTTAAAAGCACATAGGTTTGTATGTAAAGTTAAAAGATTACAAAAATATATAATTACATGAATTTACGGTGCTCAGGAAGCTTTTCAAGCGTTTTTGCAACGCCCTTTGTCAACTGTCATGCTCCTTTCTCTCTCTCTCTCGTTTCACTTCTTTGTTTACAATCCTTCGCTCTCCTCCCCCTCTGTGTTCTAATTGTTGTTGTTTTATTGGCTTTTGTTGCTCCCTTATTTTTGAATTTTCTTCCAGGGCATTGCAAAAACGCTAGAAAAGCTTCCTGAGCACCGTAAATTAATGTAATTAAATATTTTTGTAATCTTTTAACTTTATATATAAACCTATGTGCTTTTAACAGTTGTACTATTTATTTTTCTTCTGATTTATAATTAAGTGCGTTAAAGTTCTTACTATTATAAATATCAGTCATTAAGATGTAAACTTTGTAGAAAAAATTACAAAATATTTAATATATTTACTAATAGTACATTAAAAAGTATATTGAGAATTAAAATACATTCAGATTGTGTGAAATTGCAATGTAATATTTGGGAGAGGGTTCACGAGATTGTGACAAAGTGTGACGAGGAGGAGGGAGGGGTCAAAATATCAAAAATTAGTGTGACATAGTTTATTGACAGCCCCTTTCATTGCAATATTTCAACTTAAAGTTTTGTCTTTGTCACATTTCTAATGTTCTTTTTTTTTTAATCTTGTTCTAAAGCACATGGTTCAAAGTATTAGGAGCAGTCAAATGAAAATGGGTCAAGAGTCAAGGTCAAACGTGTGACGCAAAAAAGTGTCATTGGAAATTTATTACCTCAAAAGTAATCTCCAAAACTGTTAATACATTTATCCCACTGGGAGACAAGATGGTCAATTCCATTCTTGTAGGTTTGAGGCTGCAGACTGATCCACAATCTTACCCAGTTGTGTATGTCCCTGTCCTGGACGCAAATTGTCTTGCAGTGAAATGCATCCCCTCTCTGAATCTCTTATGCCACTCTAGCACACATGAACGTGATATGCAGTGTTTGCTGTACACAACAGACATGTGACGATGAATTTCTTGTCCACCCTCAACAGTAAAAAAAACGAACCACACCTCTTCTTCTTTACTCCCTCCATTTCTGATGGTGGACGAATACATGTGCGCTAACCTTACTTCCAGTGCACTAAACAAATAGCGCTCAATGTTAGAGTTGTCACTCGAATGCCCTCATTCTCGACAGATATCACTATTGTAAGTAAACATCACTGCTGCCAAATTCTGAGTGTCTCAAGTTTTATGCTTGCTGACCTGTTTTCATTTGACTGTTCCTAATAGGTTTTATGCCCCAAATAGATATTATGCAAGTATTTTGCAACCATGGTTCCTTGAGATCGATAAGAAGGAAATAAACTGGTGTATCGTAAGGTTGACTGAAATCTAATGGACAATAAACATGTTATTGCTTTGCAGATGATATATAACTCAGTTTTTTTTTTTACATCACTTTAAAGGAAATTATCTGCTCTTTCCAGTGGTATAAGTCCCATCTTTGTATTTGGTCTGCCATTTAAGTTATTCATGATATTATGTTTCAAGGTCAATAGCATTCTGGGAAATGTTTTTTTAACAATCATAAAGCTATAGCTTAAAACGTATGAGGTTTATCACAATTTTGTTGGCATATTTGAAATCTCCAGAGAATTTTACATAAATGCCAAAAATTTCTTTTAGGAGTCATAAAATATTAAGTAAAACCATAAAAACTCACTTGGACCTGTCTTTGTAAAGTATGGGTTGTGATAACATTTATAGAAAACCATGCTAACTTTGAAACACTACTACTATGGATCCAGGTGGCCTACCTGTAACTTGGAATTTGAACTAAGACCTTTACCAAGAACAAATGTACCAAATTTCATCAAAATCTGATACTATAGGTTACACTTCACATTTTTTGGGTGAATTGGCATGAAACCTTTTATATATATATATATGTTAGTATATAAAATGTAAAAACTTCAAATTAGTTTCCATTAAAGAATCAGGTATTTTCATCTGGTGTCTTAATTAAAAGAAGGGGTGAATGGTCTACTTGTTGTATACTTAGGAACCCTATTTTTTGGTAATAGCAATATTCTCTAAATTTTTGTAAAAGTTGTATTTATCTTTATCGTGGTGTAACTTACATAAATCTGTAAATATAAAAGGTTTTTTTTAAATGTGAAATGTCGCAAAATGGGCTTATTAGCATGAAATTATCATGAAATCATCGAAACTAAGTTCTTCATTCATTTGTTTGCAGCTTTAGTTGATTTAAATGCCATGAGGGAGCACGTAGGTGACTTAATTCATCCATAATCTTGTTGTCGTTGCTTGTTCATTTCTCTGAGTGCTCTTTGTAATTGATGTGCGAGGCTTCACTTCTGGTCTTTCTCAATAGAAATGCCGAAATGTAAAGTTGTCACGATGTATTCTCGATGCGAAGAATGTAAAGATAAAGGATTTTGTGTTTGTTAAACACAAACTTGAGTACTTGTTGCCCATCTTTGGTGAATCTCGTTACTAAGTACTGAGTTACAACAACATTGTAGGATTCACTACTGACAGTGCCAGATATATGACCAAAAGTGTAGGCACTCTTAAAGGGATTAATTTCCGATGAACTGATTCACATAGTGTTAGGCGCGTTAATTAGATTTAATTCTGAAACTTGTACCAGGTATTCTGTCTAGTCTAAACAAGGGTATTTTCAATGATAAAAAAAGCAATCAAAAACACCAGAAATATAAGCAATTATAACTCTGTTTACTTCGGTAGAAGTATTATGATGCAAAAGAAAATAAATATTTTCCTGCTATTGTTCTGAGCCGTTGGGGTTCATAACTTCATACAGCAAAATATATTTGTGAATATTTTGTTGACTTTGTGGAGTACTTTAGTCAACTCGATAATTCCAACAATGCAGTGAGATATTTTCAAGGCATTTCAACCAAATGAGAAGAAAGCAATTTTATTTAAGTCCGTCTTTGTGCAAGAACACTTGTAAAAACTATCTCTCTGATCACTTTCCTTGAAGGTAGTGAGTTTCCAACTGCTCACAAGCTTGTCCCTAGAGTTAATTCTTTGATTTGGCAATTTGATTTAGTTCATAAACTAATTTTAGGTGACAAGAGTACTGCTGCACTTGAGGCACTGTATGGCAAGAGGAGATAAATGGAAGAAAATAAAATTAAAAATCTTGTAGAAAAGTAGTATAACAGGATTAAAAAAATGTTACAAGAAGACCAACAGAAGTTTTCCAAGCCATTTTCTAAACTTTTCTACCTCCCAAATTTAATTTCTTGCTGAATAAATGGGGACATAATTTGCTACATGCAGAGAATTCCTATGTTGAAAAACATTTCTCAACATGTTTTCCTTCGTGGGTATTCACTCTTCAAACCCAAGCGAAGAAAGCTGCAGATAGTGCAGAAGAAGGTGACATTGTTGTTCAGGTTTTGAGGGGTTTGGTTGAAGAACTTGGTACTTTGGCTGAAAAGTCTCATGCAGGCAGTGTGGTTTCTCATATGTTGACAATGAGAAGAGATTCTCGGTATATTCCAGCATAGTGACAGTGCGCCAACAAATCTATTTGATAAATAGTAGATAATAGCAAGCAATTCCTGTTTATACTGGATGTAATATAGTATTTCTGTATTTACTTAACCCTTCAGATCAGCGAGTTTCTTTCTGAATGTCTTTCAACCGTTACTTTTTTTTATTTAGAAAACAAAGAAACTGAAAGAAAAAATTTTAATGGCTAAAATATAGTTCAGAAATTTAAATTCCGCCAGTGAATTATAATCTTGAGTAATTATCTCTCGGTCAGCGGAAAATTACAGAATTTGGTTGAACATTAATTGGGGGGGGGGGGCACCAATTATCTACCCATGCAGAGAACGTACCCCTGTACATCAAACCGGCTGTGAGACAGAGCCAGGCGAATGTACACATGTACGTCTTACCGGCTTGAAGGGTTAATTAGAAATTAGATATTTGTGGGAAATGTGTTCTATGTTGAAAATTAATAAATGTGAAATAATCACCACTCTGGAGCCTTTTGTGATACTATAAGTCAGTTTATTTCGCCGTTAAATACGGTCTCTATCTATATTCATAAAATGGCAGAATAGATTTATTAACTAAATTTGTAAAATATTCTCTTCTTGCCATCATTTCAAGACTATTAATGTTTCTCTGTATTATTGATTTAAAAATTGACATTTAATTTTGATCTTGATTGGAAATTTGTTTACTTTCAGATTTGTGTAGATGCAGTTCTGGCAATTCAAGTCCAGGGTGTACCAATTGATTTACATATGGTTGAAATAATGGAAATGCAACATAAAACTGAAATGGATACAAAGCTTGTAAAAGGCCTTGTCCTTGACCATGGTGCTCGTCATCCTGATATGAAAAAGCGTGTAACTGATGCTTTCATTCTGACTTGTAATGTGTCCTTAGAGTATGAGAAAAGGTTTGTATGTTTGTGAAATTTCATAATCTTCATTCAATCAAGCTGTTTTATGAGTTATATTAAGAGAAAGTTTGAAATGGAGTAACTAAATTTTTAAAGAATTGTTTTTGGGTTTCCAGCCAAGTAAGAATTTTGGAGTGGTCTGAGCTTTCGGATGCCTTCAATAGCATCTGTCTTTAGGGAATGAGAAACAAGATCCCTGTGGACTATTTTAAACTACTGAGCACCACTCTGTTCAGTCTGACCTTTCTGGTTTAAATTTTTGTCTGTGTGTTTTTTTTTACAAAGAACAATTGCTGCGAGCCATATGCTGCTGAGTTGCAGCATGTTATCTCTGTTGACAGTGTTGATGTCATCTTTAAATAATTTCAAAGATAAAATCAACACTGTCAACAATGGGCTTCAACTCAGCAGCATTTGGCTTGCAGCCATTGCCCTTCTTAGCAAACCACACAAAGATGCCATTTTTTATGCTAAAAACTTCTACCAGAAAGATTGAACTTAACGGAGAGCTGTCTTGACGATTAAAATAGCCCACAGTGATCTTGCTTCTGATTCCCTGAAGACGAATGCATGACTGCTTCCGAAAGCTTGACCACTCCAAAATTCTTACTTGGCTGGCTTCATACTCAGTCACCAGTTTCAAGTCTCATTTTAAATTTTTAAAGTTCACTGTTGCATATTTCTATCAAACTGTTAAGTCATTGTAGCTATTATTTTCATAGTTGTCTAGATCATTCATTTTAAAAAATTCTTTGGTAGCTTATTTTAAATACAATTTTATTAATTTCTTTAACTACATAATTTGAATCCAATATCTATAACAATTGTTTTGCTACTGCCTCTTAGTTCAATTTGTTGCAAATAACTTGCATCCATTTGTGTTCACATTTAAAGGCAAAACTATTAGAGTAAACAAGCAAATCCTAAAAAAGAATTGTTTGTTTGTTTTGATTTTTGGTTTTTAATATTTATTGCATTAAATAATGAAAATGTTAACAGAATGTATAATAATTTATAAACATCTATAAAACTGAAAAACATCTTTATGAATTATTTGTGGGCAAAATTAAAATTTTAATTGCTGTAGTAAAATTAAAAAAAAATTAGTAAAAACAAGAAAAATTTCACTGTCTTTTAATTTATAAATTACTTTCAGTAAAATTTATTTGGGCATAATCAATAGAGAGTCTTGTAGTTTTCTTGTTTACCATGTAATTGGTTGATTTAAGGAACAAATCTCTGTTGTAATCTACACTTTGACCCTTGAGAAATGGTTAGGGAGGGAGTAAACTGTCCAGAAATAATTAGTATATTTGTCTTTCAAAATTATAATATTTGTCTCACCATAGGCAAGATCTACCAAGTAAAAAAAAAAAAAGAGAGGAGTGAGGGGGGGGGGGACAAATCTAGGAAAAAACAGGTATCAATAAAGATAAAAGAAAAGAAGGGCTCTTTACTTAAATCACTCTTATTCATTTACTAACAAAACTCTTCCCCTCCCCCCCTTAATATAAAACTAGTTCTATTATTTAGCCCTCTGTCTGCAAGATTGATTTGTTGGCATTGATTTTATAAATACCTATTTACAAATTTAGAATCAAAATCTGTTGCACTTCATCTTAATGTTTACTATTTCATGGTTCTTCCTTTCACATTAGCATTTACTTAGTTTTGTTACAAGTGCTAAAATTAATAAGATAATTTCCATGCTAACTAAAAAATGTGTATATAGTTTTATATTAAGGGTGGGGGAAGAGTTTTGTTTAAAAATATATATATATATTTTATTTATTTTTTTATTTAGATACATTGCAGTCCTAAACCTTTTTTGGATTCTTTGACATCCATTTCAGTTGGTTCTGCTTAGCCATTTAGTGATATTATTTTGGGATTTCCTGATTCCCATGCATGGCTTGCTTGACTATACTGTTTCTTGATTGTTAAAAAGCAAAAGAAAAGTTGTTTCAGATGCTCAGAATTTAGATGATTCTTTACAGAAGCTCTGTAATTGCTATGCAAAACATCTGCTAGTACTTGGTATATGAAGAGTCTAGTTTTAAACTTTTTTTTTTTTTTTTTTACCTTCCACCCTTTAATTTATGTGGGGTTTTTTTTGGTCTAAGCCATTAGTCATATTTGGCTCTTAAGGATTTTATAGGTGAACCCGTAGAATTTTCATAGTAAAGATACTGAGATGGTTTCCCGTTGCCTTCCTCATTAAGCTGAACAACATTATTATGGAATGGCTAACACATTTGCCTATTGGGAGGCTTCCACCTAGACCACTAAGCTATGCCAGAACGGCTCATGGTTAGCGTAAATGTCTTCATACTAATCAAAATTGATTTTAATTTAACAGTTTCAGAGAATGTGTATGTATACTTGTTCTATCGTCACTAATGAAATATAGTATATAAGCACTTGTTGAAAAGGGTCCTTTCAAAATGAACAATTCAGCCCATCCAAGAAATGTGTTAAAATACCTCAAAAGAAGAGTATAAAATGAGAATGAAGTAGCAGTGTTTTAAGTGGCAACTGTATTTTAGTCTCCATTACATGGTAATGATTTTTTTATTTTACTTAATCTTTGTATACCATATGAATAGCTCTGACATCACAGCTTTCACACTGTATATTACCTTTGGTAAAACTGCAATTTTTGTTTTGTTTTCTGCAAGAGGTGAAAATTTATGATAGTGCATGCTCAATACAAAAATCAATAGCTGTTTTCAATTTAATATTAAGTCCTTGTGGATGAAATGGTGAGTTTAGTAGAGGAAAAATAAATAGAAAAAACATTGCAATAAAGAACTTAATTCAATCAAAATATGCATAAAGATAGGCACTATACCTCTATCAGTGTTCAGTGAGTGAATTTGTACTGGTGGTAAAGAAATGATAGGTCCTGGAAGCAGTAAATTTCTCAAACACAATATCCACATATGTCTCTTTCCAGAATGATTTTAATAAATGAAGCTTAAAGGAGTTGGTAGTTAGTTAGCGATAGGTCTGGTGAATGTGCCTTCGTAACTGATCCTTGCATGACCATCCTTCATGAGATGAGGGGCAAACAACCATGGAGCAGTCTCTTGACTTCATTGGCATAATTTATCGTGCATTTCTTATAATTGTGCACAATATCTATCGGCAGTCATTTCACCCATAAGGAGGAATGAGTCATGAACAATATTACTGCAGACTACCATACATCGGCAAGCGAGGCTTGGACTTAGGTTTGATAGCTTCTGTGATGTATACATTGTGCAGAACATTGACAGTTTTATAGGATCCATTTTTCATCAAAAATGAATTCCTTTCGGGGTCTTTGTGTAAAGTAGGGAAATGAATAAAAATCGACCTGTCTTACATTGAGATCTCAATTCATGTGGCATTCATTTGTCCAGTTTTGTCACCTTTCCATGACTGCCGAGCACCAGGGAATTTGAATAATGCTTTTTTACATCCTTTTCTACTGATAAGTGTAAAGGAGCTGCAAAGGGATCTCCATCTGGATCTGAGGAGAGGATCTTGACTTCAATCTTTTCCTCTCTCCTAGAATAATAATCTTATTTTTGTCTTTCTCACCAACTCTGCTTCTTTTCTGACATTCCAGGTGCCATAAATAAATGCTATTTCCTCTGCAGGTTGTTAAATATTTTTCTTTGGACATTTTCCTTTGATTCTTTTAATCAGAAGCATTAAGGTGTACACAGTTGATTGGCCCATAGTACACTAGCATGTTAGGAGGAATTGTCCTGCTAGGCATCCTTGCTTTTATATATCAACCGTCAAATGTCCCAATCTTTTGTTCTACTCTGTGGAAAGAAAGCCAGACTGCTGTGATTCCTTCTTCCTCTCTCTCGGACAGACTTGGGACTGGCTATGGCAGACTTTAATAATGCATACTTAAAATCTCAGCCATGTTTCATATAGTTTAGCCATGTGTTGGATTCACAGTTTAAACTAGTGTAAGGAAAGCACATGACTGCTCCATCATTCCCTTGTTTGGAAGCCTTTATACTCCTCTAATCACTATGTCGACAGACAAACTTGCTATTGTGTAGTGTGCAGGCTTCATAACAGTGTAACTCAATCACAGGCACCAGTGGTGAATCATAACGTACATCTGCCATTTCTTCTGCAGCCATCTGACAAAATACAGTGTAAAGCTGGTGTTAAAAGTGGAAAAAATGTAGATGGCATTGAAACACACAACATCCAGATTTATTACTACCTTTGGTTTTATCTTAGGAACTTTAAAGACTTCAATTGGCTTCCATACCTAGAAATGAGTAGATATCAAATAGAGTGAATGCAGTGGTGAACCAGAGTGAAGTGGAATTACTTTCTCAAGAAAAGTTTCAAAAAAAAGTTGTCTTGATGCAACTGTTAATTTTGTTAAAATTAAAATATGTTTAGGGTTCCTTACCCTCAAGATCTTCTTTTTCTACACTTCAAATATAGTCTTTCAATAGCTCTATCTGATATAGGTTGATTGTTGTTGTTGTTTTTTTTTTTTTTTTAATATGTATTCTTGCAGTGATGTAAGAAATTTTGACCTATTTGGCATTTCTTCTTTAACATGTCAAGCATGGGATTTAAAACTAAAAAGTTGAAAATGTAATAAACTAATAATACAAATTATCATTGTCTTTTTTGTAGTGAAGTAAACTCAGGATTTTTTTACAAATCTGCTGAGGAACGTGAAAAACTGGTATCTGCCGAGCGACAATTTATTGAGAATAGAGTCAAGAAAATTATTGAGCTAAAAAAGAAAGTATGTGATGGCAATGACAAAGGCTTTGTTGTAATCAATCAAAAGGTATTTTGGATTACATTTTTAACAAAATTTATTTAATATGTAACTTATATACTGAATTTTATAATTTAATCTTTTAAATTTATTAATAGCTAGCTATCAAATAAAATTTATTACTTTATAATTTTGGGAAATTCATTACAGGGAATTGATCCAATGTCACTTGATATGCTAGCTGCTGAAGGTATAATGGCTTTAAGAAGAGCTAAGAGGAGAAATATGGAAAGGTAACACATTTTGTTTCTCTTCTCATTATTATGTTATTCACACCTTTAAAGTTATACAACAAGCTGTCAAATTGTGTGATACAAGCACAAGAATATTGATATACATTTGATTCAAGTTATTTGGGACACATCAGGACTAGTGCACTTTAACCTGATTAAGTAAGTGCCCCAATTACGCAAAATGTCACAAAGGTAAATACATATGTAGTTAAAATGTTATAAAAAAAGAGAACAGTGTAATAAGCAATGAAATGTTTATTTAATATTCAACATTGGATCACTGACTGACACTCGTTGTCCACTTACAATGGAAAACCACTGATTCAGGTCATCCTCCAACACCTGGATCTTCATTTTAATGTTTATATATTCGGGATGCTCTCTGTTTTCCATTGCATGTCCATTCTTCTCGGAGGTTATTGGTCGTGCAATTGTAGATTTTGGCACTCATGTAATCTCTGACAAATGACGACTGATATGGGGCGGATGATTTTTTATTTTGTCTAGACAATCCAGTTACATGGATTATTACTCTGACAATCTTTACATGGCATGTAGTTGAGGTTCCAAAATTTGAAAAATTTAAAAGAAAAACAATTTTCGGAACTCTGAACACTGTAGAAGTACAGTACATGCCTATTCAATATTGGCTCAGTATTAACTATAATACATGTGCACATAACTGACACTAACTAGTTGCCTGTCCCAAATAAGCAAAGAAAAACTAGGGCTATTTTTTTATTAGGTTCTTTGAGCTTTCTCCCAAATAAACGGCTATCTAGATTAACCAGTGACCCAGATAACTAGAATCCACTGTATTTAAAATTTTAATTCATTTCAAACACTGTATTGCTTAAATATAAATGTGCAAGGTAAAGTGACTAAGCCATTAATTATTATCCAAAATTTGTTATAACAAGTGAAATCAATTTTTCTGCATTCTAGCCAGATGTGTAATAAAGATAAAAAAAATTGCTGTTTGTGTCAAAATTCTGAATGAATGCAATTTTTGAAAACTGAAGCCAGTTGAAATACAGCAGGATTTTTGTTCATTTTGTTCAAAACAAAGACAAATCATCAAAATTTCTCAGTCTTAGTATGATAATTTTAATTTAAAAAATTAAACGAACATTTCTGAATACATCCCAAGTTCAAAAGATATATTTAAATTAAAAGAGCATAAGACTGAAAATTTTGATTATTATTGTTATAATTTTATTCCTCGTAATCCTGCCATGTGTGACTGGAATGAAAATCTCCAGTGGTTGGAATTTGGTCTTTTGAGAAGCACCAGTAAAATTAATTATAAATGTCTAATGAGCAATTGTGAGATATTTTGCAAGTCATGAATTTTACTTAATGAAACTAATGTGGGATAAAAGCGAACTTAATACGAACTGACACTGTAAGTTATGAGAGCAGAATTTAATCACTTTGCCCTGTAGGTTATATTAAATTGTAATTCTGTAAGCTTTTATTGTGGTAAATATATTTAAAAATTAATTATAGATTAACATTGGCTTGTGGAGGATTAGTAATGAATTCTGTAGATGACCTGACACCTTCAAATCTAGGATATGCTGGAACAGTCTATGAGCATGTTTTGGTATGTTTTTCAATTAATTTTTTTTTTGTTTATTTGAATTTTAAACAAATTTGAATTCCTTCTGACACTTACCGAATGATTTATTTTCTGATCCTTTGTACTTCTCCCCCTGCCCTTTCCAATAATGAAGCCCAAAAATATTTACTACTAAACAATTTAAAGGAAAGTTTGTGTTGAAAATTATTTAAATTTTTAAATATCTCGACAATTAAATGAAGCAGTAAAACTAAATCATTGTTCACATATATGCTTAAATGCACTTATTTTGAAGTTTCTGTCAATTATTCCTGTTCTGTTTGGGGATTGGAAGCTCACTACTTACAAGAAATTGATCTTTCTATAATACAATGAACAGTAGGAGGACTACCATATCTGCATGGGATAGGTTTCAAGACCTACCGCAGATAATATCGAACACCATATATAAATGATATTCGTGTAACACATAAATACGATAAAGTTTAATTGATAAATTATGCACAGTACCACATTATCAACATTAAATAAAGTAACAAAAAGTGTTTTTTTTTTTTTTTTTTTTTTCCTATTTCAATCATATCCAGAATTTTCACTTTCTCACTAGTGGAAAGGGCATCATGGCTTCTCTTATGCTTAGAAGCACTACCAGCCTCACTACTGTTTTCTGGCCATTATTATTACAAACTCAATAAAATGGCAGCTAATGCAGACAGCGAAAACATTAGAGGCAGAATAGAAACAAGTTCTGTGGGAAAGCGGGGGTACGGGGGACAAAGCAAGATGAATTAAGTACTGGCTGTTTGGGCTGCTAGATTTCATCGTGTTACAGCCCATTCTCGCTTGGCACATGTTTTGATCTTATGAACTGTTTATTTCTTTAATTAAGTCTGGTTGTCTGCATCCATGATTGGCTATAATTTAGCGACTTGGTCACAACCAGAATTGGGAATGTTTTTAGGCCTTTCTGGGTTAGAATCATTGTACAGGAAAAATAGTTTTAAATTAAAAATAAAAAAAATTGAATAACTTCAATGCATTTTAATTGCAGTTACTTTTGCAAGTATCACGTGTGCAACACCACATTGAGATAGTTCCTATATTTGATATCATTCATGACCCCTAATCTACTTCAGTTACTGGAATTCTAACAGACAACCAGATATATGTTTTAACGTTATTCCAGTTACTATTGATTAGACTGGTCACATTTTTTAGACAGCTTGATTATGACCATCTCTGTTTGATTGTAACTAAAGAGTTAATTTTTAGATGTGGTCTACAAGATACCATTAATTGCCAAAAGCAAATAATGACAACCAATAGCAAGTGGCAGTACTAAGGAGATCTTCAATTTTGACAATTACTTTTTTACACTTCTCCACATTCCGCAGTAAGGAGCAGCTGAACTAGACATGCCAACATGTGATTGAGCAAAGCATCATTGACATTCTGTTCTCTTTATGTAAAAGTTTTTTTCTGCATATCATAACTCAAAGACTGATCTGGAAGGCCATTAACATATTTGAAAACAAAGTGTTAGGTAAGGGAGTGCAACAGTTTAAGGAGGCATTTTAGTGGATGAGAGATCTATGATCCCCTGGTTTGACATAGTTCATTAAAAGGTAATTATTTTTTAACACTGGAAATGTATGTGAGTTAGCAGATCATGTAAAGGCCTAGGATGTCTTAGCAAGCAGTGCTGCATCCTTCTGTCTACTCAAACTGGGAATTATCCTTTTATGAAGTGGACTTGAGCATTAACGTCTAGACAGCATGATGTACAACAATAGCTGCCTGAAAAGTGGCACGAGATGATGTATGTTCCAATCAGCATGACAGTTTCGACTTATAACAGTTTAAAATATGAGATGATGAAACTAGTGTTAAAAATGGTTGATCAAAGCTTGTTTTTAGCAGTTTTTGTGCAAATTTCCTTGAAATCATAAAGTAATATAGTTTGTCCCAGTTTTTCTTTAATGAATTATGACTAATAAACGGAAAGTTGTTTGGCAGATCTAAGATAGTGCTCGCACACTATTACTAATGTTCTTCATAAAGTTCACAGATTTTACAGATCTTCCATATCTTTGGTTCTCTTAATGCCAGCAAAGAACTGCTGGGATCCAAACTAAGGAACTGCCATATCTCTTTGAACCACTGAATGTTCTAGGAGGTTTTAACAGTGTCATAACACCCTTTTTTTTTGGATTAAATTTGTCAAAGTATTATGTTTTTTTCATTATTGTCTTTCAACTAACAGTTACTTGTCTTGAGATTTAGTAGCTTCGAGCTGATTTTTTGCTGTTATGTCAGCATTTTGCCGTAATTGTTGATGAAACTGTCCCATTTGAAGTTTACAGTCAAATGATAGTCAGAATAGCTAAATACAAAATCACTAGCTGCTACTTATAAAGGAATTTTGCTTAACATTATCCCTTGAACTCCATGGAGTTAGGCAATATAATAGTAATATTTTCCTTTTTACTCGTTTTCCTCTGATTTTATTTATGATTGGAATTTTTGTTTCTATTATTTGCTTTGAACTTTATTCATTTTGTAACTAAATTATGGTCAAGCAGGTATTCATAACTTCTCTTGTAACATTTGCTTGATATAGATTACAACTTTCTGTTGCTTTTGCACCAACAAAACTCTACAAAATAGATCTTGTGTGATATTTTACATGATAATAAATAAAATCTAAATTTCAGAGTGTAACCAAATTAAATTTTTTTTAAAAAATAATTATAAATGCATCATAGGAACTCAAGGCATGAAGCAAGGGTAGGGCTGCTATAATGTGGTTTGATTGCCTAAAAAATAATGGGAGGGAGATGGATTTTTTTTATATAAAGTATATAAAAAGATAATTCATTTGGACTAACCCCAAGGTGGCATGTGGATTATTTGTCACTTTCACACAAAAAATTCTATTTTCTTAAAAGTATTTATTAAGAGGTGTTGTCATGCCCATAAACTTATTCATTTGTTCCCCTGAATGAATCTGCTTGTGAAAACTATTTATTTATAACCCCTCCTCTGTAGTGTTGTACATCAGTAAAATATTAGCTTCCATCTGCATTGGAATATTAATTATGCTGTAGTTCCTGATGTGCATTCTTTGCTGTTTTCACACTTGAGACAAAATACAGTAAAACAATTATGTAAATATAGTCGAACCTCTATTTTGCGAACTTTTCTTTGAAACCAAGAACATTTTGCTAATTTCTTCGTAAAATAACCTCCAAATAGCGAAGTGCATTTTCTATTTAACGAACTTTTTCGTGGTATCTATTTTTTTTTCTCCTTGAAATGTTTTTATTATTAATATTTCCTTAGAGGAAATGAAAAAAATATGGATACAGCTGAGGGAAAAAGAAAAAATTAACGATGATGTGCTGATTGATGATTATCTTTCACTTGATTTTGAAGTTGAGACCTCGGAAACACTAACTGAATCGGATATTTTGGACAGTATGAAAAATAAAAACAATACAGCTATGAATTGCGATGAAGATGATGAAAATGGAAATGATCATGATGCAGAAATCAAAAAACCTTCGTATGATGAAATGCTAAAATCATTTGAAACAATCCGACCCGGATTACAATTTGAAGAAAATACGCCTGAACGGGTTTTTGGTGCATTCAAAGATGCCAGACGTACTATGAGCGAAAACACTTTCTCAAAAAAACAAGACAAAATTAACAGACTTTATTAGTAAAATTTAAGAACGCCTGTGGTAATGTATGCTTTGTCATTAAAATTATTACTTTTTTAATAATATTGTTTATGTATTTTAAACCTGTTTTATGTAGTTTAAAGTAATTTTAAAAGGTAAATCTCTATTTAACGAACTTTTTTTCGGGAGTTAGCGACTTCATTAAATATAGGTCCGACTGTAGAAGTAAGAGAATTTTAAGCATTTTAAAGGCACTTTAAACAAGAATTAATTAATTTTATAATAATAAATGAAATTTTTTGTGTAATTTTTGTTAAACAGGGAGAAGAAAAATTTACGTTTGTGGAAGATTGTAAGGATCCTCATTCAGTTACTATTCTAATAAAGGGACCAAATAAATACACCTTAAATCAAATCAAGGATGCAATCCATGATGGTCTCAGAGCTATTAAGAATGCTATTGAAGATGGTAAGTACTTGTTTACTTAGGTTAAATATTGATCTTCAATATAAAGTTAATGCAAAGTTAAATTGATCTAAAAAGATTAAAAAAGAAAAAAAGTCAAGTAACACAAAAATCTACTTGGAAGAAACAATTTTCTTTTGTTAACTTATAATTAATGTTGCATTTTCTTTATTAGGTTCTGTTGTGCCTGGAGCTGGAGCATTTGAACTGAGTGCTTATGCAGAACTGATGCGATATAAAGAAGAAGTTGCAGGACGTGCGAGATTAGGAGTCCAAGCATTTGCTGATGCTCTACTGTATATACCGAAAACTTTAGCTCAAAATTCAGGATTTGATCCACAGGATACTATTGTGAAGTTACAACAGGAATTGTCAAAATCCTCAAAACCCATTGGTCTGGATATCACCACTGGTAAAATTATTTACCTTTCTAATAAAACATGTTAATTCATTGAATTAATTTTAAACTGTCATGTAATAATTCTTCAGGAGATTCTATTAAAGCTGTTTTAATTATTTTAAAAAAAAAACAATGTATGTATTTACAGATAATTTGCTGATCATGTACAGGGTGTTCCAAATTAAAAAGGGGGTATTTAGACCATTATAGGAAAAACTACTGGGCGTATCGCAACCAAATTTTGTACACACACTTTCCTGAGTATGCGGTTTTGATTTCTGAAGGAAAAAAAAATAAGATTATCTGCGGAATTGGGTGGCACAGCAACTGCGGATAAGCAAATCCTGCGGATAATCCGAAAAAGGACGAATATCAACACAAATATGCTTTTAACATGTTTTATTTACATTAAAATGGCAATACACGCAGTTACAGTACATACATTATAAACAATTATTTTATTTTAAATTATTTATGTATTTTTAAATTTTATTATTACAAAAGGCTCTCCCGTAATTTAGTGTAACCTGTCGGCCTAAGCTCCACCCACAAGGTCGTTCTTTAAATTGTTTGTCTATAATTGTTTAGATTGGTTAATCAGGGTAAGTGGAAATCTGGCACTTCTTATCATTCCAGTATCTGGAAAGAGGCACTGGACTTTTGTCCAATGCTTACACTCAGAACTGCTGTCATTTGATTTTAATATGATACCTATCTTTGCCATTCATTTTCCGTGCCGAGAAGAATGGCTTGTAAAAGGACATGATCTTCTACCCTCCTGGAGCATAGTATGGTTTACTGATGGTTCCAGGATCGGAAATAGGACGGGAGCCGGAATATATGGGCTAAGATCAAGGAAATTTTTCATGCCCTAGGGACATATTGCATTGTATTTCAGGCTGAGGTTTTTGCTATCTTGTTCTGTGTGTATGAAAACCTCAAACATCACTGTGCCAATAGGACTATTTATATTTGCTCAGATAGTCAGGCTGCTTTGCATGCTCTGAGCAATTCTGCCTGCACTACATAGCTTGTTACTGAATGTAGGGAAGCATTAACCAACTTGGCCAGGACAAACTTGGTTTTTCTGTACTGGGTCCCTGGGCACTTAGGCGTTGATGGAAACGAGAAAGTGGACTTGTTGGCCAAGAGGGGGTTCTTCTGAACTTCCAATTGGCCCGGAACCCTTCCTTGGATTCTCAGTAGATCTTGGCAATGTTTACTTGGGACTGTCCTGGGAAAACAGTTCCATAGGGATTGGATTGCCTCGCAGGGTATGAGGCAGGCTAAGCTTTTTGTGAAAAGGCCTGACCACCGTTTGCAATATCTGTTCTAAATTTAGATAGAAAGTATTGCAAAATGATTACAGGGATCCTTATAGGACTCTGTACTCTTAATAGACATCTATATCTACTTGGCATATGCCAAAGTCCTATATGTAGAAAATGTGGAATGGATCAGGAAACTCCTGAACACATTTTATGCTTTTGTCCAGCTATGGCTAGGAATAGATGGGAGATCTTTGGTAAAATACCTCTTACCACTGATATTATCTCCACCTCTAAAATTAAGGTCATTCTTTCCTTTTGTATCTCTACAGGGTTATTTACGACCAATGAAGCTCGACATGACCTTGTTGAGCAATCCTTGATTTAATCAATGGTTTACTTGAGGGGACGCAATGGACCCAACTATGCGGTCTAAGTGGCTAAACGGCTAGGTGCCCGACCCTCTTACTCTCCTTATCCTTTGTTTATAATTGTCTTCCCTTACTTTGTTAGCCTATTTTATTGTTCACCTTGTTCTAGATTTAATTATTTTTTTTAATTGCGTAATTTTTGTACAGTAAAAAAAAAAAAAATGGATACAGGAGAGGTCCGCGGATAATCGGGATTTTACTGTAGTTCAAATTTGGGCCGCTAAAGGTGAATTCACCATAATTTGCATCTTGCAATACAACCTCAGCCTAAAAAAGGAGTCAAAAAGCATTTTTCACAAATCCGACTAGCAAAGAATCACGAAGCTCACTTTACCGGATCGTGCATTACTAGTTAAACTCTATCAATGAAACAGCAATGCTTTTGCTGCATTTAAGACATTTTCGCAGTTAAAAAGTTTACGTAGAGGTCCACTGACAATTACTAATCTTCAGGAAATGATTTTTCATTTTGAAGAGACAGGAACTTTTGGTGAAAACCTGGATGAGGTTGCAAGCCAAGTGACTGCATAGAACAGACAAAGTTGCAACTGCAGTAGTGAATCAGGAACTCATAAATGCATGTGCTAGCAATAGTGCATGTTCAATATCATGGGAATTGGATGTGTTGTATACGACAGTGTGGAGAGTTGTGCGAAATGACGAAATATCTTGAGGTTAAAAATTTAAATATCGCAAGTCAACATTTGGTTTCTGGTGATTATGATATGACGAAAGCATTTGCCTTGACATTTGTTGCTTGGGTGATAGCTGATGATGCATGGCCTTGGTGAGTGATGAGGCTCATTTCCATTTGAATAGTGCTGTAAACACTCATAACTGCTGCATTTACAGTATCTGACAGTAATCCACACATTCATCAGCAAATCCCATTGCATTCACCAAAAGGTAACGGTTTAGTGTGGCTTCACAGCATCCTTCATAATTGGTCCTTACTTTAACCCTTTCAGACCTGATTTTTTTATTTAAGTGAAAAAAAATTTTTCTCTTTATAAACCTGCATTTTAGGATGCAATAAACATAGAAATTATTAAAATTACATTTTTATCGAATTATTTATGAATCTGTGAGTATGTCCAAAATATTGGACACCAGGTCTGAAGGGGTGTTTTTACTAAGTTAGTGGAAAAATTCAAACAGAGTGTTTGCTTGTAGAAATTTATTGTATAAAATGGATATATTGCAGGAAACTATAAGTTACATATAAGGGAGCTATTAAATATTAATGAAAAAGATCATATAATTCGGATAATAATAATAATGTTATTATTTTATATGAAAACTAATAAAACAACTTGTGTCTTTCTTTCGACATAAATGTACTTTACACGTTGAACACAGAACTCTTCGTTTTTGCCTTTGCAATCTTTATTTTTACATCTGCTTCCATCCTTCCTTTAGTCTATTGATGGGAAATGATCGAAATGATCATACCAACTTCTTCAATTGGATGTCTTTCTGGCCTTGTCTTTTGTAGTTTTTCTTCTTGAACTGATGTCTGATATTGCTTGGCCTTCCTCTTTTTTTTTTCTCGGATTTTGTCGAGAACAACCAATGTTTTCGGTTACTCTCATTCTAAATTCAAGATGATTAAAACATTTTTAATTCAAACATTATTGGTTTTCAAGTAGTTTCGGTATTCAATCCAGCTATTAGCAAGTAGAAGACCTATCACAGGTATTACAACTCTTTTAATTTCCATTTTCTTGACTTTTTTCACTTCCAAGTCTGATGGCTTCATGTATTTTTTACTGGTACATCTTCAAAAAAATCTTTATCATCTGTGAAATCTAGATCAGAAACTTCTGCAGATTTAATCATTTCAATGACAGATGAAGTATCCTTCTGATTTGACGAATCATAGTTTCTTTTTTCCTATAAATAAAAAAAATAATATTATTATTATTTATTAATTAAAATAAATAATTATATTATTAATATTTATAATTACAATTATTATTTAATAAATACGTAATTATATAATATCGCGAAAAAGGAATTGTAAAGCTAAATATGTACCGGTAAATAGAAAACAGATTATAAAGATATAATACAATATGATTAAAATGATATTAATATAAATAATAATATTAAAATGACATATTAATATATGTTATTATATATTTTATTTAAAAATTATTTATTGTGATTATTCATTTATTAGAATTAAATTAATTTATATCCCCAAACTGTTTTTATTTGTAATATATAAAATTTGAAATATGTAAATAAATTTCAGTTTTACTTCAGAAATAGTTGAAAACATATTTTAATAATAATTTCAGCTATAACATATTAATTAACATTAATTTTACCTTTATTATGGTTTAAAATTACTTTTTCAGAAAATTATAATGCTAACTGCAGCTTCACTACACGTCAAAGAACTTTCCTAACTGTTGCAACCTCTCAAACCCCATGTCCAAAATATTGGACATAACTTTAACAATAGAATACAACAAATTATTACAAACACGAAAGCATTTCAAATTATTAAATGAAATTTGGCATTGTTAAAATTGTTATAAATATTTTTTTAACTCAGAATTATCAAAATTAATAACTAAATAAATTCACAGAACTTACTTACGAGAGGTTTCAGCTCCTTGTTCCGCTGCTGTGGTTTATAAACTTCGTAATTCATTCCGTAGCTACTAGATGAAAACCAGCACGTGAAAAACCTGATATAAAATGTCTAAAAAAAAGGTGTATTGGGTCTGAAAGATTATTTCAGCTTTACAAGTACATTAACTGAATTTATAAGTTGTGTCCAAAATATTGGACACCGGGTCTGAAAGGGTTAAAGAAAACACAGCATCGGGGCCAGTGACATGTTCTGTGAATGGCTCCAGATATTCACAGCTTTGTAATTCCATCACTTCAACAGAGGAATTGTGTTGACACCACAATCTTCATGCAAGATGGTGCACCCCCTCATGTAACTTACCTGTGAAAGCCTTACGATGGCAAATGTTTTCAGACAGGGTAATTAGTAAATCATTTCTCACGGCATGGCTGCCCCAATAACCAGATCTGAACCCTGTGAGTTTGACTGTGGGACTACTTAAAGAGCCTCATTTATCAAGGCAATGTTTCAAACTTAGCTTAAAAGACAAAATTTCACATCATGTAATATAACTCAATGCATATCAGTTGCGTTCTGCTGTTGAGTGTTTTCAGTGAATGTAATTTGTAGAGCAAGGGGATGGAGGGCACATGGAGCCATATCTGTGATGTTAGTATGATTCCATGTGATTGCAATAAAGTTATTGCATGTTAACTTTTTTTTTTTTTATTGATATTTATTAGATAAGTTAGACAATATGCAAATTATGGGCGACAATTCACTCTTAGCGGCCAAAATTTGAGCCTTTTTTTTTTTTTTTCTTCAAAAATCAAAACTGCTTACTCAGGAAAGTATGTGTACGAAATTTAGTTACAATTCACCCAGTATTTTTTCCTATGGAGAGGTCTAAACACCACTTTAATTTGGATCACCTGATAGAATGGGCATATACATTTCAGTATATTATTTACAGGATGACTTCTGTAGAAGTCGTCATTAATTATATGTATTATTGGTGGAATTTCCCTGATTAATAAGTCAGTAACAGCAATTTAAACTTATTTAAATAGAACAGTGTTTTGGTGACAATTTTGCAATGTACGAGTTTGGTTTAGAATTATTGGCAAGATATAAAGATTCTTTAAATGGTATACTTTGTCCATTCAAATTTTGCAGAACTGTTTGCATTCTTTTCTATGGTCTTGCCATTTTAACCCTGTTGTCTGTCTTGATATAGGTGCTGTGTAGCTTCCATTGAATAAATTTTGTATGCATGTATAGATAAAAACACGTGTAAAAATTGTGTAATATTGATTTTACTTAAATTTGGTGTTGTAGAAAGTAAAGTTATTTACTAGCTGTTGCTATTTAATATTGGAGTCATACGAAAGTCCTTCTTAGTTTTCCTATAGTGATTTATTTGCTAATGTTCTTTTAACTTTGTTCTGGATAACTTTTTTTTTATATATATATAGTTTTGAGAGAGCATAGTGGAAGAAAGAATCATAAATTAGAATGAAAGTTAGCATCTGAAGAACATGAAAATTTAGTAATCTATAGTTATCTGAGACTATTTAGAGACCATTAAACCTTATTGAGGTTCATGCCCTACTTTATTGCATCTTTTAAAACATAGTATTGTCTTAAAGAGTTGTTAATGAATTTGTAGATCACTAATTTATTTGTTAATGAAAATGTTGGTCATTTGAAGGAATATCCTTTCCCTGTTCCTATTGTTGATTATAAAGGTTCAGAATTATTACATTTACGGATATTTAATAAAGTAATATTACAGATTCAAATTGTTTCTCATTGTAAAATGATATGCAACAAGAAAAAAGAAAGATCTCTTTTATATAAATGTTAACTAAAATGAAAGTATAATAAACCTAATTAAATCCATTGAAAATAACTGTATTATGTAATGGTGCCATGCTGAAATATTCTGTCCACTCTGAAATGGTCATATGTTTCATTTTTGAAGGGAAAAAAATGAGGATTTTGGCACTTGTTTTAAGGCGGCTTCATATTTATGTAACTAACTCTCCCACATACTTTATGATACAAAATGTCAGAGTTGAATAATTTTTAATTTCTTTTCATCTGACCTTTTAGCAAAAACATTCTCCAAAGAAATTATTATTATGTCACAGCCAGGGTTTTGAATGTATCATTATTTAATTTTGAAAGGGTTTGATATAATTATAAAATTTACAGTTCCTTACTAATTATGATATTTGTTTTGTAGGTGAAGCTTTTGTCCCTGGGGAGAATGGTATTTTTGATAATTATCGTGTAAAGATGCAAATGATTCATTCCTGGTAAGTTAGTTGGGCTTTTTTTTTCTTATAAAAGTATTCCAATATCAGTGTTTTAGTTTTAACATTAAGGTTCCCATAAAGCAATTACGTAATTGATTTCGCTGATACTAGATGGCGCTACAAGCAATGACGTCACACCCTTGTATCCCTCCCCTCGTTTTTTAAGCGTATCCTCCCTTAAGTAGATTACTGCAATAATCCTGTTGTAATCTCTTAACAGCTCTGCTCACTGTTGAGCGTCAGATTCTTCCTTTTTGGTTAAGTTCCTTTGATCTCAATACAACACAACAAATACCAAAATAAAATAAGAAACATACTCACTTATTTTAGCATTTGTTTCATAAATAATTATTATTAACTTACAGATTATTTTTATGTATTTTTCATAATAATTATTATTAACTTAACAGATTATTTTTTAAATATTTATCTGTAAGAATTACATAATTGCCAGTTTCATGAAAATTTTTGTTTTCCTCGTTTCTTAGAATACTTATAATTTTTAATGTTTTAAATTAATTAATTACCAGCTTATTTAAACAGGACATCTACTAGAAAACAACAAAAGATAAAAAAAAAAAAAATAGCAAAAATTTCTTGATAAAGAATTAGATTTTTGAAAATGTTGTTGATTAAAGTCAATGATTCTCTCTCTCTCTCTTTTTTTTCCCAGTTAAATCCCAGACTGAAATTTTAATAGTACGTAAAAGAAAATTCTGAATAATAATTATAATTAAATTAAAAAGTAAACACAGAAACCAAAAAAAACCTGCAAATTTACGACAAAGTTTTTATATCAATCTTTTATTAATTTATTGATAATTTAAATTCCTATATATTTGAAATTAAATTAGCATTATGTGAAATCACAAGATGAAATAACATTTTAATACTATCACATATCTTTATTACAAAATATATTTGGTATATTACCAACTTTTTCAGACATTTGGAGGCAGAGAAATTAACTTCCTCTTCATACCTTACAAAGAATTAAACTAAAAGTAATTGAACTAAATCAATTACTTTTGAGTTCTTTTAGTTTGCGTCTGCTATATTATGAATACTGTTCTTATTTCATTTTTACAGTTTGTGGAAAAAAATATGAGAAATCTCAAAGTAAAATGTCTGCAAACTGGGAGTAAGTTGATTGAGAATAGATTGGAAAACAGAGTTCTCGGAATGGGAATCATTAGATATTTATGCGATAGTGTGAATTACACAATTTCATAAAATTTTAATATTTTACTACAGATTTTAACAAAACTTTTAAATTAAGATCAAATTCTAGAGGAGATCTATAACTTGACAATCACACAAGCTAGAAATAAGTTATAAGTACTTATTCCATATTTCTTCCGAATTTCTTCTCTTCTGGAACTATTATTATAAATCCACAACATACTCACATAAATAAATGCGATAGAACATTTATTCAAAGAAATTTTCGAAGAGATATAACACGTCTCTTCTTCTTCAGCTTAAAATGAAATTGTAACGAAATAAAAAAAGAATTTAAATAATTAAGGAAGACTACGTGAATATAATATTACATCGATTGTTAAAAAACAATTGCTATTAAAACATAAAAAAGAACATAAGACAAGAAAAATCATAGAAAGCATGTATATTAGGAACACAAAAAGTAGTAATTTAAATAGAAATTATGGGATACAAGTGAATGAAAGGATAACAAGAATGGCTAAGGAAATAGTCAATAAAAATTGTGAAAGTTGTAAAAACAAAGTAAAATTAGATGTGTTTAATGGTTAATGACTAATACTACTCTTAAATTATTGTAATTGTTTTAATAGCAATTGTTTTTTAACAATCGATGTAATATTATATTCACGTAGTCATCCTTAATTATTTAAATTCTTTTTTTATTTCGTTACAATTTCATTTTAAGCTGAAGAAGAAGAGACGTGTTATATCTCTTCGAAAATTTCTTTGAATAAATGTATGTTCTATCGCATTTATTTATGTGAGTATGTTGTGGATTTATAGAAATAAGTTCTCAACGGCTATGAGCTAGTCTTGGCAAGACCTTTTTAACCATATATAGATCATGTCCTTAGCATATGTCGTTCCTGAGATGAACTGCTTACAACAGTTAGTGCATTTGAAAAGCAGGTTGGATTTCAAACCTTGCCGCACTTCATGACTGAATTCCATTTTACATATGGATCTATTGGAACATCTGAAAAGAAAAAGAAAAAAAAAACGAAACAAAAATGAAATCCTAAACAATTAAAACCATTCTAAAAATTAGTAAATAAATTGGAATGTATAATAACATATTAAAAATTCGGATTCTATTATCATAGCAAAAACCTAACCAAGAAAAATAATAATAAAAAAAAAAATAGTTGAATTGAGAAAACAGTCACAAGAAACTTAG
>JAFIDM010009631.1:53128693-53169321 GCA_023159025.1 Thereuonema tuberculata
ATCCATGCTTAACGGTATTACTTTCTATCAAGCTTTCCGAAAATTTGTGTGGAGATGATGTATGTTTGTTAATATGACAATAAGTAGAAAGGAGATAAGAAAGACACATGAATTTAAATCATACACTGCTCACAAAATTTAAGGGATATTGCAAAATGAATATAATACACCCAAAAAACAGGAGGCATTTGAGATTATTAAAGAACATCATCTGAGAAGTAAATGACACAAAAATGGAAGTTCTCTGAATATGCAAATGTGATGCAAAAATGTAATTTGCTTGTTTGCCCACAACTGTGTATAGAGAGGCTGGTGCTGCTGGGTTATCTCCACTTTCCTGGATCAACAAGTGGCAGAATCGTTGAGTGTCACCTGAAAATGCCCCTGCAACGTGATTTACCAGAATCTGAAGCATAGAGAGACATAGAGCGTCTTGAAGCTGGCCAAACAGATGATAGTGGTTGGATCCTCACAAAGCGTGATTAGCAGACTGGAATCGCTCCAGAGAGACTGGTACAGTACGAAGACGACCAGGGCAGGGCCGCCCACGTGCCACCACTGAAAGAGATGATCGCTACTTGGCGCTAATAGTACGAAGGAACTGACAAGCAATGTGATTGAGCTGCGTGGACATTTTCTTGCTGCTACTGGATGACGGGTGTGTACTCAGACTGTGCCAAATCGACTCCGTCACTTTGGACTTCGTGCCTGACAACCAATGGTATGCATTCCGTTATCTGCTGAACATCGCAGAACTCGCAGAAGATGGGCTGAAACGCATCTTCCTTGGACCCATGAAGAGTGGTCCACGGTTCTCTTTAGTGACGAGTCAAGATTCAGCCTGCAGTCCAATCGTCGTGCCCTAATCTGGTGTGAATGTGGAACATGGGAGAATCCACGTTTCATGCAAGAAAGACATTCCTTTGTTGAAAGTGGAATCGTGGTGTGGGCAGGCATCAGCATTGGTGATCGAACTGACCTCCATGTTGTTAGAAATAGAACGGTGAAAGCTGTAAGATATCTGGATGAAATTCTACAGCTTATAGTGATACCCTATGCTGGAACAGTTGGGGCCACCTTTCTTTTTATGGACGATAATGCATGGCCCCCAAAGTGCACATCTCGTCAACAACATGCTGCAAGAGGCTGGAATCGAGCGCATGGACTGGCCTTCACATTCTCCAGACCTGAATCCCATTGAACAGGAAGACGTGTTGCTAGTCACCAATCGCCTCCCATAACACTTCCTCAGCTGGAAGTTGGCCTAGTGTGCTAGTGGCCACGAATCCCACAGGAACTGCTGGACAATTTGATCCTCTACATGCCTCCTTGCTGTCGGTGTGTGGTAGCAGTTTCAGGTGACCATATACTCTACTGAACAGTTAATGTGCAACACATTGTCACGTTTGACATGCAAATGTCAATGCTATGTATTAATGTCAATGCCCGCCAATGCTACCCTGTCCATGTGTCACATCTTGCTCAATCCTGATAAATGGATTCGGCACCTCATTTGTGTATTCAGACAACTTCCATTTTTGTGTCATTTGCTTCTCTGATACTGATCTTTAATAAATAAACTCAAATGCCTCTGTTTTTTGGGTGTATTATGTTCATTTTGCAATATCCCCTAAATTTTGTGAACAGTGTAGATACACATTTTAATAGCTCCTATGAATGAATATTATTTAAATGACCCTTTTATAGCATATCCAACTCGTCAATGCTTTCAAAAGTTCTAATGCTTTATTCTGTAAATTCTTGAAATGTAATGAAAGCAAAGACAGATGGTAAAGCTTCACTGAAATGCCATGGATTGTTAAAAATGCATTTCTTCAGTTTTGCTAATTCATGGTGTTATGAACAAAGTATCTAAATGCAATAATAAAGCTGGTAAACCTGTTTAATTCATAAAATATCTAAATAACTTTCCAATGCTACCTTTTTTTTTTTTGGACACAACCTCTTCTACACTTACATGATCTTACAAATCCAAACAAATATACATTTTTAATTCTTGGTCGTCGTCTTAATCTTCTGCTTCTGCACCATCGGGAGGAGGAAGTGGCAGCAGTAGGCACACAATGGCACCTCCTTCGTGGGTGGGACAGTTTGTTATAGTCATCCATTTGATTGATTGAATCTTAGAAAGCTACTGTTTGTTCACCAATAGATTTAAATACAGTGGAGCACCGTTTATACGTTTTTCAAGGGACTGAGAAAAAAAAAAAACGTATAAATGAAATTAACAAAAGTTACGAACAATTTTGTAATAACCAACAATAAAAAGTCAAGAGGTAAATTAAAATATTACATGAAAATGAAACACAAGAGGTATGTACAAAATATATCGGCATTTACAAAATATTCTGTTATTTTAGGTTGTAGGGCTTCTTTGGAATGCACAGAAAAAAAGTTCATTGTGCACAGTTAAAAGTGCCATCTTAACTTTTATCATTTAAATCACTGCTAATGAGGTATTTTTGCATGGTGTTAAAACCCGCCAAAGCTTATTGAAAACTTGGCAGAGGTTTTTCAGTGTAATTTTCTAAGACTGGACAATCAGCAGGTGAGAATCTGAGGTTGAAATGCGCATTTTCTCTCTTCTTGAGTTCTTGAAAAAAACGTATAAATGAAATTATTTAACGTTAATATGCATTGGATTTTGCCGGGACCATTCAAAAAAATGTATTAATGATAAAAACGTATAAACGGTGCTCCACTGTATGTAGCTGCTATTCTGGTCACAACAATTTATTTTGATATTTAACATCTTCATTAATTTTATTTAATTAAATCAGCAGCACCTATCCAATAAATCCACTGGATATATTCATTTTACAAAATAATGTCGCAACTTCTTTGGGGCTATAAATTTTATGAATTATAATGCTAGTTATTTATGGAGATGGGGAATTTATTTTCCATACTTCTACTTGTTAGATTAGCATCTGAAAAAATTTTATTAAATTATTTAAATTGTCAAATTTGTATTAATCCAAAATTTATTGAATGTTTAACCCCACACACTGATTTCTTTCCTTAAATGTTATTCAATGGACCACTTGAGGATAGTTCCGAAATATCCCACCAGTCTACTTTGTGGCTTGTGGGATAAACAAAGCCATGTGCTTCGTTTTAACCCTAATAGATATAGAGGCTGAACTAAAAGATTTGATTTGGATGCAACGATTGTAAGCCTTCCAAAATTTTCAGATTGGATGTAGAGTTGATTATCGCCTATTGAAGAAGACGACTGCAATATATTTTCAAAGCAGGATATAATTTAATGAACCACTTGAGGATAGGCGGGGCTTCGTAGTTACAACATATCCCACCAGGCTATTGCTTCGTATGTGGGATAAACAAAGCCATGTGCTTTGTTTTAACCGGTATAGATATGGAAGAAATATTATATTAAAGAAGGATATTCCAAGCGTTTTTACAGAATTATTACAATAAAGATCTGCACACTACTGAACCATCCGTCTTGAAATATCAAAAATCGACGATTTTTTAAGTAATTCAGACAAAGTTATGTTTGTTTATCCCACAAACTCTCGTCGCATGTGGGATACACGTCATATGTGACATCGATAGGGGCGTAAACCTCAAGTGGTCCATTAAAAACAATATTCCATTTTGTGAATACTTAATCCACTGGAATGATAATTGATATTAATGCTGATTAATACATAATATCAAGTAACGTGAAATAAATTATGAATTAAGTTTGTTTCCTTCAATATTACTGTACTGAATTGAAACTAAAGGAGGTAGATGAAGATAAACTACGACAGGAAAGCCGAAAATTATATTCAATGAAAGTACGAAAATTCTTAAAACAATTGTGAAAAGCAAGTTTAAAAGTTTGATCTAATACCCTGTTTCCCAACGTGGGGTGTACGCCCCCACAGGGGGGGCAATTCGAAAATGGAGGAGTGTTTTTTTTTTTCTTTTTAGTTGTGAAAGTAAAAAATGCTGATAACGTTTTTTTTGGTTGTGAAAGTAAAAAAATGTTGGTTTTTTTTTTTTTTTTAAGTTTTACCTAATGGTGGGGCATAGCATACTTTAGATACTTTAGGTGGGGCGCAGCACAAAAAAGGTTGGGAAACACTGGTCTAATATTTGTAACACCTCTTAAAATACATTAAAAGCTTTTTATGATACAATTTAAAGTCTACAAGATGAATTAACAGACCTGCACATTTTATCAAAAATAATGTTAAAGCAATGATTTATCCTAGGAAATTAAAATTTAGGTTTAGGCTATTTTACTGGAGTGCAAAACTTAGGGACCAGCCAGGTTTTCGTCTGTAGCTTCTCAGAG
The DNA here is from genome assembly GCA_023159025.1 of Thereuonema tuberculata. Lineage (NCBI taxonomy): Eukaryota > Metazoa > Arthropoda > Chilopoda > Scutigeromorpha > Scutigeridae > Thereuonema > Thereuonema tuberculata. The sequence continues at coordinate 53,133,024 of JAFIDM010009631.1, forward strand.
GAGCAGCCTGGATATGTGAAAAGCATACCAAAAGAAACAACAGATGCAAATCTAGACAGGGACTTGTACAGAAATGGCTACAGAACACTTGACTGCCATGATACAGATGCATCGCTGCCAAAGATGGAACAAAGGGAAGAGGTGGTCCTCAGTAGGGAATATGACCACACCTAAAAGCGATGCATTGTATTGTACCGCCTGTCCATTCTTAGAATGAAGTGATTAATAAGTTCTTGGGGTAACACCAGCCATTTCTCTACCAGCACCATCTTCAGCTGTTGAACAGTTTCCTGTGAGTGTGTAAGTGCCACAAGACATCTTCCCAGAGTGTCCCATGTGTTCGATAGGATTTAGATCAAGAGAATGTGTGGACCAGTCCATTTGAAGTGCCCTTGTTTTCCAACAGCATATTAATCGCTGATGTACGATACGGTCTGGTGGTGTCCTCAGAACAGATGCACGTAGGGTCTGGTGGTGTACTCAGAATGGGAAGGAGTATTTCACTACAGTTACAGTACCTTTGTCCAGTATCTAGAGCTATGTACTTCCATTCAGCATAATGCCTTCCCAGATGAGTACATCTTGACCACCATATCGAACCCTTTCTGTGATGTTTATGGGGTGATATCATGTGCCAATCACTCACCAGATTAGCTGACATCCAGAATTGCTGCTGAGACTTAATCTACTCTCATCAGTAAAGAGTAGAAAGTGTGGGTCCTTACTCCATTGTGCTGCAGTCCTTTCCTTGTGTTCGTTGCACCACTGTAAACTGTATCCCTGATGGACAGGCGTTAATGGGACACAGGGTACTGGCCGTTGGTCAAACAGTCCACTTTGGTGTAGTTTTTTAGCCATAGTAAACAGGGATGTCCTGTGCAGCTGGTTCCCGCTGTCTGGTGTGGGTCTCTCTTGGCCTGTAGAAGTGTATAGCGGTCATCAATGGACATTGTTTTGCTTGGACCACCACACCTTACTGTACCTGTTCTGAGGGTTATCCATGCATATGATACAATGCTATGGGCAATACTGAACTCTTCGGCTACACTCCTCACACTTCATTCTTCCTCAAATTTTCCAATTATGAGATCACAGATGAAGTCATCCAGATGTTGTCAACGGGCCATGTCGTACTTACCATTTGTTAACTTGTACATACTTGCTGATGTGCTGCTTTTATCCGTTTCTGTGCTACCACATGACCTCTTGTAACGATTTGAAAATTTGCATTTGCATCAGCTGTCTACTGGATGTACACAATTACACAATTTGCCACAGGCTGTTTCATTTGATTTTGGGAAATAATGATCCCTAAGTCTTGCATTGCAGTGTAATGTGAAGAATTTATTTATTTTGTTGCATAATGGCCTCTCAATTCCAGAACTATGGATTGATAATTATAAATATATCCTTTCTAAGTCAATAACTGATAATCTGGAAAGGCTTAAAATTTAGTGATTTAAAGAAGTCTAGACTTAATTTTCTGCTTGAACTTTAAATTGCATTAATTACAAGGTCAAATGGATTTCTGCATGTAACTTGAGCAAATGTCAAGATTATTTATAAATAGTTTTTGTCCTGTCAAATCTAAAAATGACACTAGAAAAATGCCAAATTGTGAAGAGCGTACGTAAAAAAGCCCTTTCTGACATCAGACGGAGTTTTTCATTGTATGTAGAATGATGAAAATGTCAACAGTCTACAGTGCAATTGCTAAATTGAAGGAAACACCTTCTAAACAATGTATAAAAACATTTGTACGCTGCCATTTCATCTGTTCTCAGAATGTGTTGGTGGATTCTCAATCAGAAGCAAAGAAGAATTGGATCATCTAATTTTAAAACTGAAAGTGCCATGAACACCATGTAAGTGGAGAGAGGTGGTCTCTGGACAAGTCCTGAGTTTACCTTATTGACTTATCTCTGGAAATTTTCTACAGATCAAACAATGAAAAAGGCAGAGTGAACTAGGTTAATTTCTGCAGAAGGAGCTTCAAGGTGGGAAATGTTTCAAAGATCTTAAAACCTAGAAAATCAGCTCAAATTCCAAGGTCATGTGGTCTATCAACAGAACATTTTAGAAACCTATTTATTTTGAGAAGAAATTCCATCACTATAGTACAAAGACAAATTGGTTCCTTGCACTGCTGTGTAAATCATGAGATTGGGTAACTGCCAAATGTTGAGATCAAGTTAAACTTAACTGTTGGTGAAAGAAGGGATTTTTTTTTTTTTTTTTTTTTTTAAGGGGTGATTAAAAGTCACGTGAGTTTACATGAAGCGACCCTCCATAATATGTGGGCTTCCCATGTTGATATTCGAAAGGTGGTATACTAACTTTACTAATAGTAAAATCTGGAAAGTAAAGTTTCTTAAAAATCTATATTCCAGTGTTCCCACTTATCATATTTTTTTTGTGTGGGTGTGTGGAGTATTCATGTTTTCGTAAAATAAATACAGTGAAATGAAAAAAACATAATTCAAAAGCTAAAGTTGTGTATTCTATTGGACAAAGTACATTTGAGATGACTCAGGAATATTTGTAGCAACAAAATCCTAAAAATCAATTTCTGGTAGTAGTTTCTGAAGATGATCTTAAAAAATTTGAAGTGATATGGGCATTCAAGGTGGCTGAATCTAATTTTTCATTTTCTTCAAGTGAAGGTTTGAAAGAAGTTTTTTCTTTAATGTTCGGGGAAAGCACCTAAAACTTTAACATGGATCACACCAAGATTCCTTACTTAATTTCTTATTGCCTAGGAGCTTTTATTATTCAAGACCTTGTTTGTGACATTAGAAACTCGAGTGCTTTCTACACCTTGTGCATAGATGAAACAACTACTTCTCAAGTTAAAAAGCAGTTAGATCTTCATGTTAGGTATTGGTCACCAATTTGCCCATTAGAACCTGTGCAGTGCCGATATTTGACTTCAATATTTTTGAGACATGCAGAAGCTGAAACAATGCTTGATGAAATCTGCTAATACATTGAAAGTAAAGGTTTACCTTTGTCCTAAATGATAATGCTTTCAATGGACGGACCAAATGTCAATGTCTCTTTTTTTTTAAAAAAATGGATCTTAAGTAAAGCTATCAGGTTCTCCTGGCCTAATAAATATTGGTTCATGTACTTTGCATAAAGTTCATAATGCATTTGGAAGTGACCTCAAACTGGTTCCATTCTCCGTGATTGAAGAGTATGCCCTGGATGTCTTCAAAGTTTTTCAAGCTGACAACTGTAAAGAGAGAAGACTATTAAGAAATCTCAAGAACTGATGTTTCGAGAAATATTTTCTACAGTTTGCGAGCTGTTGATGGCTAAGTATAGGCTCTGTTTTGAAAAGACTTACAGAGCAACATGAGGCTTTGGAGCACTACTTTTTAACATTTGTACTTCAAAGTCAAAGTTCTATGTGCCAAAGAAATCTAAACTATGCTAGAATTGCTGCTACTTCCATTACTGCAATTTTAAATTCATATCAGTAATAATTTCTTAAAGTTTCTTACCATGTTTCAGGCTGAACAACCCTTAATTCACATACTATATGATGAACTTAACAAACTCTAGAAAAAGTACAGAAACTCTCCAGCAATCTTACTGAGGTAGAGTTCTCAAACGAAAATTTGCTTTCCTTTTAATCAAATTGAAATTGACACTGAAGCAAAAAGAAGCAAACTGTCAACTAAAATTTCTGACGGAGAGAAGTTTGAATTTCATCAACGGGTTAGATCTTTCTTTTTAACTGTTACCAAAAAGTTACTCCAGATGTTACAATTTGGGAACAGAATTCTCAAAAATATGCCGCGTCTTCATGGGCTCATGAGAACAAAAGATGAAAGTTACCAGAGTTTTAAAGGGATAATAACACAAATCCCTCATGGATTGACTGAAGTCAACTGAGAAAGATGGAAGGAGGTGTAGATGACTTACTAGGTTCACCAAAACCTAAGGGAAGAGTGATATATAAAAGAAAAAAATTAAGTACCACAGAGTGGACTACTATTGGGCAAGTTTTTTTTGACATGAAAACTTCAGATGGAAACTGTAGGTAGGTCCTCATCTTTCTAAGTATGTACCATCCCTGCTGATTTTAGTACATGGAAACTGATGTAAACTTTATTAAACTTATGTTGTAAGTTGTATTTTTCTTGTATTCATGAGATATTTTTTTGTTGCTTAAAAGTGCATTTAAAATATTAATTTCAACTAAAAGTGTTTAAAAAAGTGAATAATATTTTTATTACTTAATATTATTATGTATTTTTTTTAAATAAATAAATTTGTCCCAGAACAAAATGCACGCGTGTGGTATGTAAGGGGTCCCTCCGAGACTAAAATTTATAATACTAAACATGGCCTTAGTTATTTATCGAACCAAAAATGTCCATAATTTTCCCCCCTGAAGACCTGGTGGAAACCCTGATAATCAGAAATAATGTTTCATGATGAAATGTCAATTTTCAAATTTAACCGCTTTGTATGAATGTGGGCAAAATAGAAAAAAGCCAATCAAGGAAATTCCAAATTCATATTTTTAAACTAATTGCCAGTCTAAAATTATTTCATGATTTAATATCGGCAACTATCAGGCAGTGAATATAGCTTCATAATATAAATTTTAACCCTCTATTGCCTGAATTAATAACTAATCATGAAAAAAAATATAATATTTGTAAATTTTAACAAATAAAGATAGAAACAAACAAACAATTAATTAAAATTGATAAATTTTATTTTTATATGGGATTTATGAGTATGTTGCTTCAAAGCAACACCAGGCCATAACGTTACAAGATCATACATATACAATTCCTAAATATCTAGGTAATGTTACTGTTTAAATAATAAAATCTGAGTATACATAAGTAATACATAATTATTTCTGTAAAATAATTATCAATTTCTTAACCTTTCAATATCCTTTCTTTTCTGATTTTCATTTCTTATGATGTACAAAAGTTCAGGAAGCAATTTTTGCCAGGTGTGAAGCAAAGGCTTAATTTACATTTAATGCAGCTTACTTTTGTAATTCCTTTACAGTTGGGCATCTTACATCTTCCTTTCTTTTCAAGAAATTCTGGCCAGTGTCCATTCTTATATCCTTTGTTGGAAGTTGTGTGCAGGCTGCTCTTTTTTTTTTTTTTAATTTGGAACAGTGTTTCTGTTGATGTGCTTGGGCGCCCTCGTTTCCTAATGATATCTTTTCCTTCTTTACAGAGAAATTTTGCTACTTTTGATTTGAATCCGTACAAAGCCATTTGCTTCTTCTCCAGCATACCGAGCATTTTGGCATCTCTTCTGTATAGCAACCAACTGTTTACACAAATCAGATCAAGCAAATGAAAGAATATTCTAAGATACCATTTCTTTGATCGTATGTGAGTACGATACAGGGCTATAAGGGAATCTAACAAATCTACTACACCCATAAACTTATTATATTTTGTAACAGATAATAAGCAGGTTACATCAATTGTTTCTCTCAGTTTCTTATCGTACCTTTTCACACTGGATACTGGTTCAGCAGAGCAGAATGTTGAGAGCAGCATCACACATCTGTTATCATACCACTTTACAACACGTAATGTTGAGTCATCCACTATTGCTTCTTTTTCATCAAATGATCCCCGATCTTTTCCTTTCAAAGTTTTATCTGTTGAAATGGGACAATTTTGGAGTCTGTTCTCTCTGACTGTACCGAGACAATATATTCCTCTCTTTGCTAGTTCAACTTGGAGGTTGATTGAACAAAACCAGTTACCAAAATAAACAAGATAATTGTTTTAATGTGGTATACTCTTATTTATAATGTAAAGTTCCCATATTTCTTTTGTAGATCCCTCCTTCTACAGCCTCTACCATTAAATATTTCCAACATCACAAATTTAAATGTAAAAAAACTACATTTAATACTAAAAAGCAAATTTTCAAAAAGATTACGTCTTTTCTTTTTCAAGCCTAAAAATAACAATCAAATAACAATAAAAATAACAATTTAGGCTTGAAAAAGAAAAGACGTAATCTTTTTGAAAATTTGCTTTTTAGTATTAAATGTAGTTTTTTTACATTTAAATTTGTGATGTTGGAAATACTCTTATTTAACTTGAAAACAATATTATCACTAGCTCCTATATCTGGCATACTATCAACTGCTTCTATTTTTCCAGTGTATATGTCGAAGTCATAAACTATACCAGACACATCACATAATACAAAACATTTTTAACGCCAGTGATTTGGCATATAATGTTTCAGACTGCTTCTGCCTTTAAATGGAATGATTTGTTCATCAAAACACAAACGGTGTTTTGGAATTTCACGGAACTTTTTCAGTAAATGTTCAATGAAAGGACGTACTTTATGCAATCTGTCATGGCCAGGTTCACCTGGAGAAGAACAAGTAGAATTATCATTCAAATGCAAAGAACATTTTATTTCTTCCCATCTATCGCGAGACATAATCTCAGAAATTTGTGAAATCTGACACTCACTAGACCAATACAGTCTGGTTCTTGGCAATTTAATAACTGATGTGTGTAGCACAGTTCCTAAAAATTGTTCTAGTTCAGATGTACTAAGTTGTAATGGCTTATTACAGTTATTTTGTAGGGCATAAAGATTCGACTGGTCAACAATATGCTTCACAATGTTCTCATCAAGAAAGTCTCTGACATACTCTATTGGTGATCGAATTGTGTGTGGAATAGCATGATTGACAGGAAACTCAGGATCATTCAGTACTGAATTCTCTTTGGTTACATTTTTCCACAATGGCTTCCTGGGTTGCTGCTTTCCTGTTCCCCTTGAAGTTTGATATGAACACCCACTAGGAAACTGTGATGCTACAGTTGTCAAAGGACTGTTTGTAATGTCTTCAATATCAGTACTATCATCATCTGTAAAACAACAAAATTACCAATTATATATAATTCTCTAATTTATAATAACTTTATAAAAAAACCAGTGTTGTAAGAGAAAGAATTAAAACTTCATAATTACACAGCGTAAAACTAAGTGAATGACCAATTATAACAGAATATTGTGTTAGAAATATTTAAATATACCTGAAATTAAATCATTGATTTTTTTTGGAACATAATCAGGATCTTCATCACTCTCAATTGGTGGTATCTTGCAATTCCATAAAAAAACTCTGAATTCATTTTCAATGTCTGGAATAGAAATGTTTTCGAGTTCTGTAAATCACTGTTTTTCTTAATTTTTCAAATTCAGTTACACATAGTTAATACAAAATTTATTTACATTTCTATTTATTAATTGTTATTGAAAATAGCATTTTTTAATGATTACAATTGCCTTCACATACATATTGAGCAATTTTATACGAATAGTAGAAAACAACGAAATTTACACACTGTTGCCTAATATTAACCTCAGGCAACACTCTACTTTTACGTGTAAAAATGTAATTATTCAAAAGCATAAAACATATTCTACTTTAAATAATGTTCTTAGAGCACTTACCTTTTTAAAATAACTAGTTGTAACCCGTGAAATATTCATGGAAGTAAAACAAATTCCACCTTTTTGAAATACCGTAAAATTTTTCAAAAACACAAGATAGAAAAAAGATGTTCTAAGCTCGAGATTTGTTTATACTTAAGTATCCTGTTTTTACTTGTTTTTGAATTACAATTTTTGGATTGATTTAAAATAATTAAACATAATTTTGTTTTGAAAAGTGAAGAAAAATCTATAAAATGCACAAATTTTTCTTTAGAATTGTTTGCTTTTCACACATTGAGCCATCATCGATAGCAATCTGGGACAGCTGTTTCGTCCTTATTAGGACTCATCAGCCAGATTTAGCTTCTATGATTGAGCTCAGAATTCATGCTTACCTATGATCCCGTCCTCCGCTCTCGGAAGTGGCACCCGGTTGAAAGCAAACAACCAAAGAAAAAACGCTATAACCAGTACAGGAAAATTAACGAGCTCAACGCAAAGCTGGCCGAGGTAGATGAAACAAAAGAAAATGCATGGAAAGAATTCTTCCAAATGAAGAAAAGAAGACCGACAGGCCTATGCGGAAGCAAGAAATGAAGCCAAAAGAGAAGTCTCCATAGCAAAAGAACAAAAAAGGGAAGATTTCAGAAATGAAATAGAGAATCAATTTAAATCAAAAAGAAAATTCAGGACAATAATTAAACGATTAAGTGGAAAAATGGGAAAGAATATAAGGAATATACAAAATAAAGAAAACAAAATTGTCACAGACACATCTAATATACTAAATACTTGGGAAGAGTATTATAAAAATATCTTTAAGGAACAAATAGATGAGGATAAAGTACAGGAAGTAATAAAATATAAACACAATACTGTGCAAGAAAGAAATAAAAAGGGCGAAATAAAAGAAGGTTTAACGTACATAATGTAATATGAAAAGGGAAGAAAAATCAATAACATGCACAAATTCGTTTGCTTTTAACGCATTGAGCCATTATCAATAGCAATCTGGGACAGCTGTTTCGTCCTTATTAGGACTCATCAGCCAGATTTAGCTTTGATAATGGAACTCTGAATGCGTCGATACCTATGATCCCGTCTTCCCTCAGGAAAGTGGGACCCGGTTGAAAGCAAACAACTAAAGAACTAATAATAAAATTGAAATAGCCATCAACAGAATGAAACTAGTTAAAGTAGCAGGATCAGATAATGCTACTTTAACCAAAATGATGAAATATGGTGGAAATGAGATGAAGGAATGGTGACGAAGATCTTCCAGCAACCCTGGAATGAAGAGATGATCCCAAAGGATTGAAAACAAAATATTATATCATCATTCTACAAGAAAGCAAATAGTATGAAGTGTGAGAACTACAGAACTATATGCTTATCATTGGTTGTTTTTAAATTCTACACAAGATTAGAATGAATACTTACAAAGGAAGTTAATGCAAAACTAGATGAAGAACAAGCTGCATTTTGAACATCCTGTGAGACACAGAACCAAATATGGACACCGAGAGCAATAATCGATATGGTTAACAGCAGAGGAAAAGATATCTACCTAGCATTTTAGACATTAAAGCTGCATCTGATAGGGTTCAAAAGATTGAAATATGGAAATCATTAATTAAACTAAATGTGGAAACGAAATTATTACAATAGTCAAAATTGTATTCAAGAGCATATACAGAACTAAGATTAAATGGGAAAAAAAAAAAAAAAAGTTTTCAGAATGGAAAAAGGTATGAAATATGGAGAAAATCTTAGCCCATTATTATTGATCTCTCTGGATCAGATAATCAAATATGATAAAAGAAGAACAAGAAAATATAAAATGGGAAATTGAAAACTTAGACCAATGTTCGTACAAACACTGGTATTTGCTGATGATATAGTATTAATATATAGTAATATCACGGATCTACAAAATGCAATAAATGAATAGGCAAAAGCACTGGAAGAAAGACACATGCATATGAATGCTAAGAAAAGTAGTCATAAATGTTGGAGGAGAAAAAAAAAAAAAGAGAAAATTAATGTCAGATGAAATGAAAATAAATTGAAACAAATACTAAGGAACAATTTTTAATGAAAATGGAAAACTAGATGAAGAAATAGACAATAGTAATAGAAAAACAAATAAGGTTTTCTATCAACTTAATATTGAGATAACAGGAAAAAAACAAGTAAATAATAAAACTAGAATTTAAATCTGTAAAGATGTTTAACTACCAAAAGTTGGGACGTATATATACACTGGCTAGAATGAATTTAAAATCATTCACTCATACTTCAATGACTTATGTCTCCAGCTATGTTCCTAGTGTGATCGGGCAGCATAACTTTCACTGGCCAATAAGTACTCGTGCTCTCCCAGAGTCGGAGATGCCATGCGCTAGTACTGCCCCCCCCGGGCATTATCCCAGTCAGCCAATTCCTGTGCTTTCTTGTTTTCTCAATACCTCTGTTGTTTCTCAGCATTAGTTAAGGTAGGGTTACGATCTTGAATCAGTTTTCAAGATTTATCTTTACAGAGCAAATGGGTCATTTATATTTGGGCAAAACACTGGAGGTCAATAATGCTTTTAGTATTACATCGTACAACTCCTTGCATGGATACATGCTGCGATATGGTATGGATTCGTAGAGACAACTAATGCTATCCTGCAGAAGATCCTCCCATAGCTGTGGCAACTGCTGACCCAGATGGGTTATACCCATTGATAGCCAAAGCTCCGTCTTAGCTGGTCCCACACATGTTCAATGGGTGACAAGTCTGGAGACCTGATGGGCCAAGAAAGAGTGTCGACAGCATGGAGGCAGTTGAAACCTGTGCTGTATGTAGGCAGGCATTAACTTGTTGGAAAATGAACCATTATAGTCGCTCTTATGAAGAAATGCACAAGAAGCTACAGAATCTCCTGAATGTACTACTATGCCATCAATATTCCCCTGATCAGTACTAACAGAGAACAAGAATCATAGCAGATGGCTCCCCACACCACAACGAGTCCTGGAAGTGTGTCGCTCAACAATGAAGAATTGTGAGCTGTATAGTTAATCTCCATACTCGAGTACGGTGGTTATTATCTGAACGATCCTCTCTTCTGGTAGTCTGCCTAGGTTTCCCAGTGCCTTCCCTGTGTGTGTTCCCTCACATCTCAACTGCTCCTAACACCATCGCACAGTATTGTCAGAATTGTCCAATTGGCAGTCAATTCAACAGAATGACCAGTCTGCCTCCCATAGTCCAACGATATCTCTCTCAAATTCATGTCAGTTGTTCAAAACCATGTTGAATGCACTATCGAGGCCTGCTAAGGACGCTTGAGATCTGTACTTCGTAACAATAATTATAAAGCCCATAGTGGTCATATGACAGCGATTCACACGACTACCACTACAGCAATACTAATGCCTCTGGTGACAGATCTCTGCAGGCAAGCACAGCCCAACTACCTGTGACAGCTGTATGCCAAGTGTGTCGTTCCCAGACCATTTATTCTGTGTGCACTAATTTTTTGGGCTACAAGTGTATTACCTTAATTTCTCATTTTAAAATGGGATTAGATCCACCAAAGAGGGAGGAGACTTAATGTGAATGGTTGTAAAACAAACAGTTTAAAATATATTTCAGTGAGATATGTTCTATAATGACAACCATTAACCATATATTGATAAATATTTATTAAAGTTAAAAGGTTTATTATTATTACAATTTAATAATAAATATATATACTATTAATATAATTAATGATGTCATCAAGGATGGAGGCTGTGCATGGGACTAACGATTCATCCTTGTAAAAATACTAGTTACAAAACAAAAAAAATAAGGAAAACCAGAATGGGAACATAAATAATGGACTATGGCAAGGAAAAAATAAACAGAACGACATAGGAATATACTTATAACTACTGTACATGGAATGTACAGACATTATGCAAACCAGGAAGACTATAGAACATAAAAAGTAAACAATAACAGCAATACTGGAACTCAAATGGAAAGAAAATCAAGTGGAGAATGTACATTATTTTATTGTTGTAAAAATGATGGTTATGGTGGTACAGGATTCCTTGTAGAAAATAGATGCAAATCAACAATATTGAACTTTAAACCTATCAGTGAAAGAATGTGTGTACTTAGAACGAAAGCATGTTTCTTTAATAAACTTGTTATGTGCATATGTGCCAACTGAAAAGATTTCTATGAACATTTAGAAGTATTGGAAAGTATTGCAAGAAAAGATGTTCAAATTGTTATAGGAGATTTCAATGTCAAGACAGGAAAAGAAACAGATTTTCTGAAAACCACAGGGAGAGAACATCTAGACGAGACATCAAATGACAATGGCATTAAGCTAAATGACCTTACAACTTGCAAAAACATGATGGTTACTGAAGTACTCCAAAAGAGGGACATTAGAAAAAATACTTGATGCTGTCCTGATGAAGTAACTAAAAACCAAATAGATCATGTGCTTATTAGGCAGAAGCCATGCATCAGATATCTTACAAGTGAACAGTTGTTGGGGAGCAGACTGTGATTCTGACTACTTCATGGTGAAAATTAAATGCAGACAATGAATAGATTTATACAGCAACTTTAAGAAAAGTAAGTCCACCAGGTACAATGTACTAAAATCTAAGAATAACAAAGAAATAGCTAAACAGTATGAAATAGGAATAGAAAAGAGATTACAGGAAACTGACAAAATATGGGAAAGAGAAAATGTAGAGGAAAAGTGGATGTGTTAACAATTCAGAAAAGCGGAAGACGGATGCAGTTCAATGATGAATGCAAGGGAGAGAAAAGAGGCTAAAAGAAAAATGTTGCCAGGACAAATTAGATTAAGGACTGAAAAATATAAAAATAATAAAGAAATACAGGTCGATTCAAGTTCAACTTTCAATATGCTGTAAAAAAAAAGAACCACTGCTCAGAATGACCTGAAATTTGAACTGAATATACTCGAAGAAAGGGGAAATGTTATGGCATAAGAAAAAATTAGTTCCAAATGTTAGCAATAGATGGTGCTTTAAGCGTCATAATATGCAAAATACAAGACATGTCATGCGCACGATACAATGCATTTGTTATAAAAACATGGGGTTCATTGCATTTTCCTCATATTGCTAATGAAAAGCTCTCCATGACTCTCTCAGGTCATTGTGAAGCTCTTTTACAAGAACGGTGAATGTGCGCCAGTAGCTCTGAAGAAGTTCCGGACAGTAAAGGGTATGAAAAAAGGCTGTGGTCCGATGTCTGCCAAGGGTCTGGAGAAAATGATGAAGAAATTCGAAGAGACAGGTTCTTTTGAACTGAAATCTGGCAGAGGAAGGAATCCAATTCGTTCGACGTCAGTTGAAGATTTGCAAATGTGCAGTGCACGGGGAATTGCCCGAACTTTGGACATGCTTGTGAGCACAGTGCATAAAATTGTACAAAATATCCTGCATTGCTATCCATACAAAATTACCATGTTCAGGAGTTGCTTTCAGCTGACTTGTCAATAAGAGAAATGTTTGCTCTAGAATTTCTTGCTCGAATGGAAGTGGACAACGAATGGCCAAGGAACATTTTGTGGACAGACGAAGCCCATTTCCACCTCCAAAGACATGTCAATACTCAGAATTGCAGAATAAGGGAAAAGGAAAATCCGTTCGCACAGGAACCAGTATCTCTTCATTCTGCAAAGGTAGCTGTGTGGTGCAGGTTGACATCAGCATTTATCGTAGGGCCATTTTTTTTGGAGGAGATGGGCGTGCTGGTCCTGTTACCTGTACTGTCAATGGTAAACGCTGTGAGTTTTTTGCGCAACCACGTCATTCCAACACTTCAACAGCGTGCATGTGTGGGTAGCATCATTTTTATGCAAGATGGTTACATTGCAAAGCCAGTGAAGCAGCTGCTCAAGAGCCATTTTGGAAATGAATTATCAGCCATAATTTTCCAACAGCCTAGCCGTCAAGATTACCTGATCTTTATCCATGTGACTTCTGGCTGTGGGGTTATCTGAAAAATGTTGTATTTAGTGATCCGACTGCAAACTTAGCTGAATTGAAGGCACGCATTGCACTACACATTCACAACATGACCCCTGAGTTACTCAGATCTGTTGTGGAATATGCTGTTTCTTGGTTTCAACTGTGGCAGAAAACGGTGGCCAGCATATTGAACATGTCTTGCGGAAGTCTCGCGATAATTAACAACTGATTTCATTGTTGCTTTTTATGCGGTTTTTGGTCTCAGGACAATTAAAAACCGATTTTTCACATCCTATGTGGTACGACATTGCCATGGTGGATGGGCTTTAAACTAACAGTGCCGCAACTGTTGAATTACTTGGAAGTCATTTCTTCGGTAAAAACCCGATACAGTCATTCACATTGAACAGTACAGTTGGTTTAAGTGCAACTCATGCCATAGCCGTCATATTGTGATTCAAATGTCACTTGTAGCCGAACCCATTAACGTTATGACGCTTAAAGCGCCATCTACTGCTAACATTTGGAACTATTTTTTTTTCTTACGCCATACCATTTCCCCTTTCTTCGAGTATATTCAGTTCAAATTTGAGGTCATTCTGAGTAGTTGTTCTTTTTTTACAGCATGTTGAAAGTTGATCTTTAATTATAATCACCCTGTAGATAAAGAATGTAGATGGGAAAAGATAAGAGTATGAGAAACAGGGATTGCTGAATTTGAAGAGACTAGCAACAGACAAGAAAGTTAAGGATCCAGGTTGTTTCCTTTAAAGACAAAGACTGAAATCTTTTTGGCAAGAAAGGAAAGATCACAGGTGATCACAAGAAATAAAGTCTCACAGGTGGACTTTACTTCCGTGAGATACATACTGAATGCAAATGAAGGAGATGGAAACACAGAGACATCAACTGAGAATGTGATAGAAGAAAATAGTGAGGATAACCAAAGTAAATATGGAAAAGATTTTAATGATGAATTAGTTCCAGTGCCAACCACAGAAGAAATAAAGAGAGCTCTTACATAGCTTAGAAACAACAAAGCTCCCGAGGAAGTTAATGTCTCAGCCAAAATGTTAAAATATAGTGTAGAACAGTTTAAAAATTACACATTTATCTGTTTATAACAGATTTGAGAAAAAGGAAAAATACTAAACAATGAAAAACAGTAATTATATGACTAATACACAAAAAGAATGATAAAATGATTTGTGAAATCTACCAGAGAATTGCATTACTCAGTGTAGTTTATAAAATCCTAGCCGAACTCATAATACCATAAGTAGAGAAAATCCTAGGAGTTTACTAATGTGGATTTAAAGCTAATAGATCTACCAAAGACCAGATCTTAGCTCAGAGAGCTATATAATAACCAGGCGACATAACCAAAATAAAAGCTAATAGATTGAGATGGTTAGGTCACATAGAACAAATAGTAAGATAAGAACTGTGAAGAAAGATTATGCTGGGAAATCAGGAGGCCGACACTTGAAGGGAAGACATAAGCTGAGGTAGCTGAATGATATCAAAGACAATCTGAATGATAACGAAAATGAAGGGCAATAACAGAAGACAGGAGTGGGTTAGAATTATGGGTCAAGGCCCTTACAGGGCTGTAGTGCCAAAGGATAATGTAAGATATATAATTACTCAATTATGATAGTATAAATAAAACTTTGAAAATAAAAGAAAAAATGATGACTGACCAACAGTACAATGCAGGCATGGCTTTGTAAATAAATCACAAAACAAAACTGATGCAAAACAAAGTCTGCTTATAACTGCTACAGATAGATAGCTCATTTCAATCAAACACCAAGTATTAATCAACTACCAGAATGACATTCTTTGTAACTTTTGACTGACTACAAGCAGTGTGACTCAAAGGATTCTTGAAAAAAAAAAAAAAAATAACACCTTACTTTGAAAAACTATATGCTTTTTTGGATTCTCTTACATTTGACCATATTTTCTTTGTTTCTTGAAAAGCAGGGTATAATGTCATAAATGTGAAGCCTCGTCCCATAAATGTGTGGGACGAGTTGCCTATATTCAAAAATTTTTAAAGCCATAACAATTCTCAAAATTAGAGAATTTAGACAAACTTTTTAAATAGTACAAAGACAAATTATTACCAAGTCTTAAAAGAAAGAAATTTTACACTTAGATTAGTGTTTTCGTTTCATTTCAGTCAATTTCTGAGGAAAAAGTTTGTTTATACATGGTGTTTTTCAAAGGTATCGACAAATATCAGCGACAGGTTCTACAAGGACAAATCAGTAAAAAATGTCAAATAAACATAAGGTCAGAAATGCATCATTTTCTGAATGTCTATAGTAAACATAGGTATTATTTTGATGATGCAGAAGGTGAACAGTCCATTCTGTAATTGTTTTCTTTCAGCATACAGCCAACATCCACGCTTACAGTGAATGGTGCAGGATAGTCATTGTTACAAGCTTTCACCAAAGTTTATTGTGAATGTGCTTGAAATGTTTTATTAAAAATCATAAGAAAAATTATTTTCATTGTCTTTTTTTTTTGTATGTGCATAGTTGCATGACTATTAGCAGTATGAGTGTGTATTGGTTTTCTGAAATGGCAGACATGCATTTGATGTATGGATTGGCATATGGAAATGGACATGAAATGGACATACCTCGTCATACAACATTTGTTGCCATAGATTGACAACCTAGAGAAAGGGGCAAATAATAGCCAAAGGCAAATAGTGGAAGGTTCAAAAAGTGTTGCAACACCTGAAAGAGAAAATTGAATTCTCAATGCAGTATTTGCTGATCCAGGAATAATTAGCGGGACAGAAGGGATTTTGCATACAATGCTTTGGAAGATTATTCATGATTAGCTACTGTACTCCTATAATCTTCAATGCATCCAAGGATTAGCTGCTGCAGATTAGCCTTTAAGGTACAGTTCCACTCACTTGCTGCGCAGCGGGTGTGTGTGTGTGTGTGTGTGTGTGTGTTGGGGGGGGAAAGAGTTGACTTGGTCAGCAGCAGGTACGTTTCTGTTTCGCTGGCTGCCGCCCTCTGCCGGGGGACATTTTCTCCCTTCTTCGACCAAGTAGGGGTTTCAAAACTGCACAATTCACCCAACATGGACAGGAGAAAGTACATAACAATTTTAGCTGTTCTGATTTTGAGAAATCTTGAATTTGAAGAAGAAATTCTTCATCTATTGAAAAGAAATCAGAGAAGAAAAATTATAAAAAATGTTTAGAAGAGACATAAAAGGAAATCACATTAATTAGGCATCATCTCCTGGATCAAGAAAGTAAATTTAAATCCTTTCTTCATATCTCCATGAATATGTTAATTCCTGGCAAGAATTCTTATAAAGAATTTCAACACAAACGAAGGATTTCATGAAATAAACATATATAGGATAAAAAGAAAACAAAAAATGTTGAAAAATAAAAATCAAATTCATAAGGACTTTTCTGAGGGTTATTCCATGTCAAGTCATCCAGGCCATGTCACCCATTACCTAGTTGAGAACTGAGATTTTGTGTACTGCTATTATACTTAATTTCATGAACTTTTGCCAATTTTTATTGCTTTATATACATTCTGTTGGTAATAATAGCAGAAAGTTTGATGCAATTTGGTACTTCAAAGCGAATTGTGAAAATTTGAAAATTGGCTGCAGTTTTTAAATGGAAGCAAGTAGGATGACAATTTTTTCCCTGAATATGCGTTGTGACATGTAGTTTATGAAAACATAAAAGAATTGGCCGTATAAAATTTTTTTTAATTGTTTTATAATTTTTTTTGTTTTTTTTTTGGTTAATTTAAAAAAAAAATTTGGACACTTGCTCTACTCTGAAAATCCTTGAAAAAATTAGGAAGTGATTTACAAATAGTAAAGTTTTGTCACAAAAAAAATCATTTTGTAGAAATGAATTGTTCTTACCAAAAAAAAATCGTGAAAGAATTGGCCAAAAAAAATTTTGTAGTTTAATGTTTTTTTGGTTAAATTTCTAAAAACAAATTTGGATACTTGCCCCCATCTGAAAATCCTTGAAAAAATTAGAAAGTGATTTACAAATAGTAAAGTTTCATCACAAAAAAAAAAATCAGTTTTGAGAAATGAATTGTTCTTACCAAAAAAAAAATCGTGAAAGAATTGGCCATATAAAATTTTGTAGTTTAATGTTTTTTTTGGTTAAATTTATAAAAAAAAATTTGGACACTTGCCCCCCTCTGAAAATCATTGAAAAAATTACAAAGTGATTTACAAATAGTAAAGTTTCCTCACAAAAAAAAAAAATCAGTTTTGAGAAATGAATAAAAATCAAATCTAGAAGACCTTTTGTTTAGAGAATAAGTATGGCCTGTTGCTATGGTGATTTCAACTTCAAATAGAATATGTGAGAATGGGACATCACAAACATCATTATCAGGCCAATAGAAGGACGGGGATGGTCCATGAGGATGCATGAACCTTACTGTAACATCTCCTTCTACACCATTCACTTTCTCAAAAAAAAATTCGTGAAAGAATTGGCCAAATAAAATTTTGTTGATTAATTTTTTTTGTAAAATTAAAAAAAAAAATTTGGACACTTGCCCTCCCCTCTGAAAATCATTGAAAAAAATTAGAAACTGATCTGCAAATAGTAAATTTGCTTCACAAAAAAAAATCAATTTTGAGAAATGAATGGTACTCACAAAAAAAAATTCATCTTGAATTTTGAAAACATTTTCATTCAGCCATTAACATTCCCAAAATATCACAATAATAGAAATACTGTTAACTACTCAAGAAACATTAACAACATAAGTGAGCATAAAAATATACAAATGTAAAAAAAATTGCAATATAAAACAAAACTACAAACTATAAAATATACTCGTACATTATATAAGATATGTATCTGCATTCAAGTTCATTTGGAAATATATATATGACAAGATGCTTTAATGCTTCACATTTAATATTTTTTTGTATGAGGACCACTTTTCTTCCACAAATCTAGAAGACCTTTTGTTTAGAGAATAAGTATGGCCTGTTGCTATGGTGATTTCAACTTCAAATAGAATATGTGAGAATGGGACATCACAAACATCATTATCAGGCCAATAGAAGGACGGGGATGGTCCATGAGGATGCATGAACCTTACTGTAACATCTCCTTCTACACCATTCACTTTCTCAACAATCCCCAGATACCAAGAAGAGTCATATACAAATGCAGTAATATATATACCTATGTAGCAGTTAGGCTGCACAGAGCATAATGGCATCAGTGGCGGAAGTGCAGAGAAATCATGAATGATACTAAAATCAGTATCATAGGTTAGCCTTTTTGCTCCAATCTTGGTTGGTGATAGTGGTATAATGTGATGCATAGATCGTGTTCCAGGAACAGTTTTTGCACTTTCAAAGCGTGGGAAAGAAAATTTCTGACTTGAACCATTTCATCTTTTGAAACAGAGAACTGAAATGCCTTGTAGGTTTTACCTACAGAATTCAAATACCTGCGATGCAGTAAGTATTTGATCTTTATATAGTCTTTGCAAACTTGATTTTGTGACAAGTCTTTTGACAGTGCCACCAATACCATCGCAGGGAGATTTGCCAAGGCTGGTTGCAAAAAAAAGACCAGCTGCACTTTACATTGAAATCGTGTTCATGGTAGCAGATATTTCTGAAATTCTTACAATTTTTATATTGTGCAGCACATCCGTCAGAGAAATATTCAGCATAAGCAAGTGGAATTTCAGGAAATTCAAACTTCAAAAACTTCAATACAGTCTTCTGAGTCCGATACACAAGGGCCACATCATGTTCTAGATCATCAGAAATGATACAAAAATTTTTTGCTTGCAACTGTTGATCTTTTTTGTAATATATAACAACAGTGTGAAGAGTGCAGCTACCATTGTTCCAATGGTACCCCTGTACTTCATCTTGAACAACAAAATGGAGATTTTCACTGAAATCCATTAAAATTAACACTGATCCTTCATCAAGTGTTTCTTTCTTCATTTTCAGATAATCAGACTGTGATTGAGCAATAAAAGAGTGTGGAGTAAGTGTTTCAATTTTCTTAATTAGTGTGTCGCAGAACTCTGATAGAGTGGTGATTTGAACATTTAAAGTCATTCTATCAGTTGATACCCATTGACTGTACTGAACCATCACATCAGGATCATAGTCTTCTATTTCATTTTTTAAGTGTGTTTGAAGTAAAGAACTGGGAAGGGGGGGGGGGCATTTTTTGCACAGAAGGAGCATACAGGCTCGGTTATTTATATCATGTTACTGTTTTCATTAGATCATGGTATGTTACTTTAATAGAAATAGAATTTAGAAGCAATTAACATTTTGACTGTAAGTGGTGACACATACGGTAGGTGTTCCTGATGATCCTACGAGTATACACTGTTTTGGTCGAGTGAATAGTCGACCATGATAGTCAGAAATTATCAATTTAATTTTTTTTTTTAATATAGTGTTTTTTCTACACTTCCCATCATTTCTACAAACTGATTTTTTTTGTGTGACATAAAGAAGGATTTATAATAATATTGTAAAATTTTCAAAGGAATCTATGATGGAGCAATACCTTAAAAAAAATACAATGCCCAGGTATCGAATTTATTTGAAAAAAATTATTTACATTTTTTTTCTAAAAAAAAACTTATGATTACTCAATAAAAGAAGCATGAACATAAAAATATAAACATTCCTCTTTAATTTAAAAAAAAAGTCAAGGTTCTACTGCAAAAACTGTAGGAACTATTGCATTTTTAAATTATCAAGGAGCTCGTCCATGGAACACCCGAGTTCCTGGATCCATATAACTTCTTGAGACCATTACTGAAAAATTACTTAACCTGCAACATTTAAATTTTGGAAATGTTCATATATCTAGGTAAACTTCAATTATACAAAATTTCAAAGTTTTCTGTGAGGGTGGGTGACATTTCCTAAAATTTCTGGATGATTTGATATGGAATGACCCCTGATTAATAATATCAGTATTACAGTAGAACCTCATTATAACAGACAGTTTAAAAAAAAAATTATAATAATAATAAAGGATGCTTATTTTTATCTGACGAGTTTTACATTTCCAAGCAAGCGATTAAACATCGATCGTTGTGTTGTTTTGCGTAAACATGGATGCGCTGCATGACTCATACCGCTCGCCAGCCAGACGGCTTGACGAGTCATTGTCTGAAATTCCACGAATTGCCGCTCGACGCCAGCACTTACAACTGGTTCTGTTTTGTTCAGTATCCGTTAGTTATTGGTCGCGCGCACACACACTTAACAGTTTTTATTAACTAACCTTTGAATCATGTTGTTAAGTAAACCTAGTGTAGGACAGAAACGTAAACTTAAAACTCTTAAGTCTTCACGATAAACTGTCAGTGATAGAAAAACTTGAGAAAGGAGTTTCAGTATCTAGCATTTGTGCTCAATACGAAATAGCAAAACAAACCGTATGATATTAAAAAGGCAACACGTGACATTCGTAACTTTGTTATTAAGTTTAATGTAGAAAACGAAAAGAGTGAAGTTAAATGTATGCGGATGCCTACTCTTGTTACGCTGGATGATGCAGTCTACAAGTGGTTTTCTCAGCTTCGTTCATCTGGACTAGCTGTTCGAGGAATAGAAATTCAAGCAGAAAGACTGTCTAAACAGATGGGACTTGAACAATTTAAAGCGAGCTCTGGTTAGTTGTTTAGAATTCGTCAATGCCACAACATTTAAAAACATGGAAATTTGTGGGGAAATTTTGAATGCAGATTTTGAAGCTGTTGAGCCATTTAAAAGAAAAAAAAAACAACTGAATGATGTGATTAAAAATGACGGTTATCAGTTGAGCCAAATTTATAATTTTGACGAGACTGGTTTGTTTTGGAGAAATCTATCTGACAATACACAAGCTTCAAAATTCTAGAAAACTAGGCCTGGCAGAAAAATAGGCAAGGAGCGTGCGTCAGCTTTGCTGTGTGCCAATGCAGATGGTAGCCATTTGCTTAAAACAGTTATCGTCGGTAAAAGCAAAAATCCTAGGGCATTAAAAAATATATTGGACAGTCTTCCAGTTCACTATGATAGTTCTCGCAATGCATGGTTTACAACTGAAATAACAAATGATTGGTTTCATACAAAGGCTGTACCAGTGATTAAAAAACACCAGATTGAAGATTTAAAAATTCCAGAAGATGAAGTAAAGACCCTAGTTCTTTTAGATAATGCACCAACACACCCCGAAGAGGACAAACTCTGCAGTAAAGATAAGATCAAGTGTATGTTCCTGCCACCCAACACAACATCCGTGTTCCAGCCCATGGACCAAGGTGTGATCTACACCGCAAAGCGGCTGTATAAAAGGAAATTTCTCAATGAAATCCTAGACGTTGAAGAGCCATCCGCTGATGAAGAAGACAGGAGGGGACAGCAGACTCTGCAAAATATGACTCAGTCATACAACATTCGATCCATGATTTACAACTTTGCTAATGCCGTGAAAGAAATTAAACAAACGACTTTGGCAAGGGCAAGGAAAAAGCTTTGGATAATGAAGAAAACTCCAGAAGTAGAAAATTGTGAGATGGAAAACTACCATGACACTCTGCAGAGAGGAGAGAAATCAGTTTCGTTGGATGATGTGGAGGCCTGGCTTGAAGCAGACGAAGACGACTTTGGCTTCCAGATTTTGACTGAAGAAGAGGTAGGAGACACTACTCGTCCTACAATTAAGGTGAGTGAAGCGAAAGACCATTTAAATTATATTATTCAATATGTTGAACAATCGGCAAATGAAAATGTGTTTGCCCATTATGAACACTTAGAGCACCTCAGTCAGTTATTAACTGAAGAAATAAGCAGTAAACAAATCCTGCAGAAAATAAATGATTTTTTCAAACCAATGAATGTAAGCAATCAACATGAACCAGGACCTTCTTGTTCTAAAGATTAATGCAGTGTATACGTACACATCTTTTTTCATTCAACCTACTATGTTGAAGGATGTTTTTTATTTGATATTTAATAAACACTTTTTATAGCCAACTATTGTACTTTCATTGATGTACACCCTTCTGCATTACACCCCTATAAGAATAATTTGTTATAAACTGGACTTTCATTAAAACGGACAACCTTCAGCTCCTATTAGTCAGTTATAATGAGGTTCTACTGTATATAGATTTAAAAACAGCATTTTTTCAAGTAAATATTTGAATATTTTTTTAATGTTCACAGTACAGCTAGACGGGGGTTCATTTTTAACTCCGAATGTAAAACAGTCAGAATATTAAAATAAAACAAAATAACATTCAAATTAATATAAAGTTTAAGAATTTAATGCGATTAATGACAACTTTGGTAAAAAAAAAGTTAACAGCAAATTGAGATGTGGAATATTATTAAAAACCATTATTACTTTAGAATAATATCTATAAAGTTATTTTACCTTGAAATCTGATGATTGAAGCTTATAGTTCCATGTATAAAGATTAAAAAAAAAAACCAATTTGATTGATATTACATTTGCTATTTATAAAAGATGAATGTTTTTTCCTATAATTTAGAACAAGTGTTTCGCTGATTTTATTCCTTTGTCTTTAGGTTGGAAAAAGCTAAAGCTAGATCCTTCTCCTCTTGGTATTTGTGATTAAAAATGAAAAGGGGTTGGGGAGGGAAAGACAATTAAAATTTTCCAAACCACACAGTTGGCAAATCAAATGTCGCAAACATGAAATTGATAAATGAGACAAAAAATTCTAAAATTACGAAAGGATTTTTCAAAAATAAATAACTTAATAATTATATAATTAAAATATTATTTTGATTTAATATAATCGATTAAAATAAAAAAGTGACATATGTGCTCTATTAAAGTTTTTCATACGCTTCATTTATTATTTTTAAATGTTAAAATTGTGAAATGCATTTGTTTTAATTTTTTTAGTTTGGGCGATATTTTTTTTGGGAGAAATCTTAGTGAAGGTTATTTTTTAATTTTTCTAGCGCTTAGTTGGGCATTTAGATGTTAATGATTCCCTTTTTTAACTTGGTTATAAAAGATTTTTTTTTTCATCAGGAAACGTACACTCACTTCCAAAAGTTAAGCAAGGAGAGGAAAAATGTTAATTTCTGTAAGAGATCTGAATTAAAGAAGCTGAAATTTGCTGCAAAGGTAGAAGGAAGTATGCAAATTATATAGGTAACAGCCAATCACGGTTTCACGTCGAGAAATACGCAAAACAGGCAATCATATAAAAAGCCGGCAATGTGAAGGTTAGAGGAGTTGCATGTAAGTGCTGATGAAAGGTGTTTAGAACATTCGTACGATTTGTTTTCAAGCTAGACGTGTTTCTATGGCTTCCAGAGGACGAATGGATTCTGAGCGCTGGCGGGCTGTCGGACGCATTGAAGCAGGACAGTCTATAACAGATGTTGCTCGTTTCTTCAGCGTTCATCATTCCGTCATTTCACCATTATGGAAACAATTCCAAACCAGCCAAACAGTTGTCCGAAGACCTGTAGTCGGTCGTCCAAGGGTTACGACCCCAAATGGAAGATCGATATATTGCTGTAGTAGCGAAGCGGAATCAAAGATCGACCTCCACACGTGTGACATCTATGGTTGTAGCAGCCATTGGTAAGACGATATCTGCCACTACTGTTCATCGAAGGCTGCACATGAATGATCTGTACGCCCAGGTACCACAAGTTTGTGTTCCTTTATCCGTCCAATCCAGAGGGGCATGATTACAGTGGTGCCACCAGCATGTGAATTGGACTATGTCGGATTGGGGTAACGTTACGTTCACAGACGAGTCCAGATTTGCCCTACAACCCGATGATAAGCGTGTAAGGGTCTGGAGGGAACAAGGCACACGCAATCGGCCCCAGAACATCACCGAACATCATGCATTCCGCGGTGGAAGCATCATGGTCTGGGCAGGGATTTTACAGGGATATGCACCGACCTGCACATCTACAGGCGAGGTTCTGTGACGGCTGTACGGTATCGAGATGAAGTCCTAGACCCCACTGTGAAACTGTATGCTGTACAATTGAAAATCTTTGGGATGCCCTCAGCCGTGCTGTATGTCGACGTTTCCCACCTCCAGCCACTCTCAGAGCTATAGAAACTGCTCTACAGGAGGAATGGCGATTACTGGACTCTGCGGTGGTTGATCATCTCGTAACAAGCATGATCATACGCTGTAAACTTTGTATAAGGTGAGGAGTGCTCACATACCCTATTAATGTCGGTTTTTATTGTTTGTTTTGAATTTAAACATCATTTTGTTAATGACGCAAATCTGACGTCATCTTATAATTTATGAAAATTCAACATTTTGTTTATCTCTGTATGTAATTCTTTGTTTTGTTTCATGAATAAACATAGAGCTACTTACTTGCAGCATTTCATGTCGACCAAAGCAGTATTTGTCCATTTTTTCGCATTTTACCGCTCCGTGCTTAACTTTTGGAATTGAGTGTATTTTCTAATTTTAAGTGAATACATAAATAATAAAATATTTTTATTTAACGTGATTGATTGAAATGAAAAAAATAAATATATAGATTATTAAAGAAATTTCATATCCATTAACTGAACGTTATTTTTCAATTTTGAAATACACTCATTACCAAAAAAAAAAAACGACGCACCTAGAAGGAGTTGTCCGATTGTAATGAAATTTCGTATGCAAAGACATTGGGACCGCCCATGCAAATGATTAAACTTTGGTGTCCAATGAATGAATAGCGAGAGCTACAGCGCATCGGAACTGAGCACTCAGCAGGTGAATATAAGAAGCGATTCTCAATCTGATGGTCAAAATTTCTGTTGCATTGCGAGTTAGGATACCTTTCAACCACTGAAAAAATGCCTCCACGCAGGATTTGAGCTCATTACGTGCAACTGTCAGAGTTT
Organism: Thereuonema tuberculata; assembly: GCA_023159025.1. Taxonomy (NCBI): domain Eukaryota; kingdom Metazoa; phylum Arthropoda; class Chilopoda; order Scutigeromorpha; family Scutigeridae; genus Thereuonema; species Thereuonema tuberculata. The sequence goes on from JAFIDM010009631.1 coordinate 53,158,423, forward strand.
GAAAGAGGTCGTATCATTGGATTGAAAGAGACAGGTTGGGCAAATCGGAGAATCGCTCGTCATATGGGTCGAAGTGATTAGAAGATAATGGCAGGAATGGGTGGACAATGGCAGATTTCAGCGTCATGAAGGTAGTGGTCGCTCTAGGGCCACAGCAGAGCGGGAGGATAGAGTGATTGTCAGATCAGCTGTCACAGCGCCTGAATCATCGTTATCAACCATCAGACGTGCGACCCGCACCCGAGTGTCCACCATGACCATTCACAGAAGGCTGAGAGAGCGACATCTACGCTCGTACCGACCGCTACACCACCTGCCACTCACATCTGTACACCGTCGGGCCAGATTATAGTGGTGCTTGGCTCGATCCGGTTGGAATGATGCTGACTGAGGACGTATAGTGTTTAGCGACGAATCCCTCTTCCAACTGTGTTCTGACGATCATTGCAGACGTGTCTGGAGACGATCAGGGCAGCGTGCCAATCCTGCTTTCACTATTGCATGCCACACAGGCCCTCAACCAGGAGTTATGGTCTGGGGTGCCATTTCCCTTGATAGCCGGACCCCTTTGGTCGTCATGGTGTGGCAGCTTGCATTCAGGGTAGAGGTGGGTCAACACCTTAATGAGCTCGTTACTTTGTAACTCTGAAATGAAATTTTAATATTCTCTATTCTGTACATAATCTTCCTCTCCACCAATTTTTGTCTCCATCGGACAACTCCTTCTAGGTGCGTCGTTTTTTTTTTATTAATGAGTGTATTTTAAATGCATTTGTTTTCATCCATAAACCTCTTTCTTCTGATCTCCTGCAGCAGGAATTTTGATTGCTCCTTTCTCGACTGCGTTCTCCTGCTGCACAGCCTTCATCTGCTGCCAGCAATGAACGGAACCGTTTGAATTGAAAATAGAAGGGGCCAAAGAGCCGCAGTCGCTCCTGTGCAGCAAGTGAGCGGAACTCCTACTTTAAGGCTGCAGTTCTGTCATTGGTTTCTTGCTCACCATGTGGTTACTACTAACTTTACATCTGTGATTTTATACACTAATGATGCCTCATTTTCTTAATAGCAAATATGAATTAAAATTCTTGAATTCCCACATTTTTTTCTAATGATTTTTTTTTTAACAATGTTAAATTAAAATATATAAAAAAGGATAGTTTTGAACTAATAGCTAGGTTATCTTCAGCTGAGGTTGAAATGACAAAAGAAAAGAATATATAGGAAGATTAAAAGAATATAGATTTTAAGTTTTTCGAAGAAATGAAATATTTTCTTATATAATTGTATTATGAATTGTCATAATGCACATTTATAGGCACACAAAAACCCTCATGGAATCATCCAAAGGAAACAGCAGTTTTCTTTCAATATGTGAGCTTGTATTTTGGATGATTAGATAAATGGTCCATGCATCCATTAAATAGCAGTGTACCTTGATTTCTTGCAAAGATATCTAACCAAGGTCTTGGAAGACATTAATCATGTAACGAGAAAGCAGTTATGTTTCAAGCATGATTGAGTCCCTGACCATTGTCATCATGAAGTCCGTGCTTTCCTCAATTATTACTTTCCACAATGCTGGCTTGGTGGTGGCGACCTTTTATTTGGCTTGCAAGGATTTCCAGATTTAAATCCCTCTAGATTTTTATCTTTGGGACCATATGAAAAAACATTGTTTATCATCAGCATCATTTACGATTACAGCTGGAAGAGTATAGACAATAGTTTTCAGCTAATTCAGAACACACCAGGAATTTCTAAGTGAATTAGACATTTACTATTCTAACAAATAATGGCATTTTTGTGGCAAACATTTCAAACATTTACTTTGATGCCTGCTGTTAGTAGAGGCTTCGTTGAACACTTATTTCTGTATCAGCTGTTACCTGTTTGTACACTGTTATGTTCCTTTACATGTGCAATAAAAAATCATTTTCTTTTGTAAATTTTGGAAAATTATACAAAATACATGTACACATCTGTTACATACCATATTATGCACACATTAATACATTCAGGGTTCGTACAAATTTTAGAACAAAAAATCCAAGGAGTCCAAGAACTTTCTAAGGAGTTCGGTCACAATTGCTAGATATTGTATATGTGCAATATCCAAAAAATGTAACATGTTTAATTCAATACAGATCATCATTTAATGAATTTAAAGACAAAATGTAATAAAGAATAGTAATCTTTTAGTTTGTTTTTTCTACAGATATATATAATATGCATTTTAATGATCATAATAAGTAGAATTATTTTTCCTAAACTAACAAAAAAAGTTTTCTTCCTTATTGTCGCCTAACAAAATTATTATAAAGACATTGTTCCCACAGCTGCCAAGTGCCAACCCTCTAGATTTTTGTTTTTAAGGATGATTTAAGGAGTTTCTAAGGAGTACTTGGCTTTTCCAAGTAGTTTTAAGTACCCTGGAAAATGTTTTTCATTTTTAAGGAGTTTCTAAGGATTCTAAGAAGGCGTGCACACCCTGTACATTACAGCTATTGTAATAATTGATATTTACTCATTAAAGATGCATTTCTGACATTTTTTTATTGGTAACTTTTATTAAAAAAAAAATAAAAAAAATTACCCTATAGTCAACTTTATTGCCTTAAATGAATATAAAATTTTAAAGTTTTCCTTCTGTCAATTCCTTGTAGCACCAGTCTATTTATCTCTAAGAATAAATGTCGCATTTACTGTTTGCTTCTATTTTTTCATTTCTTTCCTGCCTCACAAGCAACTTTTCTCTCAGTGTCACTTATTTTTGAGTAGTTAAAGTTTTTATTAATTCAAAATTTGGATTAACAAGATTTAATAGTATTTTACTATATTAATATTGTACTTTCTTTACATTAAATTAGCCAATACAGAAATATTTTATGAATGTCTTTTGGATGTTTGTATTTATAAAATTAATTGAAACAGTGGGATAATGAAGTCTATAAATTGTTGATTCTCTTCACTACCCAAAATAAAAAATCATGATTACTCTGACAAATCTATAAATTTACTTTTTAATATATTTCACTATATACAAGCATTAAACAAGAAAGGCCTGGATTTACATTGAAGAGAAACTAGTATTCTTGAAGACAAACAATAGGATTGATAATTCACATCAATAATTATTAGTTTCTGGAAATATATGAAAACATTCACAAATTCAACCAATTAAAGACATTTATTCAATGTTGATAAAAGATCCCAATTGAAATAAATTCATTTAAATTTACATTATATAAACTACACACTTTCTCTTTCCAAACAAAACAAAAATCTGTGCCTTTATATATAAATGCACTAGAATGTACAAAAGTAAATGCACAATAAGCAAACAAAAGACTAACTGTAATTTCACATATTAAACATTTCAATTTCTCATCAGTGTACTGTCCATGTTACATGCATGTGCAACATAATGATTGCAATAAGGTATATTTAAAGGATATTATATAATGATGAACACAACCAGAAAAAGAGTAACAAATATCATTTAGCAACACATCAAAATTCAGTTCTACTAAAGTCAACTTAGTAAAGTGTTAAATCTACTTTATCTGACAGATGGTGTGTGGCAATGATACAGTAGACCTTCTGATAGGCATCACAATTCCACAATAAATCAACCAACATACTTTGTACGATGAATAAACTTGGTACAAAATTCAAACTGCAAAAGAACTTCACTATAAAGTCTCACCTCAGAAAAATGCAATGTCGAGTGCATTTTCCTACTACATAAAATAAGGGTAAAAAGATCCACGTCTGGCCATTTTACTTATTACCGCCCCAAATTAATTACAACAAAATATTTTTTTAATATAAAAGACAAAAAGATTCTACTGTCTATTAAAAATTTCCAAAAGATACCATGACTGTGCAGGAATCCTATTGACCAATATAGGATTTTAATTGAAGCAGAGATTTTCTTCCATCAGATCTTGAAAATTCAGTTATCACATTCTAGATTTAAGCTATGATAATAGCTGTGGTTAAGTAATTTCCATAATGCAAAATGGTCTCGACCACCAAAACCTGAAAACAAACTTTCATGGACTAGATCGAGGCTATATTTCTTCATTTTGCAGTTTTTTAACATCCTGCACTTCATTATAATAATTGCCTTAAAAAAAACATAAGCTTTTAGGCCTAAATTATTTATTTATATTAACATTAAAAAATGCATAAATAAAAAAATAAAAAAAACTCAACTTTTTTAATTTGTATTAGAGATTTCAATTTTGATAATCATGAAGAGTAGCCACTTTAATGTTGGTTTGGCTTTGTTTCAATGCCCAGACCTGTTAGCTTTTGCATCATTTGTTTTTACAAAGGTCAGAAATTGTAGACTATTTGCTCAATAAATCATTACCCAGAATACACATAGAAGATATACCATTATACCAACTGAAAGAAATGAACACAAGAGAAAGACAAATAAGTAAGTAGCCCCCGGGTTTGAGTCCAGGTTCAGGCATATCTGCTACTTGGCAGGCCACTACTACCAACTGAACCGCAGCCACTTCAATGTGATATTGTTATATTAAAAAAAAAAATTATGGTAATTAAAATAAAAAATAAACAAAGTATTTATTATATTTTAAAATATCCTATTAAACAATTTTTAAGACATTCTTTTATTTAAAACTAAGTAACATTTTTTTTTTTTATAACAAACTAAAACAATAGTAATAATTTTGTTATTTATAAATAAGTGAAAAGTTTAGTATAATGTATTTTTTTTTTTTTTCTTTTTTTTTATTTCTTGCTAATGGTTGAAGAAATTGACTGAAACTCTCAGTCACGTAACTATATTTTACTATTGCGATTTTTTTTTTTTTTTATTTGTAATTTAAGTCTTATTTTAAAGCTTAAGCTTTTGATCATTACATTTAAATCTTTCTATAAACTTTTTCTGTTTTAGGGTAAATTCATAGTCTGTGTTACAGAATCAACTGAATTAAACTTTGGTTTAATTAAGATTAAAAAATAAAATTCTGGAAATAGGCCATTTTGCCTTTGTTGGAGAGAATAAGCCACATATAGGCTAGTCATAATTCTTTCTATATCTCTTACCTTGATTATGGCTTGTAAGAAATAGCAGAACTATACAGCAATTTCCTGGTTTTTATAAAGCAAACTTTAATTTTAATGCACAAATTTCATCTAGTTTTTGTTTTGTTTTGTTTTTATTGCACTCAAAGTTGTGTCTATTAGTTTTATTTTTTATTTGTCAATACAGTATAGTCAATATTTTCTTATTTAAATTTTACAAACAATTTTGAGGAATAATCCTTTGATAATCATAAAATATTACTGGAAACATCCTATCTATTTGTCTTTGTTCGTGTTAAAAAAACAAAAAAAAAAAACCTCTTGTCTTAATGGCCAGAATTAAAATTATAACTTCTAAAATTTGGTATTTTAATAAGCACCATGTAACTGTATTAACTGTACTTTTCAGAAACAACTAAACAGATGAAATTTACTGGAGAAAACAAAAAAAACTATTCTAAATCAACATTAAAAATTATGGGTGTGGAATTTTATCACTTTACCCTAAGAGAATCCAAAACTGTCAAACTTGAAATTTTGTTGTTCTTGCATATTCTTCATTCAGATAGTACAATTCATTATTAGAAAAGGGTGTTGGCTTTCTTATCAAAGCCAGTAAGTAATACAGGCTCATCAATAAAAAAAACAAACAATAGTATTTGAATCTGTGAACAGTTTTTGTAATATAACTTCACTGAAACAATCATATGTTAAAAGAATATGTAGTATCTATTCAAAGTATGATTACACCTTAACTGAAAGTTAGGATGAAAGGCCATTTGTTGCCAATCAGTAGCAATAAAGATTCTTCAAGATCTCGAATGCTTCTCTTGCTGAAGTAACCAAATATTTAAGAGGTAGTGGTTTTAGCAAAATATTAAAATTGTAAATCCTGTTTCGAGAGCAACTGAGAATCATAGATCTATTGCTAAATTGCGTTATCTCTTAGGCAGGTATTTTTCCTCTCGTTATCCAAATCTATTATTACCTAATGATTAATTGTGAGGCTACCAAAATATTAAAACTATTAGAGCGGTGTGCACCAAGCTTACGTCAACACTTGAAGGCGATTCAAATCTTCCCTTAGCCTATATTTTTGGTGCACCAACATTTATTGGTCACTAAATCGCTGCCTAATGATCAAAATTTAACAGCCCTATTTTCTTCTGTTAAAATCATTCTTCAATTAGAAAACTCCCATCAACAAGATGGCAGACATCAACTTTGATTACAAATTCTGCCCACGTTTTTTTTTTTCCCATCTCCATGGAAGCTGCCATTTTGAAAAGTATTTTCAGATGCCAAAAAACAAAAAAGACCAGGAAATGATGTTAAATATTAGCCGCCACTTTTAAAAAGGCAATTTCCTATCTACAACTTATAAGTTTTGTACAATTGTGCTTGGTGCACACCAATTTCTATTTGAAGACTGAGTACCAGTAGAGGCTCATCATCTGACAACCACTTTGACAGCAATGGTGCATGCCACCCCTAGATTAACGAAGAATTATAGCTATAGTTTTATACATGCTCTTGAAAGTACAGCCAAACTCGCTTATAATGAGCGCGAAGGGACCGCGATATTTGCTTGTTAATAACAGTGCTCATAAAAAACGGGTTCGTGAAAAAAATCAGAAAAATTCATGTATACTTACTGTATTATATATACAGTACTTTATTTTTTTATTTCTGTACAGTACAAAAGAAGTTGGTTAATTTTGCTTTGAACTGTGTTTTTGTCTCTTCCTTGTGTCATTGTTCTTTGGAGAAGACTCATGGCCCAAAAAACAGTCATTTACACCCCTGGCTTCAAAAAAAGTTTGAAGTTTTTCTGCACACTCAAAAGCCATTGAGTATGTTGGGGGCAGTTCAGCTTGAAATTCTCCACATTCGTCGTTATCATCGACGCTTTAATTATTTTTTTCATCTGCTTTAGCTTGAATTTCAGCTACAATATCCTCGGGAGTAGGCATCTAAGTGATAACATTGGAGTCAACAGATACATAATTTTCAAATTCTTCTCTACTCATTTCCAAATTTTCCAAGTCGTCTACTACTTCTTCCTCAATGATTTGCCCCTCTTGAGAAATGTCCAATCCATCCTGACGGAAGCAATTGATAATGCATGTTGATGTAACGTTTTCCCATTCATTGTTCATTAAACGTATTGCTTCGAGTACTTCATCACTAACTTTTGGTTGACTTCGGAATGTTAAAGGAATTTCTCCAAGAAAGGATTAGCTGAGCTGGAGAGGTGGAAGTCAATAGAAATTTTATGAATCACAAAAATATTGCTCGCTATAACCAGGGTTTGCTCGTTAAAAGCGATTTATGCTCCCATAGACTTAACATTGTACCAACCAAGTATTTCCGATTTCCTTGTTAAATTGGGGCTCGTTATAAGCGAGTTCGACTGTACTACATTGTTAGGGATCTTCAAATTAAAATAACTGTATTTCAGGGACTTAGGACAACATACAGAGCATATTTACTAAATTGTTCCCTGGTTTCAAATAATGAGCATTTCAGTTTTCTATTAAGAACAGGACAGATTTTATAATAGTTAAAATTATTAAAAAGAAATATCTATAGCATTCAATCTTAAGATTTAACAATCAAATACCTGCCTATTAGCTTTTGAAAATTTTCTTGATCAAGTATTAGAAAACTGAAATTAAATTTATATCCTTCTGTAACAAATAGCTTCAAATGGATATTTCCGAGCATAAAAAATTACATACAACCCAACAGTTCATTTTGTTTGACATTCATTTTATTTTCTCCATGTAAAACAGTAAGATAACATTTCAGTTGCTGACCAAGAGATAAACCATTCTTCTTGAAGTATTTTACAAGACAGACCATAGTTTTGAAAGACAGGATGGAAATTAGCATTTATTGTATTATATAGCTAAGCACAGAAGTTCATTGAATGTTTTAAAATATTGTTTCTATTTGTACTATACCAACTAATGAAATAAAAACAACAAAAATTGCTAGAATTGTTGAGGATGGAGAGTTGATTTCCTTTCTATTCATGAGATAACTGCAGCAATTTCAAACAGTCGAAAAATGTGATAAAGGACTTGCCTGCCATTGTGTAAATTAAACTGTATCAATAAAAGATAGATCACCCAAGGTGGTTTCTACAGTTATTCCTTGTGATGACTTGTTATTCCAACTTGACAGAGAAACTGGAGGAAAATAAATGATTATTAAAACTAGAATTAAGAATTTCATTCTCTAATGGAGACTATTGGGCCAGACAACTGGGAAGCAGATGTAAAAACTAATAATTAAACAATTGAACTGGTGAAGAAATTTCTAGCTTTTGTACATGCAGAATCACAGATCTGATGAGGAATTTTATCTCCAAAAATGAACTCACAAGAAAAGGAACGATTAATCAATCAAATTTGGAATGCTCTTCAATCCAATACATAAATTAAAGTTAACATTCAAGTATCCCACTACAGGCTTGTGTAGCCCTTGGGGTCATAGGAGATAAGGCTCCTGGGTTTCCATGACCAATGAGGCTAAGTTGAGGTTTTTACTCTCATTTTTCAGAAGGCTGGGTGAACCCTAGGACCCATCTGGAGGAAAAACACTAAGAGAAACATTCTCAACCTCGGTCAGGAATTGAACCTGGTTCCTCCATCTCATAGTCCACTGGGCCAACAAATTATGTAATTTATGTGGTCCACCTCTATAAGTCAAAGAAAAATGTTATTCTTCACTTCGACTTTAAAGTTAGAATTTCTGCAAAATTGTAATTTTGCTACTGGAGTATAGCATATCAGCAAATTTAGTCCTAAAAGCACACTAAAACAGACAAAAAAGTTGGAGATTAATCACTGACTTTTTTTTTAGCTAAAACATGGATGAAACAATGCTAAGATATCAAGACAAATTTAACAAATCCTTCAAGAGAAACTAATGAAATCAAACGTTTAATCCATAGTTAAACTATGGATGGTATAAATGGAAAGTGGAATTCGGCCAAACTAATCAAAATAAAGGCTAGGACAACATCTCAGCATACTAGCCAATAAAATATGTCCAGCTTTTCAAACAAACTTGTTAGTCTTTTTTCTTTTACTTTGCTGAAGTGGTAGCAGATTTTAGAGATACTTGTTCCCCCTTCCCTCAATAACTAATAAATTTCAGAAAAGAGAAAAATCCACTATCATACCACACTGTGGATTGGAATTATTAATCTTCATTTTAGGAATCCCAAGAAATCCAAGCAAATGGAAGCCTATGAGAAAACAAAGTTTTTAATTGGCTTGAAATTAGTTCTGTGTTTAGGGTTTCCTAACTGAGCTCAAGAAATATTTCATGTTCAAAAAAATTCTATATACATCATATAAACTATGGAGGGAGAATAATCATATTTCTACTGCTTTGCATCTAAAATGGCAACCAGCAAGCTAAAAGCTTCAAAATAGAATTACCTGGAATGAATGAAAAATATGCAATTTAAGTTCAATGAAAATTAAAATAAATGAAAGGAAGTAATGGTAATGGGAGGGGATACCTTTCAATCTATTTAATTTTCACATTTCTTATTTGATTATATCAATAAATGAGATATTGCACTCACAAGTGAAATCCTTATGCAGATGTTTGGTCTTTTGAGTAGCAAAGCTCTTCTGAGGCTAAGAGGAATCTAACTTTAAAGATATAAATTTCATGTTCTAGCTAAGACTGTAATTTCTGTACTTATTTGAATTTTATCAATCATGTGACAGAAACCAAAATTCCAAATAGTAAAGTATATTGTAATATTGACCTTAGAATCATAAAAATAACTTGTGCAGTATCTTTGCATTGGACTATGGGTCTTCAGTGATGATACATTTGGAACAGGTTGTGTTTTTTTTTCCCCCCCAGAAGAACCTTATTTTTAATTTTAATTGATAAGGCTGAAGATGTTGAAGCACAAGTTTTAGATTTGTATGCATGAAATTTGGAATCCAGGTTATTGACAAATTTAGAGAATCTCTCGAGGGCAAGTTCAATGTATTTTGTTTTCAGCTGCTTAAGCTCTTCCCAGGAAAACTTGAGATACTTACAATAGCAGTCTTATGTTATGTTTTTTCTCTACACAAAAGAACCACCTGTCAATGAGTGTCATTTTTCCAACAAAGAAATTAACCTTTAATCTTAAGTATATAAAATAATATGTACACTTTTACTTCTAGACTGCCAAAAGGCATCAACGACACGGGATTCTGAACTTCGATTATTTCATCAATTGCTTCATGGTTTCTACTGTATGCAGCAAAAGGAAGTTTATTTTTTTCTATCACAAGTAGAATTGTTATCTTATTGTTCTATATTAAGAAACAGGAATCTGAACTTACAAACAAGACTATACTGCTGAGTTACTCCATATGATGTAAAAAAAAAAATATTTTTCTATTAATGCCATATAGCTTTTTCAAGTGATGTAAGGACCTTTATCCAACTTCAAATTCCAAGTTCTCTAATTTTATGATTCAGCTTTTGTTCTACATATCATTATTACAAAACTAATATTATTGACTGCATAATCATCACTTCAAACAATTTAAAAAAAAAAAAAAAAACTTCTTAGGCATAATCGTATCACAAGAAAATCAACACCACCTTATTTTTACATTAATGTGAGGTTGTTTTCAACAGTGAATCAAGTTCTCCATTAAGTTAAAAAGTGCTCTTATTCTACAAGTAAATTTTACACTTCATCAGTTTTTCTCTCTTCAGTAAGAGAAGAAATAAATGTTTTGTTCTCTTGTTTTTTTTTTAATTAACCACAGTTTCTAGCCATTCAAAAAAAAAAAAAAAAAAAAAAAA